>OY744521.1:16564300-16669300 GCA_963556195.1 Sepiola atlantica | reverse complement strand
ATAATTCCAAAGAATTAATTATTAGAATATTTATTGAAATAAATAAAAATGTGTTATTTTTACAAAAACGAACAGTTTATTTACAATAAAGTAAATCTGTGTAATAAATGAATACGCTCATGTTTTATTTTTCACCGGTCTAAACGGCAATCGATTTACACAATATTACTATTAAAATATCTCGCTTATTTCCTTTGATGTTCGCACACATTTCCGATCAAATGTATTAATTAGTCTCAAATTGTATTTTTTATCTCGAAGCCATCGCCGAAATAAAATTCTTTGTTACTTTTTAAGACTTGAAAATTGAACTTTAATTCAATGCGGCCAAGTTGTACTTTCCCCTTTTTTTTCTTTCGAGCTTGACATCTATAAAAAGGTAATATGTTTGAAACAAGAGCTGGGTTCATGACAATGGAATACAGTCACAATAACGTGAACAAGTTAACAATGATGTTCAAGTTAATGAATAATCTTATGGGCGTGAGTTTGTCGCTGTGATTACTTGCTCTGATAACAGATAGACGCATGCGCGTAAAGCGCCTTCAGGCACTTCCGGCCCTCATTGATAGTGGTTCTTATTCCCAACATCTAATATGCCACCAGAACAATTCAACTTATGGAAAACGTATGGAAAACACTCACAAAAGCGAACGAAACGTATGCTTATTTTCGGGAATCAAGCATGGGTAATTGATCTAAATGACTGCCGGAGTAGACTCACATATACTGATTTTAGTCAGGAAGCAACAAGGGTTAATTGTAAGTATTCAATTTATATACACACTATATTAATAAAGTACTATTTTTTAAATGTTAGGGAAAATTAAGATATTTTTATAGTAGAAAATTATCGGTCATGCTTATGTATGTATTTTTGTTTTGAACAAATTTTCTCTATAAAATCTTGACTATCGCCATATTTTCTCTCTGTTTTTTAAATTTTTTCTTAAGTTTTATCTTTTTTGACACATTATCTTTCAATTGTTCTTGCTCATTCTTAAATAATTTATCTTGTTAAACCTTGTTTAGTATGTGTGTAAATTTTTATTAATTAATAAAATTACATTTACCTGAGTTTCTAGCCATGCCTTTTTACTATATTCTATTTAATATTTAAAAAAATTGTTTTCATATTTCCATTATTTATATATGTCTTCTGCTTGTGTCTGTATTATATGGTTTGCAATGTTTTATCTATTTAAAAAAAAATCAAATTTCATTAGTTGTTTTTTCTCACCTTTGCTTTATATTCAGTTATCCAGAAACAATATTGTTGCGTGTATAAACTGGTGACTCTGTTGGTCTTTTTGCTTATTCATGAAGTGTATGATATCATATTGTTTATATATTTTATACTAAAGTTATTTGCTTATTTGTATGTATCTCCATTCCACAGCGGTAAGATGTGACACAAAGTTGGAAATTTAGATTGCAAATCAAGCACCCCTGAGGAAGAGCATTCTGGCCTACAAAAAGTACTTGGGCAGCTGCGTCAGTATCCCCCAGTAGAGCCGCCTCAGTCGATCATACATAAACTAACCCCCTTTCAAAGGGTGAGAAGCAAAGTCTGTGAGGGTAGACCTCATAGAACTGCACAAGACAAACCCTTAGACCGGCGGAATCAAGGTCAAGATGGTAACGGCCAAAGGGGTGTAAGCACCATCGGAACATATACTACACTTTGATCTCAGCCAAAAGACCGAGATTGGTTTTGGTAAAGTTAATGATATCATTATGTTTATATATTCCATACTCGATGAGGAGACAAAAAGGGCGTGCACATCATATGACGTCACAAGATGATGGCGACATACAGGGTGTTTCAAAAGTCTTGGGAACATAACGATTTTTAATAACTCAAAAACTATTAGGAGTTGAAAAATGAAATTGGTACCGTTGGAAAGGTTAAAGTTTCAAGTTTTGTGGGGAATCTTCAAAGTTGCTCAATATGAGCACCATTCGTCACACGGCAGACATCTAGTCGATAGTCCATTTCCTGCCAAACGCGTTCCAGCATCTTGACGTCAATGGTTCCCACAACTGCCGTTACTCGAGCCTTTAGTTCGTCAATATCTCTTGGAAGGGGCGGCACATAGACTTGTTGCTTGACAAAGCCCCAAAGGAAAAAGTCACACGGGGTAAGATCTGGAGACCTAGGAGGCCAGGGAATGAGAACGTCATCACCTCGCCCAGATCTCCCAATCCATCTACCAGGCAGCCTTGTGTTAAGAAACTGCCTTACTCTAAGACTCCAGTGTGGTGGTGCACCATCTTGTTGAAAAATGAAGTCATCAGATTCTGCTTGTTCCAACTGAGCCATTAACCAGTCTTCCAGCATGTTGAGATAGGGTTCACCAGTGATAGTTGCCTCTTCAAAGAAGAACGGTCCATAGACACTTTTCTTGGAAATTGCACAAAACACGTTCACTTTTGGTGAATCTCGCTCGTGCTCAAGAAGTTCATGAGGATTCTCAGTACCCCATATGCGAGTGTTATGCTTGTTAACTTTGCCGTTCAGATGGAAGGTCGCCTCATCGCAAAAATAAGCCGGTCATCAAAGCCGTTATCTTCCAACTTCTCTTGCATTGCAATGCAAAAGTCACGGCGAAGTGGCTTATCAGTGTCCTTCAACTTTTGGACCAACTTGAGCTTGTAAGGTACCATTTGCAGTCGTTTCCTTAAGACACGCCAAACAGTTGCTGGAGCAAGCTGAAGTTCCCTGCTGGCTCTTCTCACTGATTTACGGGGGCTCCGCTGAAAGGCTGTCCGAACTTGCTCAACTGCATCTTCTGAAGTTGAAGGGCGACCTGTTCGCTTACTTGGGCACAAACACCCATCTTTCACAAATTTAGCATTCCATCTGACAATGGATTTCCTTTCAGGGGCTTATGTTTTAAATTTCCTGCGAAATGCACGCTGAACACATGTCCACGATTCAGTCTTTGCAAATTGGAGGACGCAAAATTCCTTGTCTTGTTTAGAGAACGCCATTACTGAACCTGGAAGGATAACAGGAAAATCATTAGTATGACCAAAACTTGATTAAGCAAGCTTTAAAATGGCACCAGTTTCATTTTTCTACCTGGAATAGTTCATGAGATATACGCATTTGTAATGTTCCCAAGACTTTTGAAACACCATGTATATTAAAACAGACGGTGTAAGATATCCTTTATAATGTTTCAAAAAGATGGCATCATCTATGACAACGGAAATAAAGAGGTGAAAAGGGAGAGAGTGTAAATATATTTTATCACGTCATGAAGTAATTAAAGCGTTATTGATAAGTTAAATGTAGGGATGATGAGCGACGAAAGTGATGGATAGGAGGAAATAAAAATTAGACAGGGGAGGACACATAGGACAAGAGAAATGAGGGATTGAGTATTGATTTACTCCTCTCCAGGAGTTAGGGACAAGGCCAGTGTTTATCTTACTTCCACAAGTAAGATGTGACCCAAGGTCCGGTCGGGAAAGTAGGGTTGTAAAAGCCAGCCCCCGTGAGGTGAACACTCTGGCCATTAAAAATTGACTGGGCAGCCCCATCGGCATTCCCCGATAGGGGCTCATCAGCAATAAACTTACTCCTCCTTAAAGAGGGGAGGCGAAGCCTGGGAGGGTGGGCCTCCTCGAACTGCACATGACAGACCCATAGACCGGCGTAAATCAAGCCCCGAAGGCCAAGACAATACCAGTCTATGGGGTGCAGTATCCATCGGAACAGATACTACACATTGATCTTAGCCAAAAGGCCACAAATGAGGGAGTGAGAAACGAGTGAGAGAAAGGAGAGAAAACGAGGGTGTATCGCATACAATGATTACTATCACAAAAGATGGACATAATAACTTGAAAACGGATTACGTCATGAAGGTTAAATTTGTCAATTTCAAAACGTTTTAAGTAGCTCGAAATGAGGTATCTGTAAAACGTAGAAAAATAATACTCATTCTTAAAATGTTTAGAAGAGAACTGTTGTGGTGGCAACCACTCATTTGCATATACGAATAACGTTACACTATAAATGGCAAGCCTAGGTTGGCCTTAGAGTGTGTTACCTAAATGCGTTCGTGATTTTCACTTTTCAGTTGTTACTGTCTACACATTCACTTTGCGCCGGATTATTGGTTTGTTACGTTCATCACTGTTATTACTTATTGTTGGATTTCCCGTTATATTGTTACTTGTTGATATTACCGTTATTGAACTTTCTCGTTATTGTTGAACTTTTTGTTACGTTATTCTTGAATCACGGAGTTTTTTTTTCTCCCCACTTTTTTTTTGTTTTTTTTTCCCCACTTTTTTTTTCTCTTTTCTAGCCTCTAGTGCTTACAAGCTAGATGGCTACTGAATCGCCGAACTCGGAAAGTTCTGAGTGGTCTAAACCACCGAAAGTTCAAATAGATGTCCGACAATTTGTGGAGGACGCCAAAAAATGTACCCACATGGTCACAGAGACTGGATTGCTGGTCGATTTGCCGAAACTGGAGGAAATCCAAAAAGGAACGGTGACGCTTTTTGTTATAGACAAAAGAATTAAAAAATCCATCAGAGCCACCCCGGAGTTGATTCTCAAACTGTTGAACGCGGTCGATTTTAAACCTCAAAGACTCATTAAATCCAAGGGTGTTAATACTTGGTCGGCTCTATTCCCAGACGAAGACACCTGCAACGAACTTTCGCTAACTCAGATAATAACGCCGGAATATGTACTAAGAACGGAGTACATGGGAAGAAGGCGTTCTTCCGTATCTTTTTTTAATGTGCCCTTCCATGTTAAGGGGGAGCACATAGGCGCATATTCACTTAAATTTGCCGAAATCACCGACGTCAATCATGAGGAGTTCTCGGGCGTGTGGAATTTTGAAATCTGTGTGGACAAAAAGTCTTACGATAGAATACCCTATTATCTACTCATAGGGGAAGACAAATTACCAATAATACTCACAGGCCGCAGACCTATTTGTTGGTTTTGTGAAGAGGTGGGACACTTAACGGTGGATTGTCCAAAAAAAAAGGAGGCGACAAATAAGACAACTTCTGCTTCAAGTAAAAAATCGAGAGCAGGAGCTCACATTGATGCACCGTCGGTTATTGGACATCAAATAATCTCCGAAAGCGAAGATTCCGACGAGGAATTCCCGGCACTACCGACAGCTAAGAAAGGCGAGGAAAAAGTAACTGACAAGGAAATATGGGTCATTGTACCAGGAAAGAAAACCCCGGGACGTCTAACCTTGGAGGAGATTAGGGAAAAGGAAATGTTGAAGCATGACCCCGGAAAAGACTCTTACGTAAAAGCAAAAAAATTGCTGAAAAAAGTAAATAATAACCCTAAGCCCACTCCTGACTCTGCCCCTAAAAAAAACCCTAATCCTCAGACCCCCAAATCAATGCCCCCTCCGATAACTGGACCTATAATCGATAAACCGTACAAATTAATCCCCCTGAGTCCCCAAAAAGTCCCTAAAAAATCCCCCAGACCTTCGCCTTTTGTGTCCCCTGCTAATACCCCCAGAAGCTCACCACCTGCATCCCCCTCAAAGCATCCCTCCCCGGCACCTTCTCCGGCGTCTCCCATAGAGCCTAGCTCCCCCTCCCCTTCCCCCATGGAAGACATGCCCCCTCCTACTCCTAAAGAACATAGGAGTCCTTCCCTAGAGAAAAGGAGATTTAAAAAATCTTCTTTTCTCTCGGGAAGAGATATATGTAAATTTACCCAGGTCCAAATCAACACAGCTAAGAATATGCGTAGCACCAACCTCATCGGACTATTAAAATTCGATGAGGTTGGTGGCTTATCTATCGAAGACCCCGAAAACTTCCCCAACGCAACAAGAGTGGTAACTGTCATAAGAAAAAGATCTGAAGCAAAGGGTCTATGGGAGATGTTGGAGGAGGCGAACACGGCCTTCAATTTTACCCTCCCTCTTGCCATTTTCAAATCTAGCGAATTGATGGAGATGAGAAACGATTGTTTTGGAAGGCTACCTATCAAAATTCACCCTTCCCTGTATAGGATAGCTAAACTAACGTATCCTCAGGATATTGGCGGCATCTCCTATGATGGTCTAATTAACGACCAAATGGGTAAACAGTCATTTGGGAGAGCCGTCGGTATCCTGACCTCTTTTATGTTCGTTTCTCAAACTCAACCCTAAGGCATCTTTATGGCACTCTATCTAGCAAGTCTAAATGTGCGGGGCCTGAGGGCAAATGATCGCAAGTTTCGTGTCGCTACTGACCTTCAGCGCCTCGGAGTGGATGTATGTTGCTTGCAAGAGACCCACCTGATTTCAGGGGACCATTTGGGTGCGTTGGCTAAGCGTTTTCACGTTTATTCAGCGTACTTTAATTCTTCCGCAAGGGGGGTTTCTTGGCTGGTAAGCAAGACTTTAGATGCGTCGTGTGACCCTTGCTACATGGATCCGGAAGGGAGACTATGTGTTTTGGATATTACCATAAAGGGGAAAGCATTTCGACTCGTTGGGGTTTATGCTCCCAATAGACATTTTGAGCTTCGTTCCTTTTTTCGGCGAATCGAGCAGTTTTTGAATACTACTCGGACGGTCATTCTAGCGGGAGACTGGAACGCGGTCCTGGATCCCGATTTAGATCGTAATCGGCCTAGGGGTACTAACACGGATCGGGATGCTAGAATATTTCGGGACTTTCTCGATAAGTTTGATCTTATCGACAAGTTCCGGAATGAAAAGCCCCGTGATAGGGTATGGACTTGGACAGCTAGACGCGGTTCCGATTTGAGACAACTCTCGAGTTATATCGATCGGTTCTTAATTAGGGGAGTCGACGTAGGGGTAGTTGAATGTCCAAGTCTTCATAATATAGTTTACTCGGACCATAGACTTCTTCGGGTCCGTGTGAACTTAGATAGACCTAAGCCTAGATTAGATGGTTACTGGAAACTCAACACTTGGTTTTTCGACGTGAAGGGCTTCCAGGACCAGCTTCTACTAACCTTACAGCGGGAATTGACGGGGGCTGTACTTGGGAATAGGAAGTGGGGCCATTTTAAGAAAGTGATTAGGTCCTTTACTGCCGATTTTAGCAGACGGCTCAACCTATCAACTAGGGCAGTTAAAGTGGCACTAGAGTCTAGATTAGATCGGGCGATTGAGGTGGGGGATAGCTCTAGTGTTACTATAATTAAGGCTAAACTGAATTCTTTGGCTTTCAAAGAACATCAGGGTTTAGTAATTAGGAATAGGTTAAAAAGAATGTCTGCGGAAGCAACAAACATGGCCGCTGAACTGCGTGCAGAGGAGTTTCGCCATGCAGCTGATCGTCATATCGCTCGTGTCTCATTACCGGATGGGCGGCTCGTGACTACAAACGAAGGTATTCTGGAGGCTTTTTGCTCTCATTTTCAGGAGCTTTTTACTCGAGAACCTGGTCTGTCTTTAGCACAATTCGACCCCTATTTGGCTGACTTTTCTCGCCTTGAGGCGACCGAAGCGGCTAGGTGCGAAGGTTGCATAACAGAGGATGAAGTTCGGGAAGCGTTAAAGCGGGTCGGCCTTAACAAGTCTCCGGGGATTGATGGTTTGCCCTATGAAGTGTATTTGAGGATGTCGCCCATTTTTGTTCCCTTGCTGACAGTTTTGTTTAATTCATGGTTTAGGAACGGGAATATTCCCCAGTACTTGACCATGGGTTTAGTGAAGCTGATACGCAAAAGCAAAAATGGTGGGGATGGGTTAGATAACTTTCGGCCCTTAACAATGCTTAATGCGGAGTTAAAGATTTTGGCCAAGATCTTAGCTAATCGTCTACAACTTGTTTTGCCTGGTCTTATTAGCCCTGAACAGACTTGTGCTGTAAAGGGTCGGGCCATTCAGGATAACTTGCATTCGATACGCTTGATCATTGATAAAGTCGACACTGAAGCCGCGCTGATCAATTTAGATCAGTCCAAAGCATTTGATAGGGTGGATCATCGCTATTTGGAGGCTGTTTTGTCGGCGGCCGGCTTTGGTCCTCAGTTCCGCTCTTGGATTCGCCTCTTGTATGCGAACCCCGGTGTTAGGGTAGAAGTGAATGGGGTGAGGTCGGAGGCTTTCAGATTATCCAGATCTCTTCGTCAAGGGTGCCCTCTTTCACCGATGCTTTATGTGCTTGTTTTGGAATCCTTCCTTAACAGGCTAAGGGTGAATCCGGTCCTACGTGGAATTACTTTGCCAGGTGCTTGCACCACGTTGAAGTATTCTGCCTATGCCGACGATGTAACAGTGCTTGTAAGGAGCAATGCCGAGATTAGTGTCGTCGGCAGAGAAATCAGAACATATGAAACGGTGACAGAGGCCAAAATCAACTGCGTTAAGTCTGTTGGCTTGCGCATCGGTGCCTGGAAGGGTGTTTCCTTGCAGGGACCCTTTGGCTGGACAGATGGACCTTGCAAGCTACTCGGCGTCTGGTTTGGTCCTGATCTCAGCTGGAGAAAAATTGGTCGGAAGTCCTGAAATCGATAAGGGCCACAGCTGGTCTGTGGACCCGTAGAAATCTTTCGTTAAAGGGGAGATCGGACGTATGTGCTTCTCACATTTACCCGATTATCCTATATCGTCTTTCAGTACTTCCACTCCCGTCGGATACACTGCTTGAGTTGCAGAGGGCTCTTTTCCATTTTTTTATGGATTGGAAGGGCCCATATGGTCCGTCGCGAGATTTGTTACCTTCATCCTTCTGAGGGCGGTTTGGGTATGCCTAGCATCGATATTCGATGTCACACACTTCGGCTCTTTTATCTAATCCGAATGAGTACACAATGTGAGGGAAACGGTGTCTTCTGGAAGGAAGACGCTAAGAAAGCCTTCCCGGCTTTGAGAAGTGTGCAATTGGACGAGGGGGAGGCACATAGGTTACCCCGAGGTGAGTGCTCCTTCTATCGCGAATGTAGACGCGCATTGAAATTTCTTTTAAGAGTGACAGATGGCCTCTCTGACACTCTGCTGTTGTCCCGCAAGGCATTATATCGGGTAATGGTGAGGGGGACCGTTCGTGAAGATAGGATTGAGGGGCTCGATTTGACGAAGGGGGAGCTTCGCTCAATCTGGCCTTGGGCGCCTGGGTTAAGGTGTCTTGATAACGACGAGACATCGCTGACCTGGCTGACGATTCGAAATGCACTCTGGGTCGGTAAGAGGCTTCATTCAGCGCGCTTGAGTAATTCTCCGACTTGTGTTAGATGCGGCGACGAGGACGAGACAGTAAGTCACGCCTTCGTTTATTGTCGCATTGCGTGCCGCTGATTAGGCTTGTTTCAGGCTTCATGGTTCGTATACTTAATGTGTCGTCTTTTGAACTGGAACCCATTAATGTATGTAGCAACTGGGCTCCGGCAACGGATAGTCAAAAACGTTTAACTTTTTTAAGCTTGCTAGCCGTTATGAGAGTTGCGATTTGGAAGACGAGATGCAAGACAGTCTACGGAGCTGAGACCTACACTCCTCTCGACCTTATTGCGATTTTCAAATATTATCTGAAAGCTCGCATTAGGGCCGAGAGGGTGAGACTCTCTCCGGCAGATTTTGGTGAAAAGTGGGTGACTGGTGCGCGACTGTGTAGAACGGCTGGGGCTAGATTAGAGTGGTACTTAGACGTGCCTTAGGCAGAATATTGGGTTCGAAAAACGAACGTAAATTTCAATTAAGTTAGGATTAAGCTGTATATTTTTATTTATTCATTGTTAGATTTTTTTGTTGAATTTTAAGTTCAACAACTTAGCTAGGGTGTGATTGTTTTCATTACTCCCCCCCTTTTATTTTGTCCTCTTCCCAACCCCTTTTTTTATTTTCTACCCCTTATCAAACCCCCCTTCCCTCCCCAATTAGGTGACAGATTGTCGATTTTTCGGGATGCGGGTCACCCTTCGATATTTTTAAATAAAGCGTTGGGGCCCGCATCAAATCTTTATTTTTCGAGTTTTCGATTTCGACCGGCAAACCGGCACCTCTGCCACATTGTGATAGCGGGGGGCTTTTTTACTAACAAATTATTCTTTTCATGTAAATATTCTCATTTTATTTTTGTATATATATATTTTTAGTCCCTCCCCCGTTGCATATTTTCATATGGGTTTTAAGTAGGTTTTCATAGTATGGACTCATATGGTGATAGCGATGGATGTATAGCATGAATGTGGTATTTTGGTAAATGATGGTCGCGAGTGAAACTAGCTAAGTTGAGACCGTTTTTAAGTTAGAGTTGACCTATCCGCCCCCTCCCCCTTTTTGGCCTTGTGCCACATTTTATATACTTTTGCGGGTGAAAATTTATATAAATAAATATTGTGTTACCTAAATGCCACCGGAAGTGACGCCGAAGAGCGTACATGTCCTCCCACCAAGACTCTCTGACTCGACACCTTCATTTGTACATACTGTAAATATACCTTTTCTTTAATACACTTATTATTGCATTCTCCTTGTTGTTTGCGTCTTCATTGTATTCCTCACTAATTATGGTTCAACCTTGCAACCACAACAGTTGGCGACGAGATATGAAGCGTCAAATATAATAGTTTGACGAACTATTTTAAAAAAAAAGTACAATGCAAAGTGTTGACGAGCAAACGGATTTTACGCTAAAGAAAAGTTTTCAACTTAAGTGAAAAAAAAAAAAAAAAATCGAACGTGGCAAAAGCGACAATTTACGCCGTTTTCTGGGAATCCGACTTACAAACGAATGTAAAAGTGAATTTTTGTTTTGTCGCTAAACGACAAATCTGTTTTGTATTACTAAAGGACCAACTTGCAAACGAAAAGCGGATTTTGTTCGGTTGCAAAACGACAGGTCAGACTCGTATTACGAAAAGCAAGGAAGCAACCTACAAAAAAAAAAAAAAAAGTTCACCAGTGGATTCTAATTACTGCTCCCCGTTAGCAAAACAACAACTAAAGGAATCTTTTAATTAATAATTTGTTTGGCGGCGGTACTAAAAGGAAATACCATAGCTAGAAATTAAAGCTCAAGGAAAGGGTTTTTTTTTTTTTAAGTTGTCACTGAGTAACGGACAATACAGTAAAACGTCACGAAAAAAAAAAAGAAGTAAAATAGAAGAATTATCAAAAATGTTCATGCAATTTTTACAGGCACAAGCTGACCGCGAGGAAAGACAAAATCAGGCACAAGTTGACCGCGAGGAAAGACAAAAACAGGCACAAGCTGACCGCGAGGAAAGACAAAATCAGGCACAAGCTGACCGCGAGGAAAGACAAAATGAACGTTTAGAAAAAAGCGAGGAAAGACAAAATGAACGTTTTGCTAAAACACTGGAACTACTAAAGAGTAATCGAGAAAATGTCGACAGTGTTAATTTCTCCTACACAACGATCTTTAATAGTATGGACACATTTAATTATGTGCCGGAGGAAGGAAATACTTTTGAAGCATACTATACAAGATACGAGGATGTCTTTCAACTGGACTGCAAAAATTGGCCAAATAGCCAGAAAGTGAGCCTCTTACTCAGGAAATTGGGTACATCAGAACACAGCAAATTCATAGATTACATATTACCTAAAAAAACTGCGAAATTAGAGTTCATGGAAGCTGTGAAATTACTAAAAGAATTATTTAATCCAAATGTATCTCTTTTTCATAAAAGATGGCTGTGCATGAATCTAAGAAAGATGGACAACCAAGATTATTTGACATACGCATCAGTTGTCAATAAAAACTGCGATAATTTTAAGCTTGCGGAACTAACGGTAGAAGATTTTAAATGTCTAATCTTCGCACAAGGGTTAGTTTCCACGAAAAATGCAGAAATACGCAGACGAGTGTTGTCTAAGCTGGAATCTGAGCACGATTTAACCCTCCAGAAACTAGCAGAGGACTGTGAAAGGGCCATTACACTAAAAAAGGATTTTAAAAATATAGAAGAATCCGGAGTGGCATATGTAAGAAAAGTTAGAAAACCATACACACCAACCAAGAACTTTACAAAGAAAAGCAATCAAAATGGAACGGGATATTACAATCCTAATAACCATAAATATAGGGCAGAATATAACAAGCCTCTTCCTAGATATACCTGTAAGAGATGTGCAGAAAAGCATTGGGAATCAGATTGTCCTTATAAGAATAAAAAATGCTACATTTGTAAGAAGGTGGGACACAAAAGCGATTGCTGCAGATATAAAGATTACACCAGAAAGAGAGTACAGCAAACAAAATCAAATACAAAATTAGAAAAAGATCGGCGAAAATACGTAAAAGTGGAAATATTTGAAACTCCAATAAAGTTACAACTCGACTCCGGCTCCGATATTTCTATTATAAACCTGAATACATGGAAAAAGTTGGGTAAAAAACCAACCATGATGAAAACGAGTAAATCAGCCCGGACGGTAACTGGTGGTGGTATAAAATTTGAAGGAGAAGTTGTCCTTCCGATAAAATTAAAAGGGATTACGAAGAAATTAAAAATATTCGTACTCAAAAATAGTGAAAATCTTTTTGGAATAGATTTAATTGAGAAATTTGGTCTATGGGATAAGCCAATCAATACATTCTGTAAAAAAATAGAATGTTCTTCTCCAACAACAGTAAATATAAAAGACGATTTAAAAGAATTATTTCCTGAAGCATTCACGACTAACTTAGGTCGCTGTAATAAATTCAAGGCCTCGTTTGAACTTAAAGAAAACGCCAGCCCAATTTTTAGAAAAAAGCGAAACGTTCCGTTCGCTGGGTTGGAAAAGATTAATAAAGAATTAGATAGATTGGAACAGACAGGAATTCTAGCAAAAATAGAACACAGCGAGTGGGCAGCCCCCACCGTATACGTAAAGAAAAAGGATGACGAAGTTAGAGTGTGCGCAGATTTTTTGACCGGGGTCAACTCCCTATTAAAAGATCACCATTACCCTCTACCAAGCTCAGAGGAAATATTCCCGAAGTTAAATGGTGGTAATATCTTCTCCAAGATAGACTTGAGCGATGCATATTTGCAAATACCGGTCGAGGAAAATTGCTCAAAAATACTATGCATCAATACGCATAAGGGATTGTACAAATACAACCGATTGCCCTTTGGCATCAAAGTAGCGCCTGCCATTTTTCAGCAAGCGATGGACACCATGCTAAGTGGTATTGAGTGCGCATGTGCATACCTGGACGACATTGTTGTCAGGAGCAAATCCCTACACGAACATAAGGAACATTTGAAACAAGTATTTACTCGAATACAAGAATTCGGCTTTAAAGTAAAAGAAAGTAAATGTGACTTTTGTATGAGCGAGATTAAGTATCTTGGACACATAATAAACAAACATGGACGACGTCCAGACCCAGACAGATCTGCGGCAATAAAAAATATGCCAGCACCTGATAACGTAACAACCTTGCAGAGTTTCTTAGGACTCGCAAATTATTATCAATCTTTTATTGAAGGAATGCATAACTTGCGATCCCCCTTAAATAATCTGCTTAAAAAGGATACACCTTGGAACTGGACGCAAGAATGTCAAACCGCTTTTGACAAAATAAAGAGCGCACTAACATCCGAATTATTCTTAACGCACTTTGACACAAAATTAAAAATAGTCGTCGCTAGTGATGCTAGTTCCTACGGCTTAGGAGCATGCATTCAACATATTATGCCGGATGGGTCTAGAAAATCAATAGCGTACGCTTCGAGAACGCCGATACCAGCCGAGAGGGCATATTCACAAATCGAAAAAGAAGCATTGAGCATAATCTTTTCCGTGACTAAATTTCACCGATATTTATATGGTAGACAATTCTTACTTGAAACCGACTATAAACCGTTACTCACGATCTATGGATCAAAAAAAGGATTGCCGGTATACACCGCAAATAGATTGCTGCGCTGGGGTACAATCTTACTTAATTACGATTTCCAGCTACAACATCTAGCATCAAAAAAGATTTGCCATGCGGATGGACTGTCAAGACTGATACTACAGAAACACAATCTGGAAGAATCAGTCATTGCAGCAATTCGGACAAATGTTGAAGTAAAAAATATAATAGCAAACATCATTAAGGAACTACCCGTAACTTTGTCGGACATTAAAAGGGAAGCCGAGAAAGACGAATACATAAAGGACATAAAAGAGAAAATTATAACGGACACAAAGGTGCAGGTAGTTTTCTCCATATGTAACGATGTGTTACTGTACAGTGAGAGAGTGGTAATACCCAAAACATTGCAGAATAGGATGTTAAGAGATTTCCATACGGGACATCCGGGGATAAATCGAATGAAGTCGTTAATGAGAAGCTACATGTACTGGCGTAACATGGACACTGACATAGCAGCAACAATAAATAAATGTAAAGGATGCCAGTTAGCAGCAAAATCCCCACCTATAGTACACAAACCTTTGCCGAAAACCGACCAACCATGGTCGAGAATCCACATGGACTTCGCTGGTCCAGTAGGAGAAAACTATTATTTAATTGTAGTGGATAGTTACACAAAATGGCCGGAGGTAATGCGTTGCAGGAATCCAACAACGAACAACTCAATAGGGTTCCTACACGAGTTGTTTGGAAGATTCGGTGTACCAGACACACTGGTCATTGACAACGGAACGCAGTTCACATCCGCAGAGTTTAAGGAATTTTGCGACACGTTCCGAGTGAAGCACATCACGACTCCGCCCTATCATCCAAGGTCGAACGGCCTTGCGGAAAGGTTCGTGGACACGCTAAAACGAGCGTTAAAGAAATCCATTGGAACACCAACAGAAAAAGCTTTGCAACAATTCTTGCAAGTTTATAGGATCACACCACATCCTAGTACACCATCAAACATATCACCAGCTGATCTAATGTTTGCCAGAAAGGTAAAATCAGCGTTTGATAAACTGTTGCCAAGACAGGCAATTATCCGAAACACTGCACACACGAGAAGAAAGAAATATAACTCGGGAGATCGAGTATATTTTAAGTGCTACAAGAATAACACATCTTACTGGGAATGTGGAGTAGTGGATAAACGCATTGGTGATTGTACATATATGATTAAAGGTCCACAGAGTATACATAAAAGGCACCTAAATCAGATAAAAAAAAACGTCATATCCAAGATGATGATTATACGACAACAGTCGAAGAGGAGGAAACCATAGATGTCATATACGAATCCTTTAATTTGGAACCGCCTCAATATACACCTGAACCCCGAAGATCAGGTAGGAAAAGAAAATTTAATGAACCATTGATGGTAAACCCAAAAAGAAAAAGATATTGAAATCTGTGTGACTTCAAATCTTGGGAGGGGGTGTTGTGGTGGCAACCACTTATTTGCATATACGAATAACGTTACACTATAAATGGCAAGCCTAGGTTGGCCTTAGTGTGTGTTACCTAAATGCCACCGGAAGTGACGCCGAAGAGCGTACTTGTCCTCCCACCAAGACTCTCTGACTCGACACCTTCATTTGTACATACTGTAAATATACCTTTTCTTTAATACACTTATTATTGCATTCTCCTTGTTGTTTGCGTCTTCATTGTATTCCTCACTAATTATGGTTCAACCTTGCAACCACAACAAGAACATTCATGTTAATGAATTAGTTATGATATTTGGGAATTAACTATATTAACTAATTAAATATTGTAGGTGTTTAAAGATATTCTTGTTGAGTTACGCGACATGTTGATCATAGTTTAGTCATTTTATGACGAAATCGTAGGGAGGTGACTGTGCTTAAGTGGATAACGACACGGACTGAAGACCTGGGTGTTCCAAGTTCGAATCCAATCGGTTCCACAGTATCACTTTTACATAGGGATGTTGGCAACCTTCTCGTGGTCCCTCCAGAAAGATTTCTAGCTAGAAAAACATCGGGGAAATTAATGCCAAAACAAGAATCATCTGATTCACACGAAAGAAAAAGAAGTCGAAATCGTACACGCGCTGTATTTCATTAATGTGTGCATTAATTTAAATTAAAATACATAAATCACGTGGCTTACATAAATAGTCGCCCATGTTGTATTGACCAGACTTAATGTCCCTTAACGTCGGATATCGGTGTCTCACCGTTATTATAGGTAGCCGTATAGAATTGTCGAAAGGAGTTCTTTTAATGTCGTATGATTTTGAGGGAGTATAATATATGAGTTAAAATATATTCTATTATTTATGAACATAGAGGAAAACAACTTCGAATAATTATTACTATCCACCAATAGATCAAAATACTTTACGCCTCACGAAACAGTTTTATTAAAAGTTCCCGGTGCGTTACATTTTCATGATGTGATCTTAACACCTACGCTGACAGGCGTTAACGCCAATAAATGCAACCTTAAACAACTAATTTAGTGTATATGTATACTTCTTATCTCGAAAAACCTGTTACACATTAAATACACTTTACTAAACTCATTTATTTAATATTTATCAAAATGATTATCATACACCGACTGTTAACTTGCCATTTAAAATAAGAATATCTTCAATATATATATATATATATATATATATATATATATATATATATATATATAGATATATTTGTAAATATTACTCAATCATTCTAAATATAAAGTGTTTTATTTAAAACTATACGTTAAAATGTAATGTATAGTTTGTAAATAAAATACTTAACATTGGCTCAAAGATCAAAAACATTATTATTTATTTTATTTTTGCTGATACACACAGTATATAAATGTTATTATTCGACGCATTTTCTTTATACTTACTTTACATTAAGTCAAAAGTTAATATATACTACAGTTTTCAGATCCAGTAATTGCGAAAAGTTCAATTGAAATGACCCGAATTAGAATTGAGTACAAAGGAAAGTCATTAAAGTAAATGTATTCCCTCATGTAAAAGTGATAATAAAATTGTATTTCTGAAACGCGTTCACACATGTAAAAATTTCGTGGAGGTGTGTCATTTATGAGTATGATTACAAAATATTAATGAATTCGTAAATTTTACACTAAACTGAGTAAAAATATGTACATATATATTATGATACAACGACTGCTAAATTGTCATTGCATATAAACATATATACTATATATATATATATATATATATATATATATATATAATGATAGATGGACGAAGAGTGATACACATGCACTAATGTCCAAATTTAATTCAAACTTCAAATGTTCAATGCAAGGTATTTTCTGTAATAAAAGTATGTTTATTGTTCTTTCGTTGAGCCGAGGGTTTTCAAAGATCGAGATCTTATCATCAGAGGAATTATACAGATAGATAAGTTGGCAATAGAAAAGCCAAAGTTCAACATTTGAAAAAATATTAAGAAAGAGATGGGTGAATAAAAGCTCGAGTAAAAAGATATTGGGTTTGTCCAAGTGGTAATTGTCCGCCGATAAGGTGTCCAATGAAAGAAGGTTTCAGTGGAGATGTGTATATATAATATATATATATATATATATATATATATATATATATATACATTTCTTTATATATAAAGTATATATCTTAAATACTATACGTTACAATGAAATTTTTTTCAAATAAAATACTTTACATAGCATTAAAATCGAGAACTGTATTGTTTTTTGTTCAACTATTTTATTAGATACACGTTATTTATATGTTCTGCTAAGGAGTATCTTTTATTTACTTTAATAACACAAAATACATGCTAATGTATACTATAATTCTCAGATTACTAACGTGTAAAACTGATATAATATTTTATTTCTGAAACGTGCGTACACATGTAGACATATTGTTTAATATTGATATTTTTAGGGCATGGTTGCAACGCAATGCAATGGGCCCTTAAATTGTATATTCTACTGCACCGATATATATATATATATATATATATATATATATATATATATATATATATGTATGTATATATATATATATATATATATATATATATATATATATATATATATATATATATATATCTGGTTGAACAGGAGTGCCTACTTCTGTTTGTTCCTTTTTTGATCCAATCTTTCTATTCTATGCAAAATAAAATTGGTGAATTTATTTAAGAGGACGTTTCCATGTGATTAAAAACATAAAATGAGGGGTGCGAAGGCGTTTTGAAATGTTATTGAATGATTTTATGTTTTTAATCACATGGAAACGTCCTCTTAAATACATTCACCAATTTTATTTTGCATTTATCAATCATCCGCCTGAAGACGACCAATGATGGTCGAAAACGTTCGCGTTTAATATGGAGATTTCTTACATTCCATTATTAAAAGCACAAGATCTATCGTCCGACGAATAGAAAGATTGGATCAAAAGAGGAACAAACAGAAGTGGGCACTCCTGTTCAACCAGATATGTATAAAAGAAAGAATGCTGCCTAACTATACAATATATATATATATATATATATATATATACTACTATTATATAAAATGTATCAAACTGTGATTATAATTTAGTATGTAAACATCATATAAGCAACGCAAATGAAACGAAGCAAGTCTATTATCGAACACTCTGCCATTTATTACCCAGACTTCGAATGAGCAAACTAAAAATCATATGGATTTCATAGAACGATTTGACGGCCGCGTCAATTCTGGTGTTATTGATCGTCCAGATGATGTATCCTGCACAGACAGCCTTCCTCTTTAAATGTGTTGTGCCATGTCTTAATGGTTGATCATTTTTTACAAATGCCCGCTGAACTGTCTTTTTCTACTATGTTCGAACAACACAATAACCGTTTTCATTTTAAGTAATCTTGTCCAAATATTTATCGGTTTGAAATGTAATCTTTTATTATTATTCTCTTATAATTTTTTTGTGTACCAATCCTCACACAAGGAAAATGGAAACCTATATTTACACTATAACGACACTCATAAAATACAGTAACTAAAACAACTATCTCTGAAACTATCTGCCTCTGCTTGAAATTGGCCAAAGGCTAATCTGGATCGTATTTCTCTATAGTGTATAGATTATAACTGAATATATGCCAGGAAAACGTTGACATCGCAAACATTCTTTATCTAATCATGCTGAAATTGTGTATGGTGTTGGCTGTTACTATAATCCGTCAACTTTATGGATCAAATTTCAAAAATCTGAAGTTGTAATTCTGTTAAAATGTCGAACACGACCGAAATTATCACGGTCAATGTCAATGTTATATAAGATGCATACCTTTCCTGGCTATAATATAAACCAAGTAGCTCACCCAAAATGACCTTCACGGTTTTGTCACCTTAATCTTCGACCTTGATATCCTATGATAAAACAACTTCTGAATAAGGCCATGCTCAATAATTGATGATATGTGCTGAGAATTGTAAAACAAACACACCCACAAATATAGTGACAAACGGGCTAATTCTCATTGTAACAATAAGAGCGGGCACTTTGCTCTGAGAAGCAGTGGTGAAAGATTGACGATGTGACCACCTCGAGTGTTGAAGTGCCAGAGAAAATAAAGACAGAGTAAAAAGAATTTTATTTTGAACAGGACGTTTTACACGAAGAAACAATTTTTACGTGCGTAAAATCGATTTCTCTTGTGTTTATTTGTGTTCTCTTTGCTTGAGAATTTAAAAAAATAATTTAGTCAGTGTTTTATGCTCAATTTCATACATAATAAAGAATTAGACACAAATTATCGATTAATCGTGTTACGTATAAGTGAAGATCGATATACTCAATACAAAATAACCTCAATATATGGTTTTAAAGAAGATCAAGTCTAAACGTGTATTTTAATAATCGATGAACCTATTGGATGTCATTCTACAAATCTAACCAACGCATATATATATATATATATATATATATATATATATATATATATATATATTAGTATTTCATGTATCCACATAAAATTTTATTAGGAGAAATCATTTTTTATGTATCAATTTTCAGTATTTACTTCAACAGTGCTCGATACGTAAGTAGAGCTAGATAGTAAGCTATGAAAATATATTTATGGCAATCAAGCTACAGAGAGGCTCCCGTGTTTCATCCCCGGGGGAATCTTCAGCCAGTGTAGCTTGATTGCCATAAATATATTTTCATAGCTTACTATATATATATATATATATATATATATATATATATATATATATATATATATATATATATATATATATATAAGTATTGTTAGAAGGCGGGGACAATGTTTTGGTAAGGTGACACCGGCGGTACGTGTAATTGTATACAAATGACAATAATGACCATAATGAGAAAGCAATAATTTTCAAATAATGTTATCATATTTACCAGTGTTAAGTCTCACCGTGATGGTAGTGCGGTGTGTCTTCTTTTTTATTTAAATTTTCGAGGGATTCCCCGATTCTCAGAAACAAATATATCCACGCGTCGATGTGTGTTTTCTTGTCACTAGCCTGGGCCGGTAATTACGGTGTAGGTGTATTTAGGTTCTCAGAAACTTTAGCTGTTTTTCTTATCTTAACGGATAAAAGCCTAATATTATTACCTCCGACAAAGGCAAGTGGTTCTGCGTCATATCTCGAGATACGTACGGACACCTGGCACTCGAACACCTCATAAAATACACACTTTGCACACCCACCAGAGACATCTCCTCCACCGAAATAGAAAGCCAAATCAACACCACATCGAGTCTGAGATGCAAGAAAAAGAACCTCCCCAATAGATACAAACGAAACTTCACCACAAGAAACAGCAGACTATACTCTTACGAAATAGAAGACTACTTATTCGAACGGACAAAGGATGGCGAAAAGGTAACACCTTATATCGAAGTATCGCCTTCCTGAACACTATAGAACTGGGAGCCGAGAAATACGAATACAACAGTTAGATCACTCCACTTTCCTTACAGAAACAGAACACCGACCTAAAGACGATTTTTTTTGCTGTGACGTAGCCTTCGAAAGAAACCTGAGACGCAAAAACACTTCCATTCATTCATAGAAAAGCTATTAGCGAACGGTCACACCGAAGCAACGCCTCCGCCTAGAAAAGGAAAAGAATGTTGGTATCAAGTAAGCTTCGGTGTATACTACCCTTAAAATACAAAAAAAATCTGAGTTGTCTTAAACTCAAGTACCAAAACACTATAGAGTGCCCTTGAACGACGTGTTGATAAGCGGACCTGGCCACAACAATACTCTGGTCGGGATCCCCACCCGTTTCTGCAAATAAATTATCGCCGTTTCTGCGGACATTGAATAGATGCTCCACTGCTTCCTGGCCAAAGAGGAAAACAGGGACATCTTAAGATATCTTCTGGTACCGGAACAACGACCGAACTAAAGTAATTGCCGAATACCGAATGAGAGTCAACGTCTTCGACAACAGCCCCTCTCCAGCCGTAGGTATATATTGCCTTAGACCAGCAGCCAGAAAAGACCAGTCTACGACCCGACAGTTTAGAAGTTAGTCAACCGAAATTTGTACATCGACGATTATCTAAAATCGTTTCCTATGGTCGAGGCTACAGTATGCTTGCTCCAAAAAGACAATACATCTAATTTATTAATACATACTCTCGGACAAAGCAAGAGTTATGACCACACTCCAACTTACGAGCCATGTATACAATTCGATAGACGTGGATATGAGCAGGGACGAATTGCCAGTACAGCGCAGTCTTGGTCTGAAGTAGAACCTATCGACCAACAATTGTACGCTCAAGGTACCGACGGTACAAAGGTTTTTACGCGAATAATAAATATGACTCCTTTGGATTTTGCGACCCCTCACCATTCAAAAGAAAATCATCCTGAGAGCTGACCAACGAGAACAGCAAATGTGACTCATTTTTTTCTCAAGAAATGCAGGAAATATTGTTTTCGTGGCGAGACTCTTTAGAGGCATAAAACAAAGTCCTAATTACCAGCTCCTCAACAACAATACCGCCTCCAGGGGCAGTACGTAAGGAACTACACATCTTTTGCGATGCATCTATTAAAGCCATCGTTGCAGTAGTCGACCCCTAAATCACCGACAACAATGAACACAACCGAATCGGTTTCATAATAAGAAGCGAAACTTGCCCCACGACTGCAACCACCGATTTCCCGGTGATAAGGGTCATTGGTCCCCTCTGGGGCCCGGGTGGCAACAAGCCTCCCCAAGGTCCCAGAGCTGTCCGCGGTCTTCCAGTGGAGGTCTGGTTTGCGTTTTCCCTCCTCGATCCTCTGTCCATAATTTTCGTGGTGTCAGCCTATGCTTGCGCTTCTCTCGTGCGGTTGTATTTTCCCCGGTTCTGTTGTCTTGTGCTTCCATGTGTTTGTTCTCCATTCGTTGCTTATGTGGGTTGGTTTCCGCATTCGAGGACATTTCTCAGGAATCTAGCTGTTTTGATCATTACTGTTCTTTGTATGGTCTCAGTTATCCCTTTGATTCCTATTTCTCCTAATCTTTTCTTCATGTTTTGGGGGACTGTTCCTAGTGCTTGTATGATTATTGGTGTTATACTGATTTTCTTCATGTTCCATATTCCTTTAAGTTCTCTGGTAAGTTCAGTATATTTGCTTCTTTTTTCCCTATCTGTGGTCCGCTGCAACGGCAAAGTCTACGATTTTGCAGGATTTTTCTTTCTTGTTGATTATTATCATATCCGGTCTTCTTGCTGTTATGGGTTTGTCTGTTTGTGCATTCATATCCCATATGATTTTGTGTTTTTCGTTTTCTAGTAGTTTCTGGTTTGTGTCTGTACCGTTTTTTTGCATATTCGAAATTTAGTTGTTTGCACATTTCCCGGTGTACTTCTTTCCCACGCTGTCATGTCTGTTCTTGTATTCCTTTTGGCCTGCCTGACTGCGTTCACTTATTATATGATTCATCGTTTCGCCTCTTGTCCACACAATCGGCATTATCTTTTTTCCTGGGTTTTATCTATCTTTGCTTTAATAAAGTTTGTCCTAATCGCATTGTTCTGTGCGGCTGTCAGCAGAGATTCCGTTTCTCTGTTTAAGTGTTCTTTCCTTAGCCATACCCAGCTGTTTTCATTGGCTTCATCGCTTGTGAGTCTTATAAAGCGTCCATGTAGTTGTTTTTCTTCCCACTTTTCCTTTCTTATCTTTTTGTTTTTGGGTTCAGTGCTTCCGGAGTTGTTTGTTGGGCTGGTGTCTCTTGCTGTGGTGATCAGTCTTTCCGTATTCTGGGTTACATATTTCTCCAGCTCATTTTTGGTGTCTTCCACACAGTCTTCTATACTTACCAGTCCTCTACCTCCTTCATTTCTTTTCATGTAGAGTATGTCCGTATCGTCTTTTGGGTGCAATGCATTGTGCATAGTCATTAGTTTCCTAGTCCTCTGGTCATGGTGCCTGAGTTCTTCTTTGGTCCAGCCTATGAATGGTCCAGAGTATCTTATTATTGATACGGCCCATGTGTTTATCCCTTTTACTAGGTTTCTGCTATACAGTTTAGTTTCTAAGTGTTTCCATTGTTCTTCGTAGATATTATTTTCCAATTTTCTCTTTCATTTCTGTATATTTGATTTTTTCTGCTTCCAGAACTCCAAGGTATTTATAACTATCTTATTTTCCTCTTTTAATCCTTAGCAGTGCACATTTTTCTATTCCAAACTCCATTTAGATATCCTGGCTGAATATCCTGGTTGTATTTACTAGCTTTTCCAGTTCTTTTTTGTTATTTGCAACCAGTTTAAGGTCATCCATGTACATCAGGTGGCTTATTCTTTGTTCTGTATACGTACACCTGTATCCGGCATCACACTTTCTGAGTATGTAGTTGAGTGGTATCATGGCTATTATAAACAATAGTAGTGATAGAGAGTCTCCTTGAAAAATGCATCTTTGTATTTTTATCTCAGACAGGTGTTGTCCTCCGGTTGTCAGTTTTAGTCTCCATGTTTCCATTGCTTTCTGGGTGAGATTAATAATCCTGTCTGGTATCTTGTATATTTTTAAGCATTCAATTATCCAAGTTTGGGGGATTCTGTCGTAGGTATTTTTGTAGTGAATCCATGCCATGGTTATGTTCTTTTGTCTGCTCTTCACCTCCTTCAGGGTCTTTATTATTATTATTATTATTATTATTATTATTATTATTATTATTTGTACTCACTAGGAGTTCTCAGACAGATCATCGTCAGTGATTGGTCACCGACAACAACCAGTGGTATTTCCTGGCGTCTGAGTGACAACAATACTCCCCAGATTTCCAGTATTCTTCACCTCTTTTCGATAACGATTCTTTATCGCAACAACCTCTTACCATTGATTTCTCGCTGGTAAGGACAATTGGTCTTCACTGGGATTTGGGTGAAAATAAGCCTCCCCAAGGTCCCAGCATTCCCTGCACTTTTCCAGTGGACGTCTGGCGTGTGCTGTCCCTCCCCGGTCTTCTCATCCTCCTCAACCCTCTACAAATACTTTGTCTGGTGTCAGCCTAGGTCGGCACGATTTAAAAATATAATAATAAAAAATAATCAAATAAAATAAAAAAATAAAATAAAAAATAATAAATAAATAAATAAAATAATTTTTTTAATTAATTTTTAAAAATAAAAATAAATAAAATAATTTTTTTAATTTTAATATTTTTTCCTTTTTATCCTTTCAATTCTTTAATGTTTTCATTTTCTCTTTCCTTATTTTAAAAAAAATTTTTTTTAATTCTTTTACATTTTTTTTAAAAATTTTTGTTTGGGGGGGGAGAGAGGGAGGAGCTTATAGTGTTTCTTGTAATTTTTGTTTATTTGGTTCATTTTTGTGTAGTGGTAGCTGAGGCCGGTATAATTTATTTGGGGGTGGGGGGAATTATGAAGTGCTGTTTTTCAGTTTCTGTTCCTTGGTTCTTGTTGTGGTGTTCTTCGTGTGGTTTTGTTTTCTCCCTTTTGTAAATTCCTTGTGACAAGTTACCTTTTGTAGCTATTATTATTATTATTATTATTATTATTATTATTATTATTATTATTATTATTATTATTATTATTATTATTATTATTATTATGTGTAGTGTTTAGAAGTGTTCTATTTAATTATTATTGTTCAGACCATATGCGTGGTATTTGACATCTTGTGCGTCTAGGTATGGCCCTGGATTGAGGACGGTCTTGTGTTTCTCACTGTTGCATTCGCTGCATAATGTTGATATGTGTGTTGTGGACAATCACCATTTGAAGCAGATGTCGTTATTTTTTACAAATATCTCGCGTTCTTTAAAATGTTTTTCTCGGAATGCGCAACATTTTAACAGCAAGTGATTTTTTTGTGCGAGGAACAATATTGGGTGGGGTCCCTGTAATCTTTGTTTAGCTGGCGTGTAAAGTTAGAGGCCGTAGGAGACACTTGGGTATGATTCACCGATATTACTCTCCGTTTAATCTCTAGTGAGGGGGAACCTGCACATTAGTGGGTAAACTTTCAAGCCTGAATAATTTTTCATCCTAGCTTGTTTTCGCTTTATTCATTCTAGTCGTACTCATAGGTGACTACCGCTACATTTATTTGTTCTACTTTCGAAGGTTCATACACAGTGGCAGATCTGTTGAGCCATTCTTCTATTTGATATTTTTCTAGTCTAAAATATCTCGCAACAACATTTTCGGAATATTTTACACAAAGCGCACAAGCCAAAATTATGAATCGATTATCCTTTCTTTGTATTTTCTTTTCTTTTTCTAAATATAAACCAGAAACCACCACTTTATCAACGCCGAGGCCACCGGTGGACAAGTGTTAATGTGATTTCTATTTTATCCCCCTCCAGGAGATTAGACACAAGTGTATTGTGGGTTTGATGGAAGCGCTTTCAGTGGAATGACTTGGAGTGGAACCTGGCAATCCGCGTCGATAGGAACTGAGCCACTGTGCCATCCCCATTGTATGTTGGTAACTCAGACCCACCATATGCTTACAGATTTGTTTAGTTTATGCAAATGTATGTTGAAAACGAGTAAATTTCATTTCAGAAATGTTTTGCTTTGTATTTAAACTTATTTTCGGAATCAGTAATAAAAGCATTTAAAACCTATGTTGGTTGGCATTTTGGTTACAGAGAAAACTACTTCTGTTATTGACTTTGTTTTCCGCTTTTCTCATAGTTGGTTTATAGATTTAAATGAAATTGGGCATGATATTACTTGAACGTAAGAAAGTGTATGAGCTAAATCTATTTCGTCTTTGAATGGTTCCAAATTGCCTAAAATGTAATCGTCTGTGAATTTCCTTGAATTTTCCAGAATTATCTAGAACAGAGCTATGCAACATGGGTTTATGCCCTACCTTATAGTTGGTGAGATTAAGTTAGGAGTGGCCGGATGCCCACGGGTTGACTACTGGGTGGCCGAGATCTTAACCTGCACTTTTTTTGTTTGATATACAGGAGACGCTCTTTCTTTAGCTAACTCCTCCTTATTTATTTTACAGATTTCAACATAATTCAACTTTTGAAGGCCAGGGCAATTTACAAGTACTTTAAAAGAACAGATGGTAATCCTGAACCTGCAAAACCTTTTGCAGTTGGTTAAGCAGTTGCTACAACAGGACAAAATGATGTTTCAAATCAAGATAGAAATGTATCACAAGAGGCTTTTGAAAAATATGCATCCTCATCACATAGAATGCAACGAAAACAGTGGAATGATGAGCATATTGTGGTAAGATTTTTCCGGCAAATGCATTTGCCTTATTTGTAATGCCATGTACAGTGATGAAAATGTAGTGTCTTCAAAACTTGCACGACTTTTTAAGACGAAGCATCCTGAACACTCAAAAAAAATCTATGTTTAGGTAACTTTGTCAGCATACTTTAAACAACAGTCGACCTGTAAAAGTCAAGTTAGGACCTCTGCCATGAAAAACTCACTCCTTTTTCTCTTATAATTACACATATCGTTCGTCATTAAAAATAATCCATTCCTGAACGTTAAAATGCTGTACTGTCGTTTCTCGAAGTAGCAACTGTCCTTATACATAGAGAGAATAATGCAGTGAGGAAATTGAAGCAGTAACCATTGTTTCAAACAGTCAAAATTATTCCAAATTCAATTTCTAATGAATTCGATGGATCACTTTGACTGCCTTATATGTCTGAGGACGTGGAAGTCCCTTAGTCTAAGTCTAAAGTTAATTGCAATTCATCGAAGTATTTCCTTTTAATTTTTTAAAATCGCAATTGACCTACGTTTTTTTCAAGAGACTTCCAAATGTGCCCACATTTTTATTCAGGGAAATTAAAAAGATATGTACGGTGCTTAAAATGTATTTTACTCAAACTAAAACAAAAATTGAATTCATTTATTCAGTTAAGAAAATAGTCGAATATTTCGATAAAAGTAAGTTATTAAAAAATACTTCCATGGTTCTTGATGACATCATGCGATTTTTCTAAATCGTGTTAATGCTAAATGCTTCACATCTAAGATTTCATGTACCCGCTATGAAGAGCGATAGGGTTCTGTCATCAGTCAGTAATATGTCTTTCAAGCAAGAGCGGGAGTGCATGAGATTTCGGATTGTAATTGATGTTTCTTCCTCATACTGTTGTAAATTATATCTTGGACGAGTTCAAGCCTTATCTTTTCGGAGTTTGTTTTATATTTTCCTGGAATTGATTGGGGATTTCTAGGTTAATCCTGATATTACTAACTTTAGATCATGGTATCTGCATAGCAATGTGATGTGGCAGGTTTTCATATAGTTTTACATTTTTGTAGAGTGTTGTATTAATTCTGATTCGAACCGATTTGATAATATTTTCGGATTTAGTTTAAATGAGGAGTAATAGTCTTTATTGATTTGATTATTCTGAATAATGTTAGTTTCTTTGATGTTATTTTCACAACAGCCGACGTTACTTCTGAAACACAAGTTTAAATTATCCAAATAATACGAAACTATAATTTGTATCATTTAAAATACACAAAGACAAAAAGTAACGTGGGTAAAATCGCTTTTTCTAGTTTTTTTTTGTGTTCTCTTGGCTGTGAAAATGTTATAAAATAATTGACTGCGTGCTTCTTTTATTACTGCATTATAAAGAAAGTGGCCACAAATCATTCTTTAATGTTATAAGTCTAGCGCTTAGATCGACTGCCTCAGTAGTAAATGACTTCAAATGTTACGTGAGATAAGCAAAAGTCAAACAAAAGATCTGGCATAAAATTCTTTAGTCACAGGATACACTTTTCTTGCATCAAACACAACGAAACTATAGTTTAACCAAATAACCTAGATGATTGTAAATAGATCTCTTTCACACACGTACATGCATGTATGTGCACATACTATTTCCATATAGAGAGAAAATATAAAGATAAAAAATGAGGGGTTAGTTCCAACAAAGAGATGATAATATACATAGGATCAATTATTTCTTTATGAAGAGTTTATATATAACTCTACATGCATAAGACGCTTCGTATTAAATATAGATTCTTGTGACTCGATAGGATGTTCAATGTTTAGACTTATGAAAGCTCGATTACAAGCTGATACATGATGGTAGACGAAGTGTGTGACCTTGATCGCACTTGGTGAATTCTCAATAGAAAAGTTGGATAACATTAGTTAGAAAACGTCTTTATTTTTTGCCATTGATAAGGATTTCTTACTTCAAACGCACACATGATGTTATATAATATTCATATTGATGGTGCTTCCTTTTTTTAGATAATTGATAAACAACACACGTTGCACATCCCAGAACACAGATGCCAAAAGACTGCCTGATAATGTTTGTGTCTTCAGTTACTTTGAGCGGCTTTCACCTGCCGTTATCAACTCAACTGATTGCTAATCTGACTAATGCGTGGAATGGTATATCAATGTTTTATTCATTGTCACATATTGATTTGCTAACATCATTGTGCGTTAAAAAAGTTGCAAACGACGCTCTGAATCGTCGACATGTTGTTGTTTCCGATCGACTGTGAGCAAACGCGGAACCCACTGTGAACGCAGCTTTTGACAAATGTTCATTCAAAATGGTGAATATACTGTGGTCTCTCCAAGTTTATAAAAAATGTTTTACTGACAATCCAATGTTCAACCGATTTTCAGCTTAACCACTTTCTCTGTGCACTATACCTAGCTGTTTCAAAAACTAAACTCTTAAATCCAAACAGTACAGCTCTTAGACTAATCAATCTACCACTTATCCCAATTGACTACTAATCAGAGCGATATAGCTTTTAGAAACTCGAAACAGGCAATTTGCCAAGGGAGGGGGAAACTCAATTGATGACTAAACCACATGCCTCCTTGACCTTCAAGGGCAATAATTGCTTTTATAATCTGCCATCCACGCTGACCGTCTTCGTTCGCATTGCGACCTTCGTACGGATTCTTCTTGGGAAACTCCATAAATTTCTTCATCTGATGGTAAGGAAACTCTCTCTATATCTTATATGTGACGAGACACTCCGTAAACTGACACGTTGTTTTTAGATAACACATCAGTTACTGTTCATCTTCTCCAGCAAGGTGTACATCTGACATTGAGTGGCTTCACCCACACCTCCTCACACACCGTATTTCGCTTGTCCCTGTTCCACTGTCTATGTTATGGCCAGTGGATGTCGCCATTTATACGTGAAAAAAGATCGATGTGGCACTGACGTTTCGTCTTGGTGAGCCTTCGGCGCCATGTTATCCCAAAATACTGCTTCTTGGGACGAAATTTGGATTTTTGCTGCCACAGTTTTTGATAGTTCGATGGTGGCTTTCTATGATTCCATTGCCGCTTGGGCGGTACTATGATCTAAAATATTGCCTAGCACCCCACTTCTCACAAAGCTTTCTAAAGACCTCCGAACAGAAAAACATACCGTTGTCCATGAGGACCTCTACTACTGGCTCTTTCTCCAGAAACATCTCCTTAACTACTCTCCTTTTCTCTTTTGCTGTTTCTGTTCTAATTTCTCCCCATATTGCTATTCTCCCAGAACTATAGTAAATCATAGTTAAATACAGTTCATGGCTATAATGCATGATATCAATGGCCAGTCGCCTCCAATTTACTGTTGCATGTAGCTCTTCGTTTTATGCCTGGACGGCAATCAATGGATTGCCACACCCTACATTGCTCAACAATATCCTGAACATCTTCTATTGTGATATTTAGATTCACTTTCATCGTCAGATATAAAGTCCTTTCCATTTTCAAAATGATGCATATTATGTAGGTCCTTCATCGTAGGTTCTTAATCGTCTACTGTACAGCACACCGGACACATCTTTTTTCTCCCGTAGCCAAGTCTTTTTCAATCTGGTCAGCACGTCTGCCTTGCTTTTCTGTGATGGAATCAATGTGACGGTTACTTTCTGTTCGAATACCCTGATTAAGTCGTCAAGTGCCTGCCCTGTTTGTCCTGATCCGTTTATCTCCCGACACGTTTGGTTTAATCTGTTCTAATGTCAACTGCTCGTATCCCTTATTTCATAGCCAGGTGTATGCCCTTCATCGTAGTTTTGAACTCCGCAACATTCATATGGACGCTATCATTCTTCTTACCTAGCCAGTCAGCATCGTAAGAAGTTACTCCTCCTATATCTTGCAATTCTCTTTATGCCAGGCTGTTAGCGTCGCTCCATATTACGCCTTCATCGCTCCTTTTTACGTGAGATTCTCCGCGTACATGGTCCACATTTTTCACCTTCGCAACCACTTCCTTCAACATGTGCAACACCACTTGGTCAATTACATTCTCCCATTGGTCTGTACCGGTCTTCTTTTTAATAAAGATGCATGCACCCCGCAGCCATCTGACTATGGTGTAATGACCAACCAACTTTCCGCACACAATGAAGAATCCAAAGACGTTGCAGTGAAAAGGGCCACCTATTCTTATACCGTATATGTACTGGTTGGCAAGACAGTGGTGACTGCGTAAATGATGAGAGACCATATCTAAACAAATGTACTGACAGCTAAGCCATTGGAGTCGTTAAAAACGGCATGGCTGTTGAGTTGAAATTACAGTAGAATAAAACATGAAGTTTGATCTTTTGAAGAGTAAATGAACTCACTGAACACACGGACAGCCTGCTCATAACCATATTTATTATCTGTTTTACTTTTCAATTCTATTAAAATCTTCGAGTTATATTTTAAAAAATGGTCCGCTTGCTTTCTTTTAGGCCGGGACAATCAAATTCGAAGGTAGGTGAAATAATGTTATGAAGATCTTACTAATTCAGAAATTTACAATAACAACGGTTATGTTCGAGTTTAATTGTATGCCCTTAATAAGTATATTAACCTTTTCACTTAGTATTTTTTTTTTAATTTGTGCTCGCGCTTTATTTTCTTCCGAACCAGTCCACCGCCTTTAATTGCTCTAAAGAAATTGTCACCGATCATATTGCGACAGGTAATTCCTTATCATGATGAATGATCACATTATATCATATAACAACATTTCACCTTTTGTCATTTACTTATTAATTGATACTCAATGTCATACACAATTTCTTTTAAACATATACCTATATCTCACGTTTTGTCATGTGTATTATTGTTTAGACTAATATTTGAAAATATAAGCTGTTATGTGCAAGAAAAAGCATTTTTAATGAAAAAGAAGTGTCCGTGTAAATATCCAAGAAAGCAGATAGATGAAACGGGTATTAGGTGATGATTGCAATGTAATACGTAGAGTCTGAGCAGTAATATATATATATATATATATATATATATATATATATATATATATATACTTTTTCCACTTTTTATTACACTTTAATTTTAACAATCGGTTACAACTGTGTTATTAACACTATGGAAATAATTTTATGTTCGTACTCTCTTCTGCCAAACTGACACCACAGAAAAATAAGAATATATGCAGCATGGGACATCAGTTCGATCACCAAACACATTTCAATTTGTGATTTGTTGAGGTATCTAACCCCTAAAATGTGCAACCCACGCTTTTAATTTAATGTCTCTGACATCGAAATTCCTATTGCACCGAGTTTCGTAGCCATGTCAGGTACTTAGAAACACAATCTCCAAAAGTGATCACGAATTAGTTGTCACGCCCAAACTCATCAATCATTCTCTGTAACACAAATTGTATTCCAATGTGACAAACAATAATAATATAATGTAGCATGGCTAGTAATGCTCACTTTTATAGACACTGTCACGATTCACTCGTTTTAAGCATTTTTTGAGTAATTAGAGGTTTACTCGTCTCTCAGACTCTAACTCGAATTTGTAAATTTATTTTCTAACTTTTATCTAAATCCAACATGTTTTAGTCAGAAAATATTAATTTAACGTAGCTTTTTTTCTGATAAGTTGACTCTAACCATACACTATGGCAATTATAATTTGCAAAAGTAATATGCGAATCTTCACTGATATGTGTCGCTCGTATTAAAAAATCGCTAGCTTATTTGTTTTAGCAGGTTTTCCGTTACAAAGAAACAAAGAAAACATAACTTTAAACAATATATTACTAAGCTGTAATAAACAAAACTCAATTTTATAAAATAAATAAATGCCCTTTTATCAGCTACTTAAACGGCAACGATGAAACAAGCAAGAGACAAAAAACATGTTTTATTTGTTGTTTTTTACTATTAATATGGAATTGCAGTTGTTCGTTCTTTAATTAACATCATGATCGATATTTAGATGAATGTCACGTTGTTTGGATGTACGGTTATCAAGGACAACTTGGATCTAACTTTTGGCTTAGAAGAATTTGATTATAATAAATATTTGTCCAATAATATTGTACAAATGAATTTTCATAAAACCTTCATACCAGACCTTGATAAAGGCTCTGTATAAATCAAGCGCTACTGCCATAGCTTCACCTACATTGGCCAGTGTATGGTATATGCGTTCATAGATAATTATTAGGATATCCGCAGTAGAACAGGGTTGATTGTTGGTCACAAACAAGTTTAGCATTAAAGAAGTAGTGGACTATCTATGGATTTATTATCGATCAAATATTTTAGTTAAGAGCCGGATGAGGACTGATAGAGCGATAGTTTTACCGGTCAATCCTTTCACCATTAATTCTTTAATATAGGAATTACACTTTTCTATCTGTCAGAGAAGCAAGATTCGTTTGGAGTGGACAGTGGCCAACCTAGAAGAGCATTTCTTTATACATATAGAAAGGGTACGATATAGCCCACATACTTTGGGAGTGTCTAGGTCTTTTTTTATGATATCCCGGACATGGGAAAGGGGTGATGATAAGATCACAAAGTAAGGTTTCTATCTGCAGTGGGAAATATGGCAGGGAGTGGTGTGTGGAGTCTAAGGTATAGTTTAAGACGAACCGCTGGAAAAGCAGTTAAGCATCTTAGTGTCCGTTCAAGTGACATTATGGTGGTTGGATAACAGGTGAATTGTAGGTTGCCGATTATTACTCACACTATTATTGATTTTTCAGAAATCACGAGTTCCTAATTTCTGCAACAGAAAGCGTGTTCTTGTCATCTCAGAATACCTACTATTTGCTGTGGCCATTACACTCTTACAATGAGTTATTACTGTTATCAAAGTTTATTTATTTGTATCTTAATTATGGCGGTCGAATCAGCAGAATGATTGCTGCATGTGCGTAATAGTGGCTGCACCGGTTCAAAGGAACCAGTTTAGATTGGCGTTTACTTTGGAATTTAGGCATTGGGGTATGTGCTTCTATGACCTGCTTAGACCAAGCCAGTTACCTCGTGTTCGCAGTGTTCAGCATGGAGAACAACATGTTTTAATCTATGTTGCATATCTGATGTGATCTCTGATGGATTCTCAATCAGCCCGTTTATAGTATTTCGTCATTTTCGGCAAAATCATATCAGCTTCAGGCAACAGTTCAATGTGTTATCTTTCATTATTACAAGGTGATTAGCGTCTCCCACTGAGCTATCGGCATCCGTAACACAACCCGTGGACCGATTAGTCAATTTTATATTGTGAAATGAGACTTGCCGATTCGCAATATGTCTGTATTGCTCGGGATATTATTTCGATGGACATTAAAATCCCTAAATATATGTATTTAGGTGATCGATCTAATGAGAGTGAGGCATCTATACTACCAGACACTGTCGAGCAAGGTACAGTCTCAGGACGAAGGTAAACGGTACATGAAAATCTAACTAACTAACGCTGTGTTGTAAGGTTAATCTAACGCCCATGTAAGCCTAATCATCTGATTCTAGACCATGTTCTATAGACAAGAAATGGCTGTAAGAAATATTGACTCATGCACGTGCATATCATTGTCTGGGTCATTAAGGCAGAATATCTAGTCATTTCAAAGCGATTAGAGGATATTGAAGAGTGTAGGTTAATTTGATTTGGTGCTAGGATATCTGGGGAGGCTATTAGTAGCACATCGTCGACGTAAGTGTTAATCCCTAGAATATGTGTGACCATGAGCCTCAAAGAAGAGAGTGAATCGATTCATTTTTAACGGGCATCTCGTTCGAACTTTTTTGTGTTAAATGTAATTTTAGTTTTAGGGTAGACTGGGTTGGGCATTGTTTATGCCAGTAATCTTTAACAAAGTAAAAAGTCCACTGGAGATAATTGAGCGGCCCTTTCCATACGCGACATGACACTGCAGTTATCCTGGTATTATACAACTGTTGGTAGAGGCAGGTGATGGGCAAAGCCTATCTACTATTTAAGCAATTTTAGATTTGCAAACCGGATATTTCATTCAAGCCTCTAGCTTCAGAAAGTGTGCCAATCAGAACTAAGGTGACATCCCTCCCATTGCTTAGGTGCAGATATATTTCAAGTCACTGCACAGTTTTTACATCAGATATTTTCTTCTAGATTCTTGATCTGATTACATCTATTTTTAGTTAAGATCGTGTCTTCTTTCAGCAAAGTAATTCAAGATATCGACACGTAATGCTCATATGAATGTAGAATCCTATTCTTGGCAAGATGATCAAGTGGAGGGTGTTAACTTACACATTTACATGAACTTTACTATAGGTATGAGAAATTAGATGTGGAAAGTTTATTTGATGAAATCAAAAGCGGACAGCTAGAATGTTCGAAGAAGGAATTAGAAAAACACTTGAAAAAAACATACACTGATCCAATGCGTATAGAAGAATTGCAAACGATCAATGGTCTAAAGAAACCGACGACACTCAGGGATAAAATTCAATATGGAAGGTTTAAGAAAGAAAGAAGTAGACTTTTTTTTAAAAGCCAAATCAAAGAGTTCGCCAGGAAACTTTATAAACTCTCTCTCTCGCTCTCGCTCTTTCTCTCTCTCTCTCTCTCTCTCTCTCTCTCTCTCTATCTATCTATCTATCTATCTACCTCTCTCTATATATATATCTCTCTCTCTCTTTATATATATATATATATATATATATATATATATATATATATATATATATATATATATTTTACACGAACTTTTTTCACCCCATTTTTTAATAATATTTTTCAAATATTTGAACTTTGGCTTTTCTACAACCAACTTATCTATCTGTATTTCTCCTCTGATGATAAGATTTCGATCTTTGAAAAGCCTTGGCTTAAGGAAAGAATAATAAACACTGGTTTCATTGAACAATCGAAATTTGAAATAAATTTGGACATTCGAACATGTTTATCATTCTTATTTCTTATATATATATATGTTATGAAGTGTATAAATACTGTTCAAAACTGAGAATGAGATTATTTCTGCTAATCCGAGAAATGTTGAGAAAAGAGTTGTTGCTGAGAGGTGGAGTATAGCGAAAGAAGTTACGCTCTAAAAAGAAGCAGTATAAAAATAACTAGAACAATTCCGACTAGTGTTCTTATTAAACATCGACGGTAACATCTTATTTGGACTACTTGATGCAAGAATCATAACATTTACAACATAAAACGGATATATTGATTAATCAAATCGTATGGCAGGTATACTTTATATGCCTAGACGCGTTGAACATGCCTCTTCCATATGGAATGAAATACATGAAGCTAAAAAACAAAAGAGATTTGTCAGTAGTATTGCTTGATCTTGCTAACAAATACGAGTAAGTGCCACATGCACTTATAGATCCGACTATTGAATTCGTTTGGCTCCCTAAACAAGTGAGAGGTATGATAAGAAGTATTATAATTTGTTTAAGATGAGATTTGCAACGGGAACGTATACAATGGAGTGGCAAAGATTGGTAGTTGGTATTGTGGCTTGATGCATAATATCAGTTTCTCTATTCGTTCTAGTTCTAGTTTAATTAAAATCCTGAAGATGTGATAATACCGCGGTGGCAAGTGGGTGAGATTACAGTATTAATAAAAGGGCAAAAGGCGATTAGAAAGATTTTAGAACGGTCGGATACGTTGATTGCATAGTCAAGAATGAAGTTAAAACGCAGAAAAAAAGAAGTGTCACGCTAGTGAAAAGGAGTTCGAACGGAAGTAACGTATTTGATCGGAGGTGAAAAAATACCAACTGTTAAGGAAAAGCCAGGAAAAGTCTTAGGAGTTTATATAAAACACCACTAAACGATAAATATATACAAAGAGCTACTTAAGATTATTTAAAGGCACTTGATAAAACATTGCCTGTAATATGCAAGTGTTGGTGTGTTCAGATTGTGTTGTACCGAATATTATTATGACCGATAATGTTGTACGACATCAGGCTTTCAAATGTTAGAAGAATTGAACAATGATGACCCTTTTACATCCTAAAATGGCAATGAATATCGGAAATGCTAACATCATCTGCACTATACGGACTTGCGGATCCACTGAATCTACCTTTTACATCAATAGTGGAAGAATATTGTTGTGGACCCGTTTAGGGGTACCAACAATGAAATAAAAGAACAACAGGTTTAGAGATAATAATAATTAATTGTATTTAACAGAGAAATTATACACAAGTCAGTGTTGGCAGTGCTAGTGCCTAAATATGCCTACAAATGTTCTCCCGGCCAAACCGGTATTCATGGTAGCAGGTTTCTACCATTTAGTTATTACTAAAGGGTAGGTAGGTTCACTCACAACAAATATAAAGTTGGAAAAGTTACAATTAGATATTCTAAAGCTGGAAAGATCAGGAAAGATCATCAAGAGGTTTGACCGGAGAAAAAGTTAAATGAGGTATCAGCCAATTAGAACATGGAGATATCATCGGATCAGTAAAAATACACCGGGAAAGATTTGGAGCAAGAGGCGTTGAATCATTTTATGCGAGTTGTGATGTGGGGAAAAGACAATCTGATGGGAATGTAATGCGGAATAGTATGAATGAATAGTGAAAAGTAAAGCTTATACAGAGTAGTGTGCAAGTTGGAAAAAGACATGGGTGTGGGCGGCAGCGAGGTTATTAGTTTTGATAAAATCGACTTATAATTTACACCCTTCACCAACAAATCAAACAAGCTAGGAGAGCCAGAATTAGAAATGTTAGTGTTGGCAAAAAGGAACAGTGAAACACATTTTTTCACATTGTCCACAAGAACTAGATAGGCGAACATGAGGACACAATCAAGTGCTGACGATCATAAGAACATTCTAAGAGAGACAATGGATGAAATAAATGATGGAAAAGGATAAAATATTGAACAATTATAGAAGTTACATTTTGTGAAAAAACGGGAAAGTAATAAATGCAACGTATAGAAAAGCGACAAAGACAGATATAAATAGGGAGGGAGAATAGAAAATCGATGCTTAGCCTGTAGTTTTCCTTGTGATTGAAACAGCTCAAAGGCCGGATATGGTAATATGGAGTGAAGACCCGAAAAACCTTATTAGAACAGAGCTAACTATAAGTAAAGAAAAAATAACATCAAAGGTTCAGAAAACAGGAAATAAATAATGTACAGAAAGCTCATTTAAAATTGCGAAGACACCGAGTGGGAGGTGGAATATTACCATATTGTAATACGAGCAAGAGTATACATTTTCTGTACCTAGTCGACAACTGATTTCGGTTCAAAGAAAAAGAAGGAAGGGCGATGTCAACAGAAATATAGACACCAGTGGAAAAGGCCTCACTTTAGTTTGGTCTGAAAAGGGATGGCCCTAGCTGGAACGAAAGAGATAGTTGATCATCATTATCGAAACCATATAAACGTTAACATAAGATTACATGGACAAAATACATGCAACGAAAGAGCAATAGTCAGCACTAGACAAAATAGTAGAGACTCAAATGTGGAGCAGCGCCGCCATACCAGTGTTATCAGTCGAGGATCAATCGCCGAAAATAGCTGGTACGGTATCCTCTGAATTATGCTATTGACCTAGATCAAAGTGTGGAGCTGCTGACTATGATGCACTAGTGTACGATACTTTTTTCAGCGTTTTGTTTCGAAATACATCTGCTTGAATTTTGACTCGCGCGGGCTAGCCCCGACAAGCCGGACTCCGAACTAACAATGATATATATATATATATATATATATATATATATATATATATATATATATATTCAGTCTTATTCTTCTGTTTAAGAATATTTGTACAGTATAACAGAAACTAAATCCTCGTTACTGGATATTTAAAAATAAATAATAAACGGAAAAATAAAAAAGTAAAAAAAATTATTTGGGTTTAGAATCAAAAATTTAAATATTAATCTTCAATCGAAAAATAAAATAAAATATTGTAAAATAAAGTAAATCAAAAATTAAAAATAAATAAAATTAATAAAATCACAAATTATTAAAATTAATTAAAAAATAAAAGATAATAAAGTAAAAATAAGAAAAAATATTTAACTTCAAGAAGAACTGATTACCCATGGACATATGGTACAACAGATAAAGGTGTTGAGTCACAATCAGTTTTAACTTACAGTTTTATGGATGCTGAAGGTTACATCATCACTGCACTAAAATAAGAATTAATAATCTTAGATATCTGCCCGGTTATAACTGACGAAACGAGAACAATCTTACGCCGTAAATGAAAGATTCAGCTAAAATTTCGCATAGATTCCCGAGTTCGACATAAAGATGTAATAGTTCAACAAAATGCGCCTACGGACAGTCAGATGTTAAATCGATGAAAATACTGTGTTGATAATATCCGAGATGAGAATAGTAGTCCGAATAATCAAAATAATACATATCCAAATAATGTTTTGAGATTATTTGTATTTGGATTATTCTGATTAGATTAAATCTTCCTTAGAGGTTATGAGTGCAATCCCTGGTAAAGTTACTTACGAAACATTTATTCATGAGATTTGTATAGAGAGATATGCGGAATGATGTCAGTCTAACTCATGGATTAACTTAAGAGTTCAGTTTTTAATACTCGAAGAGTAAATTAAAAAAAACATCTGACCAAGACCGAGGTGTACAATGGTCGAATCTACTCTGGCAGATGGGCAACAATACTTTATATCTAAATATTATTAACAATACCTTATATGAAAACGGACGTAAAATATACAATTTTCAATAGAGTTCTCATGACAGATTTTGCATTTGTTTTCATATTTGCGCTACAGCCGTTATATATGAATATGTAAAGAAAAGACCAGACAAAGATGATTACATTAGATTGCTGAACTCGACAAAGAATTGATAGTCATAAATAGACACGCAGACGATGTTATCTCATTTCGTCTTAAATCGATATCAAGTCGAACATGGTTGAGTGATCAGCCGTGTGACGTATTTCACGCCAACCTGTAGATAGTAATCTCTGTCGGCAGCGGATACATTTAAATATAATTAAGTATGTAACTCTAACGGTTTCAGTATATATATATATATATATATATATATATATATATATATATATATATATATATATATATATATTTGAAGCTCCTCGTAAAAAAGTAGAGCACTGTAATTTGGTAGTACTAACACAGCATGACGTCACTTGCTTTATATGCATCATTCATTCCTTTATAGATGTAGAATGCATGTACGTCTCGCCGCTTTAAATGTGTTTAAATTATCATTGTTTATAAGCTATTCAGAATTGGCCGATCGAAATGCGTAAAGATTATATGCAAATCATAAAACATCAAGTATTTTTAATTACTTTTACTCAATTTTTACAAAACTGTATATATCTATTCTATAAGCTATGTTTTACTTACACGCAATGTGGTATAGTATTTCTATTGAATTTATAAAAGGGGTTGAGTGTTTTATAAAATTAACACATTTCACTGTCACTATTTTTTTCTAGTTAAGGTGTTGTACAATAAGTTTTATTTAGTTTTCGATTTTGAAATAGTATATGTATATATATATATATATATATATATATATATGGTGGGTGCGTGCATATATATATATATATATATATATATATATATATATATATATATATATGTGTGATTTTATGAAGGCTTACCAAAGCATTCCTTTCAGGACACCAATGATCACCATTAAATATATTTTTTCTTACAAATACTATTTATTCAAATTAAATGTTTTTTCCTACACGTGTTTCACTACCAAGCAGTTACTTGCTTGGCAGATCATCAGGGAAATTAAATGTCTGGAATACTGGTTTCAACTGCCGACAATACACAATGTGGCGTTGCAATAGTTGAGGTCACTTACGAAGAGAAGAGGAAAAAAATAAAAATAAAAGTCAAAATTAAAAAGCAAGGAAGAACAATGATAAAAAAGAACGTCCTAGAAAAGTCTTAGAAAAGTAGCTCGTGCATTATTTCTTCCACCAAGCCAACAAGCAAATACTCGGTCCCAAATACATTCAGTAAAACCATAAAACCGGAACAATGTGCGATAATACACTTTCACGTCGGCCGGCACAATGATGAATAAATCCCCCCACAAGAAAACAAATATATATATTATGTATATAACATATGAGACTAAAAGTATAGTTTTAGAGAATTGAACCTATAGTGAAATGGTTTAAGCTCAATATACAAGATAGAGAAATTATAATGATAAACGAAGGAAGAGAGATAAAGATGTGCGGATGACAAATCTATTACATATTCGATTGTTCAATGCAAGATGTACCCGATAAAAACATGTTTATTTTTCTTTCCTTAAGCCACTTCCTTAATTTCACACTCCCTTCTCACTTTTTACTGGCTTCGTCTTCGATCAAAACATTCTCTCTCATTTCCTAGACTTGATAGAAGTAACTAACACTTTCCATCGGCCTGCTTGAAATATGTACAACATTTTAAACTCAACTCCTTAAAAACTATTTTCAATCGCTGTCCACGGAAGTATTTTAAAATTGCACTAATTCTCAAAATGGCTTCCTAATAAATGATTTTTATCTGCGGTTGAAGTAAACTTCATTATATTTGATTTACTACATTTTGAACATTTTTAACGCAGTCTCCACGAAATACCTTTTCCATTTTTGAAACTTTCGTCACTGGACACTTTGTCAATAGACATTCCCAAACTGGATAGACTCTCTATTTTGATAACATGTTTATACGCACACTGTTACTTTCCATTACTTTATATTGTTTCTTAATTTTTCCAAATTTTGCATTTTGGCTAGTCCCCTGCCAACTTATTCATCTATGTAATTCCTCTGATGATAATATTTTAATCTTTGAAAAGCCTGGCTTAAGGAGAGAAACACAAACATGATTTTATCGAGTACACCTTTCATTTAACAATCGAAGCTGAAATAGATTTGTCATTCCGCACCTAGATTTGGAAAAGCATTCAAGTAATTTAATTTTCGTAATATTTTCAAGTATTTCCCTTTGGAGCAACGGTTTTTGACGTCGGTCCAACTAGTTTATAGTTCGATCCCAACCAACCTATGAGATTTTATTTTCCTACATCGAATGAGGGAGGAAGGTATGGAGGGGACGATCGGAAAGACCCATATTAATACGATAGCGTGTGTGTTATTTTGTGTGTCAGGCTTACATCAAAAGCAACGATGTTCTGAATCGTTGTATGCTATTCATGAATTGGAGCCAAATTTAATTTAATCTGAAGCATTTACAAAGTAAAGTATAGGTTGAGAACAAGATAATTAGTATTGGACACACAATTTCGTGCTATTTACACGGGTCCCGCTATAAATGGCATGATAGTACTTGCATATTATCTCTAGATGCACGCACTTACACACACACACACACACACACACACACATATATATATATATATATATATATATATATATATATATATATATATATAGTCTCGGAAGTTTCTCAACCATTAAAACTATCTAAAAAAAACAACTTTTAGTCCCAAGTCGTCCAGTGGAAAGTCACTCATGTAAGTCAATTCATTATTTACAGTTATTATATTAGTTTGCGTATAACATTATTTAAGGGATCATTAGTTGTTTACCATGGAAACCTGTTTCGGGAATTTAAAAACAAGACAGTATTTAATTTCATGGCTTACCAGATAAGTTGATCAGACCCCACTTCCCTTAAAAGACAAAAACATATATGTGTGTGTATGTTGGAAAAAAGAGACAAACGGAAAACAGGTTAGAATACAGGAGAGAAACTAAAACAAGTGATTTGACCGGTTTCGTTCGTATTATCGAACGTCTTCAGAAAAAGTGAAGATTTGGAAACAATTTTATTTTTAAAGCACACACATGGGAGAAGGAAAAGATGATCCGATTGGGCCATATAATAAGACTCTTAGCTAATTTGAAATATGATTTCACAAGTAGATGACATATTCTTCTTTATTTCTTATTCTATTTTTATATTTTTATTTGTTTTCTTTTTCTTTTCCATTGTCGCACCTACCTAGTTAGTTTATGCGGTAGGCGGAGGGGGTAAAGACGATAAGAGGGAAGAAGACAGAGAGATTAGCCAGGATAAACACCCATTAAGTGGAAGATACATATATATAAGCATGCACACAATTATGTATGTAAATATATATAAGTATGAATAAACACAAACTAAACCATCACAAGATAAAAGTGGGCATAAAATTGATACACCGAACACAAGCCTCCAAAAATTAATCGGAAAATATCAAAGATAGGTCTGCTTATTCGTCTCATTTTAAGTTTATAAAGCAATAAAAATCTTGAATTGACAGTCTAGAAAAATCTACTTTACAGTCAAACCAATGTGAATGATATCTTATTATCAGAAAATATGGTTGGTCGGCCTATATTTTTCTATGCCTTTTTTAAAAGTAAATGATGATATGAAATACATGTAAGAAACATCCTTAGTTTATTTGATAGGGTTAGGTTTGAAAGAAATGTGTTTAAAATGATCTAATTAGCTATATAACTTGCTATTATCTCAACAATTTTTTTTTTTAATTTATTTATTTTTATTTTATTTATTTATTTATCATTTTTTTAATTAGAATATACATATTTAATTAGGGTCGCAGTGGTGTAATATACTGAATTGTTATAGTGCGATTTTTGCTAGGTGCCTGCTTGGGATATAAGATCCGAGCCTGAGGTGGATGTTCGATGGTGATGAAAGAAGTATAGTCGCACTTTCAATGCATTTGCGGCGTGAGAGAGAATGTGAGCTTTTAAAGAGTGTGCAGTCTGGAAAGTAAAAAATGTGGGTGAAAGTGTTCCTGTGTATCACTAGAGCGTTAGTGGAATTGTCGTGTTTGAGGTCTCGCTTGTGTTTGTATATGCGAGATTGTAAGTTTCTGGACGGTTCCGCAATATAACACATCGGACATGCGGTACATTTTATTTTATAAATGCCGGCACGAAGCGTATGTCTTCCTGTGGACTGGGGAAGATAGAACAGTAATTATGCTGAATAGGCGCCCCCTCCGAAGAAGTCAAACAGTTCGTATACCTCGGATTTGAATTCCACGCTAAATAGACAAATCATAACTAAAATAGATAGACGTATGAACCGCACGCACTCAGCCTTCTTACATATAAACAGTGGCTTGTGGAATCGGCGTGATTTCCGAATCAGTACGAAGATGCGTATCTATCAGGCACTAATTAGGAGCCGTTGATATTCGCCGAATAGATGTTTTTGAGCGCTGGTGTTTGCGGAGTATCCTGCGACTACCCCCCTGCTGGTCCGATTTTTCAATGCTGTCTTCCATTTGTGGTGCAGCATTACACCTATTGAAGAGGTTCTGAAACGAAGACGCCTGTGATAGTTCGGGCACGTTCTCAGACGTCCTGACGCAACTCTGCTTCGGAATGTTCTTAATCCCCAACCCCTTAAACATTGCGCCGCCACCATGGTGGGCAGCTGTAGACTTGATTAGACACTGTCAATGCCGATCTCAATGTCGTTCATTGGCTCTCAAGTCTACGGTGTACGTCGATGGACGAAGCAGGGACTCAGCTTATCTATGGACCTGACGTCCAACCGGACGCAATAGGCAAGATTTATTCGTAATGGTGAGAATCGAAAGGCCGGCTCAACCTGAACGGTACAAAGCGAAACAAGGGCAAGTACAAGTAAGCTTATACGCACAGATGTCTGGTGTTCAATTCCAGCGTGAGTACATTCGCTGACATTTTGAAGAGATTACCTTGCAAAAGGCGATTGGTATTCCGGATTCCTATATAAAAAATACAGTTTTGACAAGTATAACATACACTTAAACGTTTGTGTTTCATTCCGTTGAATTAAATAGTCAAGCAGATATCGACTTTTTAAATGTTATTCACCCAAAACAAAACGGATGGGGCTACTTTTATTAGGGGGCAGATTCATAGGAAGGATACTTAGTGGGGAGTTGTACACCAAGTGTTTTTCGAGCATGGAGGGAATTCAAAATGCAAGCGGTCAGTTAGAGTAGGAAGTGTTCCGGTATCTAAGGATATATACGGTAAAAAGGTCGAATTTTGCTGCAAGCCGTACTGGTTGGGGTATTTACGTTCAGGGTGTGCAAGTGCACTAAGTTCCTCGGAAGTACTTGTAAAAGAACCATAAGAATGCATCATTGCGGGGGTGGGATATGGGTACAAGCGTTGTATACAGCGTGTTACCTATTTGCTGAGAGACTGCCGCTTTAATTCTGTCCAAAAGGGAGAGACAAGTGTTTGGTACCCCAGCTGAGATGTGGCGACAATACGCCATGCATAAGCAAATGGTTGCATCATAGAAATATAAGATATTGACAAATGTGACAGGTTGTCTATCCCAGTAGAAGAATTCTACTTTTTTGTTGCAGACTTTTATGTATTCATTCCAATTAATTTTGGCCGAGTGTCAAGCCAAGGAGTTTGAACGTTAAACTATCGGGAAGGGTTATGGACCATAAAAATAGGTGTTTGCAAATGTTTCTCATACTTTTTGATAGAAAATAACCTTGTCTTAGTAGCATTGAATGTAAACCTATTATATGTTATATATTTGATTTATATAAAAGTCATATGTCTACACATGTTTACACTGCCAGGTTAACCAGTAAGCCTAAATGGCAAAAATACGCTCGTTGAAAAGCAGAGATATTACCTTTCAGAAATATAGAATTACATACGTCTCGGAATTGTAAAATGAACAGTGACAAAGCATTTTCACCCGCTAGCACGACCCTCTCTACACACAGCATATAAACTCGTTTGAGAGAGAAGAGGTTCGCCCAGTCGACTATAGAAACATTACCCTTTTATTAAATTGCATTGTATAGTAGAAATAAACAGCGTCATTACAAGCGAAACCAAGTGCTAATAAGTATTCTGCTAAGATTTGTTTCCTCTAAAAACTTTATCATAAATCATTACATGAACATATCTTGTCAGGACGCAATCATTCAGTTATCTTCACAGATCGGGGTGTGAGGAAACTATGACATCCGAGAACATTGCATATGTAGAAGTAATAATACAGCCTGTATTTTCAAGTGCGTCGGCGTTAAGATCTGAATTACTAGTGTTTCGCGGTGATATCAATCTGTATCGTCTTTCAATTTTAAATACATACCTGTGTTTCCTTGCCTGGCTGTCAGACGCTATCGTCAGCCAAACATGGCTTATGTATAAGTAGGGCAATTCACTATATAAGAATGCTGTACCTATCTTGTAAAGTGGGAGAACCTGTTATCTTTAAGCATTATATTCGCTATGGGTATCTTGCAAACGATGCCTGGTATCGCTATGTAAACGTCTCGCCTGCAGATCATAAACAGAGAATTGGCGGCCCGTTTCCCTGTCGCGGAAATGTGTGCAATTAAAGGGAGTCGAAAAGAGGAGGCATCCGCATTGTTCTTGAAACGACAGAAAGAGCCTCAAGACCACTGTGACTGAAGCTTTATTTGTTAAGATGAACATAATTCGCTTTTTACCCTGCATGTTTAGCGATCAACACTTTGTATTAAAAGTTATACGGTTTCCCAGCACACATTTTAAACATAATATTAAATCTGTTATTTCTAAGTTAATTGCGATATTAAGAAAAAGAATATTCCCTTGTTTCCTTAAAATATTATTCCATGTTAATTATTGGTTTATTAACTTGCGTTTTTCAGGTTGTTTAGAAAGTTAGTGTCGAATTTTAAAATAAATGAAAAGTAATAAAATACATGACATTACGTATTTAATAAAATATGAACTGCATATTTAAATATATTAAGCCTTTCTGTTAGTTTTCCTGTTATGTAATTATGTTTGTGTTTAATTAAGGGCTTGATGTAATCGTCATCTATAGAGGGGTGCCTGGCTGCGCCTTCTTCATCATTAACGCTTGAATACCAAGCTCTACACTTTGAGATACACTTCCCTACAGTTCTGTTAGTTAAAGCACCTTCACAGTATACAGCATATAACGTGTTGTCATTTATAGAAATAGCAAAGAATAAAGTGTGTAAACTGGGTCTTTCAATCTCCCATTTCTTAAAGGTTCCAAAATTAAATACTGTTTAACTTACTTTCTCAAGAGAATCGTAAATTTAGGTATATTATATATGTCAATCATTTTACATGTTCTAACTTGTCAGAAAATTAACGACTAAAATCGGTACGAACATTCTGGATAACCTAATAAGAACAATGTTTGTTAATTTATTTAAACTTAAATAAATAAAACTATTACAAAGTATAGGGGATCTTTTACGACGCTCAGCAGAGTAAAAACGCTAAAAAAAAAATATACAACAAATAAAAGTAACTATAAGCTGTAAAAGTTAGTTTCAAACTTGCATGTGCTATTTGTTTGTATTTTAAACCCGTTTGAAGTGCTATTTATTAGAAATTTAAGTTCAACACACGGTCAGCGAAGAAATCAAAATGGCCGATTTACGTAATAATATCGAGGGACTGGCGGCCATTTTTCTTTGAGAAAGTAGATGTTTTAAAAAACAAGAAATTTTTTTTAACATCTAATAAAAAGCCATTTATACTACGTAAAAATACAAAAAAAATACATAGGTAAGTAGAAAAATGTCTATTCTAGACATAAGTCAACTTTACTTGTTGCAAATTCATGTTTTTAAACTCTTTCTCGTTCTTTTTTTGGACCCCTGTCGCGCCACTGCTGAGCGTCGTAACATATACCCAAAGTATATATTAGAAAATAAAAGAAAATACTATTATAATGTAATGGTGGTGTGATCATTGAACCTTTTAGTTTATACCATTAGTTTATAATCGAATCGAAAATGTATTTGTTGATGTGAATTGATAGAAAGATATTATAAACCAAAAGTAAATTATGTTTCATATAAAAAAATTTACGAAGTTAATTGTAAATTATGTTGACTAAAATAAATCATGTTAAGTTTACAGTAAATTATCCTTAATTAAAAAAACTATTAAGTTAAAATATAAATTATGTTTCCTATGTAAAATATCTATCAAATTAAACGTAAATTATGGTATGTCTATCACGAAGAAAAGTAAATAATTGTTCCTATAAAAATGTCTATTTAATAAAACGTAAATAATGTTAGGTCTATCACGCCGAAATGTAAATTATCGTTCCTATGAAAATGTATATTAAATTAAACGTAAATCATGTAAGGTATATAACGTAGAAAAGTCAATTATCTTTCATATCAAAATGTCTATTAAATTAAACGCAAATCATGGGCAGGCTATCGCTCAATAATGTACATTATGTTTCCTATAAAAATGTATATCAAAGTAAACATAAATTATGTTTAGTATATTGCGCAGAAAAGTAAATTATGTTTTCTTATAAAAAAGTATATTAAATTAAACGTAAATTATGTAATGATCTATCACACAAAAATGTAAATCATCTTTCGTATAAAAATGTCTATTAAATAAAAGGTAACTTATATTAGGTCTATCACACAAAAAAGTAAATCATCTTTCCTATGAAAATGTCTATTAAATTAAACGTAAATTATGTTTGGTCTAATGCGCAGAAAAGAAAATTATGTTTCCTATAAAAATGTATATTTAATTAAACGTAAATTATGTAAGGGCTATCACACAAAAAAGTAAATCATCTTTCCTATAAAAATGTATATTAAATCAAAAATGAATTATGTTACGTCTATCACACAAAAAAGTAAACAATATTTCCTATGAAAATGTATATTAACTATAACGTAAATTATGTAAGGGCTATCACACAAAGAGTAAATCATCTTTACTATAAAAACGTCTATTAAATTAAAAGTAAATTATGTAATGTCTTTCGCGCAGAAAAGTAAATTATGTTTCCTTTAAAACTGTCTATTAAATTAAACGTACATTATGTTATGTCTATCGTGCATAAAAGTAAAGTATCTTTCGCATAAACATGTCTATTAAATTAAACGTAAATTATGTAAAGTCTATCGCGCAGAAATTTAAATTATGTTTCCTATAAAAATGTCTATAAAATTAAACGTAAAATTTGCAAGGTATATAACGTAGGAAAGTAAATTATCGTTCCTATCAAAATGTCTATTCAATTAAACGCAAATCATGGTAAGGCTATCGCGCAGAAATGTACATTATGTTTCCTATAAAAATGTATATTTAAGTAAACTTAAATGATGGTATGTGTACTACGCAGAAAAGTAAATTATGTTTCCTATAAAATGTATATTAAATATAACGTAAATTATGTTAGGCCTATCACGCAGAAAAGGAAATTATCGTTCCTATATAAATGTCTCTTAAATAAAACGTAAATTATGTTTAGTCTGTGGCACAGAAAAGTAAATGATGTTTCCCATGACAATGTCTATTAAATTAAACGCAAATTCTGTTGAGTCTATCACGCAGAAACGTAAATTATGTTTCCCATAAAAATTTCTATTAAATTCAACGTAAATTGTGTGATGTCGATCACGCAGAAATGTAAATTATATTTTCCTACAAAAATGTTTATTAAATTAAACGTAAATTATGTTAGGTCAATCACGCTGAAAAGTAAATTATGTTTTCTATAAAAATGTTTATTTAATTAAACGCATATTTTGTTAAATCTACCACGCATAAAAGTAACCTATGTTTCCTATAAAAATGTATATTAAATTAAACGTAAATTATGTAAGGTCTATCACGTAGAAAAGTAAATTATGTTTTCTATAAAAATGTATATTAAATCAAAATTAAATTATGTTAGGTCTATCACGCAGAAAAGTAAATTATGCTTCATATAAACAGGGCTATTAAATTAAACGTAAATTATGTTAGGTCGATCATGCAGAAAAGTAAAGTGTGTTTCCAATAAAAATGTTTATAAAATTACACGTAAGTAATGTAAGATGCATTACGCAGAAATTAAAATTATGTTTCCTATAAAAATGTCTACTAAATTAAACGTAAATTTCGTTGGGTCTGTCACGCAGAAATTAAAATTATGTTTCCTATAAAAATGTGTATTGAATTAAACGTAAAATATGTAAGGTGTATTACGCAGAAAAGTAAATTATATTGCCTATGAAAATGTGTATTAATAAAACGTAACTTTTGTAAGTTATATAACGCAGACATGTATATTATCTTTCCTATGAAAATGTCTATTTAATTCAACGTAAATCATGGTAAGGCTATCGTACAGAAATGTAAACTATTTTTCCTATAAAAATGTATATTAAAGTAACCGTAAATTATGGTGTGTCTAACACGCAGAAAAGTAAATTGTGTATCGTATAAAATGTCTATTACATTAAACGTAAATTATGTAAGGCCTATCACGCAAAAAATAAATTGCGTTTTCTATAAAAATGTCTATTAAATTAAACGTAATTTAGGTAAGGTCTATCACGCAGAAAAGTAATTTATGTTTCCTATAAAAAGGTCTATAAACGTAAACGTAAATTATGTTAAGTCTATCACGGAGAAAAGTAAATAATATTTCCTATAATAATGTCTTTTAAATTAAACGTAAATTAAGTAAGGTCGATTACGCAGAAAAGTAATGTAGGTTTCTCATGAAATCGTCTATAAATTAAGGCGTAAATTAGGTTAGGTCTATCACGCAGAAAAGCACATAATCGTTTCCTATAAAAATGTCTATTAAATTAAACGTAAATTATATAAGGTCTATCACGCAGAAAAGTAAATTATGTTTCCTATAAAAATGTATATTAAATTAAACGTAAATTATGTTAGGCCTATCAGGAAGGAAAGTAAATTATCTTTCCTATAAAAACGTTTCTTAAATAAAACGTAAGTTATGATTAGTCTATTGCGCAGAAAATTAAATGATGTTTCCCATTAAAATATCTATTAAATTAAACGTACATTTTATAAAATCTACCACTCATAAAAGTAAATTATGTTTCCTATGAAAATGTTTATTAAATTAAACGTAAATTATGTAAGGCCTATCACGTAGAAAAATAAATTATGTTGTTCATAAAAATGTATATAAAATCAAACTTAAATTATGTTAGGTCTATCACGCAGAAAAGTAAATTATGCTTTATATAAACAGGTCTATTAAATTAAACGTAAATTATGTAAGGTCTACCACGCAAAAATTTAAATTATGTTTCCATATAAAAATGTTTATTAAATAAAACGTAAATTATGTAAGGTGTATTACGCAGAAAAGTAAATGGTGTTTCCTATTAAAATGTCTATTAAATCAAACGTAAATTTTGTAAGTTATATAATGCAGAAAGGAATATTATCTCTCCTATAAAAATGTTTATTAAATTAAACGTAAATCATGGTAAGGCTATCGCACAGAAATGTAAATTATTGTTCCTATAAAAATGTAAATCAAAGTAAACGTAAATTATGGTGTGTCTCACACGCAGAAAAGTAAATTATGTATCGTATAAAAAATGTATATTACATAAAACGTAAATGACGTTAGGCCTATTACGCAGAAAATAAATTGTGTTTCCTATAAAAATGTCTATTAAATTAAACGTAAATTATGTAAGGTCTATTACGAAGAAAAGTAAATTATGTTTCCTATAATAATGTCTATTACATTAAACGTAAATTATGTTAGGTCTATCACGCAGAAAAGTAAATTATTATTCCTGTAAAAATGTCTATTAAATTAAACGTAAATTATGCAAGGTCTATTACGCAGAAAAGTAAATTATGTTTCCTATAAAATTGTCTATTAAATTAAACGTAAATTATGTAAGGTCTATTACGCAGAAAAGTAATGTATGTTTCCCATAAACAAGGTCTATAAATTTAAACGTAAATTATGTTAGGTCTATCACGCAGAAAAGCAAATAATCTTTCCTATAAAAATATATATTAAATTAAACGTAAATTATGTAATGTCTTTCACGCAGAAAAGTAAATTATGTTTCCTATTAAAATATCTATTAAATTAAACGTACATTATGTTATGTCTATCATGCATAACAGTAAAATATATTTCCCATAAAAATGTCTATTAAATTAAACGTAAATTATGTAAAGTCTATCGCGCAGAAAAGTAAAGTATCTTTCCTATAAAAATGTCTATTAAATTAAACGTAAATTATGTTAGGTTTATCACGCATAAACAATAAATTATATTTCCTTTAAAACTGCGTATCTTACTTAAATAAAAGCGATGATCTTATTATTTCAAGTTTACACTATATTTATTTTCACCATGAATCCCTAATCCTTACTTTACTGTGTACGCCTTGTAAGACATTCACAGCAAGAACGCATCTCTCTATTACCATCAACAGTAATGTTTCTCTTAACCTTCTTGTGCTTTGCGTCAGACAGAATTTGTACTAAAAGAATTTCTTTTTCCAAAGATTTCAAATCGGTCGATCACAGTACAACGGTACTAATTCCCTTCAGACTACATCATGACCGTGTGTAAAACTAACGTTAACAGATTCTTGTCATAAGCCTCCCCATAAGTAATCAAACTGTCTTCATTTTATTTATTGTTTTAAATTCGCTCAAAATATTCCTCTGCAAAAAACTAACAAGCCATCTATTTCGTTAACTTTTATCCTCTAGTTACTTTTGGCTTTGATAATTGGTGACTCACCAATATGAAATTAAAAATGGAGTTGGAAACATATTTTATGATAACCTTTCTGAAAAACTGGCAATGCAATGAGAACCCTGTGTTTTCATGCTCTCAGCCGTGAATATATCAATACGCACGGTCATATCGAACACCCGAAGTCGGAAAAGACAAACATATCAAATGTTAAAATGGTTAGTGCTTGATATATCAAAATCCTTTGACAAGGTCTGGCCTAAAGGTATTCTCATCAAAATGAATTCATATGTTATTACTGGACGAATATTAAATATTATTATATATTTCCTATCTAAAAGAAAGATCCAGGTTGTCCCCGATGGCCGTTTATCCAAGCAACATAAATGCAGTTGAACCCAAAAGTGAGGTGTTTCACCTTGATTGTTCCTGATTTTCATAAACAACCTTTGCGATGACATTGTGTCTGAGATGGGTATATTTGCTGACGACACCACGCTCTACTCTCGCCATGTGCGTAAAACGGATCCGCAAATATCCGAGGTAATTGCTGAATCCTTAAAAAGCGACCCCTAGTCTGTAGTGGAATGAGGACATAAATGGATGGTAACATATAATGCTGCTAAGACAAAGCTCATTTCCTTTAAGAACTACACACATCCTATTAAATCACCGATTGCCATGGCTAATGACACCCTACCTCAGTGTCTAACATTCAAACTCCTCGCCCTAATATTCACAGGTAGCATGAATTGTAACCAATACATAGAAGACCTTACCAAGGCTGCTTCAAAAAGGTGATCTCCCTCTACCGTTCTATAAAACTTCTCCCAACTGACAAAATCTTGTATCTCTACAAAGCAACTATCCACCTATACACTGAGTATTGTTGCCCCATCTCAGCTGGTTCACTATCTAGCAGTCTCTACTTCTTATGTCCCAAAAAGAGTAACCAAATTAATATGTACCTCAATATCCACCAATCTCAAGCTTTTGTCCCATCGCCGCAGCGTTGCATCCTTATATGTGTTTTATAAGTACTTTCGTGTGTTTTTATGAACTTGTAGCTCTGCTTCGACGTAAATTCACTCGACTAACCTGACAATCAGCTAAATGGCATTAATATACTGTGGAGGTCCCCAGATGCCGGAGAGCCGTCTACTCCAATATCTTGATTCCTCGAGCTGCCGGCCTTTAGAACTTACTCCCTGCTCCCTGTTTCACAGATTCTACCGACATGCAGAAATGTAAAACTAATGTGAACAAGCGTCTCGCTGCACAGCTCCTAATTTAGGATGACCCCCAAAACGTTCGCCCTAATTCTCAGTTGTCCCATTACGTCTACAGTCGCAACTTGCCTTGTTAAGGTGAACTAAGTTACATAAAATAACGTCTTAGAATCGATACTCATTAGAGGCATTATCAAACAAATCTATATTTTCGCTGAGTAAATTTACCATCACTCATAATGTTTTCATTTGTAAACGAAGAAAATGTTACTTCATTCAATTATTCAAACGTTTTATCGTTCTTCCTCTCATGCAGTTTTTGGAGATATGTATCTCTAAAGTGTATAATATGAACTTCGTTTTGATATGCGATTTTCAACGTTTCAAATATAAAAATACCATCCTATAAATGTAATCTAGATTCCCGTAAGGAACGTTTTGCACAATTTAAATCGCTAGCATTTATAAAGCCTCAACCACACAACACGACTACGCTGCAGTAGCGGCGAGAAGTAGAAGCCTAGTCACAAAGTGTGACCGGTTAGTCGCTAGTTGCACATCCAATAAGCGACTAAGTTAACTCCCTGCTACTAATGTTCAATTTTACTCGCCGGTAGCGAGCGATTTCATAATCACCTGATCTAGTCGCTTCTTTTAAGAAGTAAATAGTCGCTTTGTTTGACCACACAATCGCGCAGTTTCTTCTCCCATGAATTAATATGACAGAAAATAAATTGTCTTGTCAAGTCATGAAATCGTTAGATCTTTGGATATTTACATAAACTATAAAGGTGTGTGTGATACAAAAATATAAACTATATTTTAAAAAAATGCGAGAGAGCGCAGTTTTAAATGTTAAATGAATGAACTAATAGGTTCTGATATTCCTGGCGAAAAGAATTTAATAAAAGAACAATTAAGAACTTGAATGATGCTGTGATTCAAGAAACAAAGGAATTAATTTTTCCTACGGTAAAAATGGAATAATGAAAAGTTACCTTCCTTCTAAGTGTGATGATCGTTCCGCATGGAGGGCACTCGCAATTCAGAGAAAAAATAACTTGTGTTCGAGGTTGATTTTGTATAAATGGCTTTAATTTGCATATAAAGATAGCGACTGCTTCAAGCAGGAGCGTATTCGAAAGACAACATTTTGGTGTTGCCAGGAGAGAGTGAACAGTGAACAGTAAAGAGTGAACAGTAATATTGATATTCAGATTGAGATATTTCTTTAAATTCATTACTTGATTAAAAGCAATTTCGGTATATAAAGGAGATTATGGAGTTCGAAAATGTAAGCTTAAACAAAGATGTTATATCTTGGTTTAGTGGAGAAGATGATGTTTTCGGATTGATGAAAAAGTGAAATTGGTTTGCAAGCTAAAATAGGTGCAAGATTTTGCAAGTTTTATCCAACTTTTTCTGCAATGAGATGCACTTGTTCTCTACATTAAGACGTGTTAGATGCGAAACAGCTTGACATGAGATTAGGAGCAGCGCTTACCGAAAGGCTTTTCGAAGTGTATGAAAAACTGAAACGATTCAAGTGGACTGGGTAATCATTGTATGATTACGCCAATACGATCAAAAGATTGGCTGAACTAGTAGGACACATAGGGCTTGATCATAGTCCCAACTAGCGTTCATTACAGGATTCAAAGACTACACATCTGTAGCACTACAAAACCTACTTCACGTAAAGAGAATGGATGTAAGAAAACTAATACCCACTGCACGGCTTTTAGTTCGCAAAAGAATTCGAGAGACTGGGGCGGTAGCAGCGAGTACAGAAAAGGCTACACTGAGAAGTTTGATTCGAAGTAGTTCACCAGGCAGTCGGTGCTTTAGATGTCGAAGACCGCAATACATTAAAGATTAAACCGGGCCAGTCAGAGCAAGAATAAAGTGTGGAAAATTTGGACACATTGCGATGTATTTTTCTCGGGTTCAGGGGAGCATCTAAGCCAGTAACTATTCCGGCAACAGAATGAAGGCTCAGTACGAGCCTCTTCCAATTATAAAAGTAACAGCGAATAATACTGTATTGACGGCATGTGTCAATCTCAGATGAACCACCACTTTACTCAATTCTAAACTTGTAAGTAGATATTGCAGGAGTGACACTGTGAAAACGGTTAATGGAAAGGAAATAAAATATAAGAGAGACCGGCAAATGGAAATAAAAGTATGTGGAGGTCGAATGAAAGTAAACGTGGTTATAATGGATCATATGATTGACGGGATCGACGTAGTAATTAGTAGGGATGTAATACATGAGATGGGAGGTTTTACTATAAAAAAACTGAAGTGAAAGTTTGAGACATACACTGTGCGGTAGCTGGCCATCAGCTGGGTGTTTGCAAAATCGTAGAACAAAACTTTAGGGCAGATGTTGATGGACAGATATGGGCAGTGAGATTATAATGGATCAGAGAGACATCAGTGTTACACAACAAAGAAAAGTATTACAAGAATTCCCTGGAGAGTGAGAAAAACTCAGAATTGGAGAACGAGGTAGAAAGATTGATAGCGGATGGGATTCCTTTATCTGTGAAGGGTTAGATAAAAGGGTGCCTTACCATTGATGGCAGTGTTCATGGCCACAAAAGGTTAAATCAGGGCAGTATTAGACTTTCAGAAATCAAACCGTTTTGTAGCGTGTCATATCGGAAGCGACATAATAGATGTGTGTGATGAAAAGATGAGAAAGTGGAGGCGGTTAGCAAGGGGTACTGCAACTGTGGAGCTTAACTCTGCCTACTTGCAACTACATGTGGCAAAAGTACTATAGCAGTACAAGCTTGTATGTTATAAAGAAATAACTTACTGCCGGGCACGGTTAGGATTTGGCCTAAATGTTGCACTAAAAAAATTGCGGCTGTTCTAACAACTGTGTTAATGAAACGAAATAAGAGAAAAACATCACTGATCCATACATTTATGACATAATTGTAGATGTGAAAACGATATCGACAAAGGAAGTTGTAGAACATCTCAAGGGATTTGGGCGGAAAGCAAAGCCGCCATAATCCTTGGGCGGCATTGGGTGTTAAGCTGATTAAAAGAAATATGGGTGAGCTAATGTCGAAAAGGGGCAAGGAGATCCCGGAGATTGCAGATACTATGAGTAAACTGCAGGTTATTATGGCACTTGCCAGTTGTTGCATGGCAGCGACTTGCATGCAGTTATCCAAAAAGCAGAGCAACTGGAGTAGCTCAGGAAGGGGGGGGGGCAGAGTTGGATGCAAAAAAATCAAAGTTATGGAAGAGATCCCAGCTAAGGTAAAAACGAGAGGACCCTGTTACTGAAGCGTGATACATAGCTGAAATAAAAATAGGAGTGGTGTGGTGTGATGCAAGCAGTTTTGTAAAAGGCGTGGATGTGGAAATTGGTAATTTGGTGGCGCAAGGTGAGAGAAAAGACTCACTATAATTACGTTATCGGGCCAAATTAGATGGTGTACATCAATTTAGCTATTAGCGAACTAATTCAGCCACAGTACTAAGTTGGGTAAACTGTAGAGTGACAGAGAGCGGATGAATACGAACCAAAGGTGCTGGGGAAATGATTGTGAAACAAGGATTGCGAATACTTAGAGAGTTAATATCCGAATTTGGGTGCGAATAAAGTCAATGTTTGTGCCTTCCAAGAGAAGCAAGGCAGATGCACTAACCCGAACAAAAAACAGTGGTTTGTTGAGAAGATGCACATCCGTGTATGCTAGGAACCGAGAACAGAAAAAGTTTCATGGCATGCACCACATGGTTTATAGTAGAAACTTGTATTTGGGGCGAAAGGTCGATCTACTTATAAAACGGGAGGTAGTTAACGCATTAGATGTCTATCAATCGATCCTGCCCGAAATATACATAACTTTGGTGTAATTGGGACTGCAAACAATTGGACAAGATTAGCTACTGATATAACACACTAAAATGCGGGCGCATAAGTGTCAACCATAGTCTGTGGACCTGGGAGACTAGAAATATGGGGGGGTGAGATACATGCGGAGGTGACAACTGCGATTGCAGAGGAATTGGAAGATGTAAACGCGGCGACATGTCAAAAAGTTTACATCTTAAAGACCGGACATATCCTGGAATCATAATATCTCAAAATTAAAAAAAAAAAAAAAAATTGCCGAGGTTCAACTGGACCAGTTTCCGACACAGGGTCGCATTTTTTCCGTATTTTACACACTTTTTTCAACGTTATTTAGTAGTAATTTGGAAATTATCCAATGTATTTATGTAATAAGTTTATAAAAGTGCTGACTCACTGAACATGTCCCATAATCCCTTGCCGGATGTACCCGGTCTTGCCCTAAATTATCTCCGGTTGTATCAGGTCATCCCATAACTTCTGTCCGGATGCATCAATAACATCATAGGAAGACTACGTTAAGAGTGTGTAGTAAAACAAGGGTTACTTAATCATACCTGCACCTGACAACCGGTAAGAGGGATTTAAGTATTGCTCAGGAGGCCTTCTTGATTTTCTAAATAATCGGCGTTGTTTAGGAAAAAATGTGCTCAATATCGTACATCATCTACGTTTCTCTTCGGACTATTTTGCAGATGAAAAGGAGGGGGGATCAGTAAGAGTGATTTCAGTAGTTATCTGGAGGCCTTCTTGATTTTCTAAATACTTGTCCTTGTCCGGGAGCAAAGTGCTCCATATCCATGATAGAGCTACTGTAGTGATAAGTTCTTATAATATTTTAACGCCATCTACGTTTCTCTTCGAACTATTTTGCAGATGAAAAGGAGGGGGGATCGGTAAGAGTGATGTTAGTAGTGCTCTGGAGGCCTCCTTAATTTTCTAAGTACTCGGCGTTGTCCGGGAAAAAAGTGCTCAATATCCTAGACAGAGCTGCTGCAGTGATAGATGTGTCTAATATTTTAACAGCATCTACGCTTCTTTTCGGACTATTGTGCAGATGAAAAGAAGGAAGAATCAGTAAGAGGGAGTTTAGTAGTGCTATGGATGCCTCCTTGATTTTCAAAGTACTCGGCGTTGTCTGGGTGAAAAGTGCCTAATGTCCTAGATAGAGCTACTGTAGTGATATGTTTGTATACTATTTTAACAGCATCTACGTGTCTCTTCAGACTATTGTGCCAATGGAAATGAGGGGAAATCAGTAACAGTAATTTTAGTAGTGCTCTAGAGGCCTCTTTGATTTTCTAAGTACTCGGCATTGTCCGGGAGAAAAGTGCTCAATGTCCTAGATAGAGCTACTGTGCAGATGAAAAAGAGAGTTGATCAGTAAAGGGGTGCTTCTGGTGCTTCTACAATATGAGACCCAGAGGCTTCTGCAGAATAGGAAACATGGGTGATTCTGCAGTATAGGGGCCAGAAGTGCTTTTACAGTATAAGACCCAGCACCAGGGGAGCTTCTACAATATAAGACCCGGAGGCTTCTGCAGAATAGGGAATATGGGTGATTCTGCAGTATACGGACCAGGGGTGCTTCCACATTATAGGACCCAGCACCGAGGATGCTTCTACAATATAAGACCTGGAGGCTTCTGCAGAATCGGAACCATGGGTGCTTCTACTGTATAGGGACCAGGGGTGGTTATACAGTATAGGACCCCATACCAAGGGGGTACTTCTACAATATAAGACCCGGAGACTTCTGCAGAATAGCGACCATGGGTGCTTCTGCAATATAGGGACCAGGGGTGCTTCTACAGTATAGGACCCAGCACCGAGGGTACTTCTACAATATAGGAAGCGTAGGCTTCTGCAGAATAGAAACAATGGGGGCTTCTACAGTATAGGGACCAGGGGTGATTATACAGTATAGGACCCATCACCTGGAGTACTTCTACAATATAGGACTCGGAAGCGTCTGCAGAATAGCGACCATAGGTGCTTCTTCAGTATAGGGGCCAAGGGTGCTTCAACAGTATAGGACCCAGCACTGTGGGTTAATCTACAATATAGGACCCGGAGGCTTCTGCAGAATAGCAACCATAAGTGCTTCTGCAGTATAGGGACCAGGGATGCTTCTACAGTATAGGACCCAGCACCGGGTGTGCTTCTACAATATAGGACCTGGAGGCTTTTGCAGTATTGTTCTTTGATATGACCTAGGCACCTCGGAAATTTGTTTTTCTTTCTTTAACTGAAAATATTTCTATGTATGGAGGCAGGGTGAGAAAAAATTGTTGGGGGGTGGCAACATTTTTTTTTTCATCAAAAATATTTATATGTATGCGGGAGGATGGAATAAATTGGGGGGGGGGGTAAAAAAAATTTTCTTTTAAAAAAATATTTTTTTTCTTTTTTAAACAAAAATATTTCTATGTATGGAGAGGGGTAAACAAAATGTTGGGGGGATGGGGGTGAACATTTTTTTCCTTTTTTTTCTATTTCATTAAAAATGTTTATATGTATGAGGGTGGATGATACAATTTTTGGGGGTTGGTGGGTAAACATTTTTTTTTTAAACTAAAAATATTTCTATGTATGGGTGGAAATTAAAAATTTTGGGGGGCGGGGGTTACATTTTTTTTTTTCTTTCAAATGATAAATATTTCTTAGTATGGGGGAGGATAAAAAAAAATTTCTTTGGGGGAGAATTTATTTTGTCTGTTTTTAACTAATAAACATTTATATTCCTGATAGTGACAATACATGAATGAACACTATTTTTCTTTCTGACACCACAGAGACGCATTAATATGAGTTCTTAGGTATGCGAACTGGGCTGGAGATAGGTACATATATAGTATGTGCACCCTTGCAAAGATAGGTAAGTATATAGTATGCGCACCATGGCGGCGATAGGTACGAATATAGTATGCGCACCGAGCCGGCGATAGGTATATATATAGTATGTGCACCGGGGCTGCAATAGGTACATATATATTAGTGCATATGGGTGGCAGTAGATACGTATTTAGCATTCGCACCAGGGTGGCGAAAGGTACGTATTTAGCATTCGCCCCGGGGCGGCGATAGGTACATATTTAGTATTCGTACTGGGGCAGCGATAGTACCTATTTAGCATTCAGGGGTGGCGATAGGTACGTATATAACATGCTCACATGGGTGTTTATTAGTGTGTATATAGCATGCTCACCGGGGTGGTGATAAGTATGTATTTAGCATGCGCTCCGAAGCGGCGATCGGTACGTATATAGCACGCGCACAAGGGCGGCAAAAGGTACGTATTTAGCATTCGTACCGGGGCGGCGATATGTACGTATTTAGCATTCGCACCAGGGCGGCGATAGGTACGTATTTAGAATTCTCACCGGGGCGAGGATAGGTACGTATTTAGCATTCACACCGAGGCGGTAATAAGTACGTATATAGCATGCGCTCCGGGGCGGTCGGTACATATATAGCACGCGCACCGGGGCGGCGATAGGTACGTATATAGCACGCAAACCGGGGCAGCGAAAGGTACGTATTTAGCATTCGCACCGGGGCGGTGATAGATACGTATTTAGAATTCGAACCGGGGCGGCGATATGTACGTATTTAGCATTCGCACCGGGGATGCAATAGGTACGTATTTAGCATTCAGGGGTGGCGATAGCTACGTATATAGTATGTGCACATGGGCGGCAATAAGTACGTATATAGCATGCGCACCAGGGCGGTGATAGGTATGTATTTAACATGCGCTCCGGGGCGGCGATCGGTACATATATAGCACGCGCACCTGGACGGTGAAAGGTTCGTATTTAGCATTCGCACCGGGTCGGCGATCGGGTACGTATTTAGCATTCGCACCGGGGCGGCGATATCTACGTATTTAGCATTCGCACCAGGCCGGCAATAGGTGTGTATTTAGCACTCGCACTAAGGCGGCAATATGTACATATTAAGTAATCGCACTGGGGCAGGGATAGGTACTTATGTAGTATGCACACCGGGGCGGTAATTGGTACGTATTTAGCATTCGCACCGCGGCGGCGATAGGTACGTATTTAGCATTGGTACTGGGGCGGCGATAGGTACGTATTTAGCATTGGCACCGGGGCGGCGATAGGTACATATATAGTATTGCACTGAGGCGGCAATAGGTACGTATTTAGCATTCGCACCGCGGTGGCGATAGGTACGTATTTAGCATTGGCACTGGGGCGGCGATAGGTACGTATTTAGCATTGGCACCGGGGCGGCGATTTGTATATATATATAGTATTGCACTGAGGCGGCGATAGGTACGTATATAGTATGCGCACCGGGGTTGCGATAGATACGTATATAGTATGAATACCGGGGCGGAGATAAGTACCTATATAGAAGGCGCAGATAGAGGTGTTACTTTTTATAGAAAAATGTCATACTATTGCCCTGGGCAACGTAGGAGAAATGGTGTGGCAGAAACAGCTTTCGCAAAAGGCAAAATTAGAAAGTAGCGGTGAAATGGGGCGACCAGGGAAGACAAAGGTAGAAAGATAAAGAGACGGCTATAGAGAGAGGGGGAGAAATAGAAGTTTGAATATAAAAATGTTACACACACGATTTTTCTTCAATTATATGTTGTATGACCCCGAGCAACGCCGTGTAGACCCGCTAGTTATGAATAAAGGCACCTAAAAGATACACTATGAATAGATGAGCAAGGGTCAGCCACAATTTAAATAGGAGAAGAGGTTTGGGTGAAGCCATCAAATGCACGATGTACAGCGCAATAGGAAAGAGCGGTAATTACTGGAGTGCATTGCCCTAACAACTTTAACGTAGATGGAATGCCGCGGTATATTTTAGATGTAAAGTGCGGGGTTTATGTAAATGTCAATGATGGAGATGTAAGTACCGAACATGAGGGCAATATAGGCAAATACGGAAAAACGAGCACGAAGTATGTGAGGTTAAATGATCCTTGATAATCATGGGGTCGTGTGATTTAAGCTACAAAGAATAAATATTGACTACGATAAAAATGTAATAACAAATGGAGAGTTACTTTCTTTGAAGTGTGTGGACCGTTTCGCATGGAAGACACTCAAAATTCAGAGAAAAAAGAACTTGTGTTTATGGTAGAGTTTTTATAGATGGCTTTAATTTGAATGTGAGGATAGTGGCTACTTTAAGAAGGGACGGATTTGGAAGACAACAGTTATATTTGTGACAGCAGAGAGGTAGCAATGAACAGGTGAGAGTGGCCATTGATACTGATATAGAGGATGAGAAGTATCTTTTAATTTATTACCGGATTACAGATGCATATGAGAATGTAATTGATAAAATGAAGAAATCTCTGAAATAAAAACTATGAGCAGGAACTTACGATTCGTAAAAACCAAAGCTTGTTTGGTTTTAAAAAGCAAACGCTTTCTAGAGGAATGTTATATCTAGGCAGGAATCGTCTTCAAATTTGCTCAGTAGAAAAATGTGAAAGTTCCTAATAATTTCCATGTTTTAGACTTGATTTTCCTCCCCCCACCCCCATCCTATACCGTACAAGCTGCACAAGCTGCACATGTTGCACAAGCTTATACGTATGTCTGTAGGTGCAAATAATGACAGAAATTAAAAGTCAATGTCTTATATATTTATATATAAGTCTAAATAAAAGAGTCAAGTGTACAAACGTTACAATGAACATAGGTATAGAGCATCAATCCTTCCATATTATTGTCAAACAATGAATTAATATCTCAATATCTATAATGCAAAAAATCATAGCAATAACCAAACATATTGAACACCAATCAGTCTATGTATTTTCTTGAACAATTAGTTAGTACAATTCCCATCTACCTTTAATGCAAAAAATAACAGCAGTACGCATACAAACAGAACAGTAATTCTTGTCAAGCAATTAGTATGCCCCAACATCATCTTCTACAATAGATATGCAATCGTCGCTAATTCCACAGAATGGACATTTGTATTAAACATTTAGATTGTTTAATTAAAGTTATATTTTAAAATGTTATGTTCGATCTAATTACTAATTTCTAAAATTATCCGTGTCATCATCACCTTTTAAAAATTCCTTTCTTTTTACACATCTTTATTGATGTTTAAAAACAGTTACCCTTATAATTGTTCTTTGGCTTACCTTACCATGTGACACACAAGTATAAGTAGACAATAATACATTGGTTCAAGTGATAACTGTATTACTAGTGGTTCTGTACTTAAGATTATATTCGGCTTGAAATGATTAAACATAAATAAAGTTTGAAATAAAAATAAATTACCATTGGAAAATGATAATTGCTCTTCAGAAATATTTCTCTAAATTTGATTACTCATAGTTTAATTAGATGAAATTTGGGAAATTCAAAAATATCTGAATGAGTTCCTGGTTTTAAATTATGTCCTTTCTATTTTTATTTTGTTTTTTTTTAATTATTTCGCACACTTATCCTTTTGCTAATACGACATATATATGTATATATATTTATATATATATATATATATATATATATATATATATATATATATATATATATATATATATATATATATTTGTTGGTGACTTTATTATTCCATTATTGCGACAAAATATATGTTGTTTCGTTAGCGTTCATAATGAAAGTCAACTCTTCAAGCGTCAACGGAATCACGGCCTAAAATTTTAAATTCAACCTCAACCGGAAATTGAAGAGTAATAAGAGGGAGGGGGAACAAAGATGGGGCTACGCCTATAGCGAGCACAGGAAAGGGGGACCCCAACAGGTGATATTTCAGAAAGTTAAATGGGATGATATCTAGTGTCTGGGCCATCGCTAACGACACAACATATATTTTGTCGCAATAATGCAATAATAAAATCACCAACAAAAAAAATATATTTTGCTCTGAATTTTCATTGAGCAGTCTCATAAACCCGGTTTCAACTTCCTTCGGATTTATACCCCCTGGATATTTGTAACAAGTTAATTATATATATATATATATATATATATATATATATATATATATATATATATATATATATTTCGAGAACAAATATATATATAGGGTTTACAAATAACAAACATAAACATAATAAATCGAAAGATAACATTACATGTAAGCAGGGAGAGCGAAAAGAAAAATTATGTTGTCCTATATTAAATAGTTAAAAGAATGTTCGACGAAAATATAAAATTTGTAGAAGGAAAATTAATAGTAAACATTATTTTTACTTTTAAAACTTGTAAATTTTAGTCGAATATTATTTTGACTATTAAATATAGGAAAACAGAGTTGTTCACCTTTTTAGCTCATTCCTCACATGTAATGGTGTACTCCGATTAATTAGACAATGTAACACATGTTTTGTTTATTTTTATATTTGTATATGTATAATGAATTCAAAATCACATTCGTTTCGACATAACATCGACAGATTCTTTTATTTTTCCTTAATTTAATATTTTCGCGTTTATACACATCCTTTCTCTACAACAGTATGTTGTAAAGATAATTACACCACATTTTGTAGTTGTTTCATATATTGAATGGTATTTAGTATATACTATGTTAGTTAGAACAAAAAAAAAATACAACTTTGCAATGTAAATGCTTTGAGAACTCTTTTCTTAAACTTAGAAGTGCTGTGGCGATCGAGATTTTCTAAAGTGCACATGTACATCTTTTCTGAGAAGAGACCATATATAATCTCCCATCATCGCAGTATCCCATCGTCCTTGATATCGGCTTTCCATTGTAGCGATGTTCTGATGAAATCTCCTACTATGTTCTTCACTGATATCACCCAAGTTTTCGGGGAAGAAATCTAGATGAAAATGCAAAAAAGGAACTTAAAGGTTAATTTTTTGCATTCTCATCTCATTCTCATCTCATTCTCGTAGGACAGCCCAGTTTCCTGAAGTTCTCAATAAGCTTTGATACTAGTTGTTTCTAATTAGGATCCTCGTGATTTCCTAAGTATCCACGAACTAAATCACGAAATACGTACCAAGCTTATTTTTCAACTGTTGTCATCGCCCTTACAAGTTTCTCCGACTTCGACATTGCATTTACTTTGGGTCCAACAAATATACACCTTTTGTATTAGCATCTGATAGCTTTGGAAACATGAGATAAATTTCTTGAAAAGCTTCTCCTCCAAAATCTAAGGCCTTTACACACTATTTTACTAATCCTAGTGGAATGCAACTCAATGGAGTACCACTCAGTCGAGTGACACTCAGTCGAGTGCCACTCACTCGAGTAGCACTCAGTCGAGTGACAGTTATCATAGAAATTGTAGCATGATATCTCAGTCACATGGTCACCGAAAATAGAGTATGTATGCTCTCCACAATTTAGGCCTGCTTTCTTGTTCAATATGATATCCACACACATAGCAAAATGTATGTGGAGCATTTTTACATCCTTTAGTAGCCATCTTAATAAGCACAGTACTTAGTAATTGATCTGAAATAGAAAATTAGATATACATTTAGTAGCAAAACATATAGCATTTTCCAATATATGATGACATTGAAACGCGATGTATTTTCATAACCGGCGATGGTACAGGACAAATGATAACATTTTTAGAATCAGCAGAGAAAATTGATTAAAAAACAGTAAAACAAAACTTTTGTAAAAAAATTGTTACGTTGTGTTATGTCTCCGTTTATTCTTTTAGAATATGTTTTATTTATCTTATAAATTTTACAAAAAAGATCACAGTATAGTATTATTTTATTATAAACTAAGAGGTGGCACAATGCTAACAGTTTGGTCAGCTGTCCTCTTCTTGGTTAATTATCTAAACCAGTTTCAATCACCAAAAATACTGCATTCACTGTAGGGGTAAAACTTACTTAATATTATCGCCAATGGTTCTAAGTTTTTTTTTATTTACAAACAACATATGTACAAAATAATCGGTTGGGAGTTGGGGGTATTAATATAAAACAGACATTGCTGAAAAGTAAAATGGAAATTATAGTTGTTAGTTGAGTCCTCCTAATACGTATAAGCTTCTCACTGTTTACAGGGTTGTTTCAGGAGTGGAAAGCCAGCTAGACAGTTTCTAATAAGGAGAAAAGAGAAATGCACTTTGACTCATTTTGTACCACTAGCTAAGAGGATATGCTAAATGTGATGGGGTCTAGTAAAACTTCACGTCGGCATACACCATGTTAGGAATGTGAACACACCCTTAAACCTTTTTCAAACCATAATATATATATATATATATATATATATATATATATATATATATATATATATATATATATGTGTGTGTGTGTGTGTATGTGTATGTGTGTGTAGGTATATATGAAAGGTGATAGTAACGCAGACGAACCGGAATGGTAAAAGTAAGTATAAACAAAAATAAACTATCAAAAACAGTATTTGGTTTACGAATCCTCAGAAAATCTATTTATTTTTCAAAAGATCTTTCACATATAAGATCAGTAAATATCAGACTTACTGATAAATATTAATAAAAATATCCGGGATTGTGTAATATCTGTTAATCATTTTATTAGTGTTTGATGAAACATATTTAAATCTAAAGAACATATGAAAAGGGAAGTAACTCTTTGACTTGTTATCTATCTGGTCTGAAAGAGATTTAGAGAGTGAAGTCATGTTTATTGTACATTTTAGATAGAGACAATCCTGGATTAACACGTGTTACAAACGTCTCTCCAAGTAAGACGTGTGGAACTAAGAATTAATTATTTTCTTAACTTATAAATGGCGAAATAAATGTTAATTTTTGACTTATACAGGAATTTATTCAATTTTTTCTAATACTCGTCTTATATCTCACGATTACTACAACTACACATACAGTGACAACGGGAGTATGAGATAAACAAATAAAAACTAACCTACCTTTTAATCGGACAAAACAAATGTTCTGTGTTTTTTTTTAATCAAAGATGTTTTTTGTTGAGAAAAAAACATTTTAAAAATGTGGATTTTCAAGGATTTATACATTTTTTTTGTTAACAAACTAATATAAGTTATTTGATGAATCACAATTAAGAATTTTAACTTAAGTTACCAATCGAAGAGCTGGCTATATTATTTTTGCGTGAAGACATGTGCTTCTATGCCGGCATTGACATATTAAGTTACTTAATTTGCACACTGTACTGTACGGAAGATGCAAAGGTTTATATCTGCTTTTGTCTCTAAGTGATTCCTAATCAGACCGTATGTAATAGCTCGTCGTTTTAGTAACGAGTCTTCATTTAGAATCGAAAGTTTAGGGTAAAATCAACTATTATCACAAGGTGATCAGCGTTCCTATTTTGACTATGGGAATCCGAACAAAATGCATCCGGTAGTGTAGCCAATAATATATCTTGAAATTAAGGGAATGTTTATGAAAGAGACTGTGAGATAAAGAAATTGTTCGTACTTTTACCAGCTTCGTTTGCATAGACTGAGGATCCCACACAGTTACCGTGGTTGACGTGAATCCTTAAATACAGAGATGTTCACGGCAAAATCGATGTTACGCGCTTAGAATCACATTCATGTATGAGAAAATACTTTCTGAAGTTAGTAAAAAAAAAGGCTGGTCAAAATAAGAAGACACGACTACGCTCTCACTTAAAATAACATTCGTGTATAAGGAAATACTTTCTGAATACTTGAATATTGGTTTCGAAAAAATTCATCTCATTACCTATTTGTTATTTATTGAATAAATATAAGAAGGAAAATATTGATATCTAAAAAAAATCTTAATGTATTAGTATCATTCTTTTTTTAAATATAGTAAACAATTAATGTTAAAATACAAAAGGATTTTTAGATAGACAATTAGCAAACGGAACCAGGTATTCAAGGTCGGGTTCAGATGGGGAATCCTGGTTGTTCGAGGTCTCTAAATATAAACTAGTTAGCACATAGACTAAGTACATTTGTTCTTTAAATGTTTTTTTTTTGTAATCAGTGTAATAATAAAGTTTATGTGAAACACTTGTGATGTCGCACATACATTAGTATTTTATTTTTTCCATATAAAAACTGTCGTTAATTATTTCTGTTGTAGCCTTGCGGGCCGGTAATAATCACTTGTATAATTTACAAACTTTTATTAATAAAAGTATGTTTTGTAAGTACGCGTCATGGGTCTGGGGTCATAACTTCCACCAATAGGCCGCACGACATTTAGTATATAAGTGTATTTATTGTAGTAAGCCCATTTATTCATTAAATAGGTAGATCATCATAGATCATAACAACCCCCCCCCTTAACAGTTTTTGCTCCGTAAGGAGTAAATATATTTTTTTCTTTGGGTTGACATTCATGAAGTCGGTATTTTTATTTTTATTTTAGACGTTCGCATTCGAGAAACAAATCGTAGGTCTGGTGACTCGAACATGTCAAACACGACGTCCATCAATGCTACTTTTATGGTTGTGTCTTCTAAAGAATCGGAATATTTTTCCTCTGATGCGGGTAAAGTTAGGTATTTTCACTATATAGAGCATTATTCCGGTATCAAAATGTCCTTTTGTTACATTTATTTTTTGTTCCGGTTTCCTATAAGTCGGTACAGTATGTCGATATCGTTTTGATATTTCTTGGGATCATAGCTTCCGCTGGAAAAATGCAAGATAGAAAATTATCTTTCAGGGTCATTTTATACACTTGTAAAAAATCCTGTATAGCTTTCTTCGTGGGAGCACCCCTCGCTCTTTTTAAGCCATTTTTTTTAAGTATCGATAATTTGCTCTGCTTGACCGTTGTGTATTGCATGATACGGTGCGATTGTAATGTGTTCCACTAGAAATGACGGACCAAACATGTTCAGTTCACTGGATGTGATTTGAGTATCGGCATTCGATACTACACAATCCACGACTCCGAAATAAACAATTCATACAGAAACCCAATTGTTGTTTCTGTCGTATTTTTATACTTAAGTATTACTGGGCATTTAGTAAAGCTATCGACTACAAAAAAGTAAGAGAACCCGTATGATGGCTCAACAGTGTTAATATGCATTCTCGACCACGGTCGGTACATTTTTATGGGACGTGTTTACACCATTTACATGATTTAACTTATTCTCGATAACTCGATCCATGTTCGCTCAGAAGATGTAACTTTGCATGGCACTCTTTACCCGCGATCAATGTGCATTACTAAACCGTCGCAATAGAATATGCTTCCTTAATTTTTAGTCATTTTCTATCATGCAGTTTTTCATACTTTTGATAAAACCATCGTTCATCGCCTTTGTCTTTAGCAGTCCAAGTGTCACTAGCCGCTCTCTTACGATAGTACACAACGTGTTTTTCACCTAAACTTCTGTTCGTAAAGATACCATTATCTAGTCCTCAAAGGATTCTGCAGATATCGGTAAAAATCTTGACAGCCTGTCCGCTTGTTTAATCCTTGAAAATGGCAGATACTCTATTGTGTAGTTATAACTTAGTAGAATGATTCCCTATCCCTGTGTTACATAGATTGTTAATGGTTGGTGTGTAATATAAATCTTCTTCCGTACACGAAACGGTGAAACTTTGTTACCGCAAAAATGAGCCATAGCGCTTCCTTTTCTAGTTTCTAGTAGCTCTTCTCCGCTGGTAAAAGTGTGAGAGAAGCATGAGATATCGGCTTCAGCAAACCGTCGTCCATACTCTGTATAACACATGCTCCTATAGTGTATAGACTAGAATCGGACGGTACGATGGGCTGCCTTTCTGGATCATGATGAGTTAAAAATGAATCAAACGTACGACTGGTCTTTATTTTTTTCAAATGCACCAAGCAATTCTGTAATCTAAATCTAGCTTTTCCCTTTCTTTAATAACTCGTTTATGGGTGCTCGTGGGTTGTGCATACTTGGGTACATACGTTACTCTAGTTCGCTAACCTAATAAAACTCTGCAACAATGATATAGCTTTCAGTTTGAACTCTTGAATTTATTGAAAACCTTCATTCATGTGCCCTTTATGTTTCTAAGTAGTTTTACTAATTATTAAAATATCATTCGGATAATCTGTCAGAAACTCTAGACTGCTCAGTAACCGCAATGTTCAGATCGTAGTTAAAAGTTTGAAATTTGAATAATGTTTGCTGTAAAATGTTAATGAACATCCCATCGAGTATTTTATTTAGTGCCGGCTGTTCTTTCTCTATTTCTAAACTTTATGTATCGATTTTATTTCGGTAAGATGCTTATTCTTCCTTTAATTGTAGTAGTTCATTTTGATGGTGCTTGAAAGACTCTAATATTGCGTTTTCTTAATCTTCCATTTTTATTCTGTCACGTGAAATATATATATATATATATATATATATATATATATATATATATATATAATATTAAGTTATTTTTAATATTTTTTACAAATATTTTTACCTACGTACGATGTTGTTTCGAGCTTATGGCTCTCATCAGCGCATGGAATAACAATCTCAGACGGTCATAGTGCGCGAACCCCGTTCACAGATACATTTTGCATCTATTAACGTTCCTATAGTTCCATTAAGCCGCGAGGGATTGTCACGTAATAGCGGAGGAATTAAGTCATGTTTACACTGAAAGCGACGAGTGTTGACACCTAAACATTCAATAGCACTCAACGATATGATCGGAGCATTGCACCAAAGTTTTGAGGATGATGTTTATGTTTAATCTTTACGAGAGTTCTCTTCTTTCTAGGGACTATATCATAATAAAAAAGAACCGTGTAAATTATACATATATATATATATAATTTACACGGTTCATTACGCATTAAAGTAACTTTTAAAAAAGGTTGCAATGAAAAAAGTGTAGCGTGATTGCTGTTACTTTTCTCTCGACGACCTGTCATAATAAGACGCTGGAGCGGGGATCCTTAAACACCCTCTAAAGCTCAAGAATGGCAAATATCGGCTGAATATATTTCTGAGCTGACATATCGCCTTTGATGCTCCTATCAGATAAGCAACAAAAACTGGTGTAAATTACTGGATTATTTTATAATGTTTTAAATTAGCGGAAGTGTTAGCTAACCGTATTAGCATTAATTTCGCCAGTTCTTTAAGTTTGCTTTGTCGACTCAGTTGGGAAGAGAATGTGGAAAACTTACTCTGTAGTCATTTGCTATCGAGAGAGACATTCGCTATTTTTCCAGTCGCTTGTTTTAGGGTCGTGGTTTACCGTCTTGTGTCTAAAAATAGAAGTTGTGTACGGGCATTGCGACAAGGTTGCAAGTGATATAATCATAAACAACTGTAAACTTTTTATGTAGGACACCTTTATTTCACGAGCTTTCAAATTCGAGAAATTGTACCAGCTGGGAATTTCTTAGCTTCTAAAAGCGTATATAAAAAATACTAAACATTGTTTGTTTTAAATAACTCGAGCATAATAGCGGTTCACAAAACGTGACTAAAAATATGTTTAGTTGTTTTAGGTAGAACTATTGAACAGATTGTATTTTTTTTTTCAAATTTATCTGGATTAACCACTGCACTGACTTGATGAAAATAAGAAAGGGGAAACAGGTGTGGTAAAGCAAGAACGGGTGGGAGTACAACTATGCAGACAAAGGACACACTTTATGGGCCTGAATTATTTCATGCGAAAACTTTCAATGGCTCTGCCCAAGTGTGAAAGTCACTAACGTGTACATGCATCTATGTTAGTAATGGACCGATTCGAATATTGTTTCCCTATTCTGATGCAATTACTGATTCTGTTCTAAATACCCGATTCTGATACGCTTAACTATTCCTATTCCGATTCCAATAACGGAAGCATAAAAACTAATCAGCTGCGAAACTATGGTCCCAACTATCAAAAGAGTTTATTAAATAGCGTCGATTTAAGATCGTTTATATAGAAATTATCTATCATTTGGAGCTTTTCAGATCGCAAACATTTTCAAAAAAACAACAACGCTAAATCATGGTGTTAATATTATATGTATACTAAAGTGTAGTTAAAACATCAACAAACAATGTGTTGTAGTATAATATTGCGCTGTAGCAAAATCTATAAAAAACGGATATGTTCAGTGTGTTGTATCTCACCGATAATTATGAAAAAGAAACAATACACGATCGGAAACTTGTAGACAAATACATTTATTCGTGTGATAGTATTTATGAATTTGTAGCGATTATATATAAATGTTTCTCGCGGGAGAATAATACTCTCTTAAAGAATGTAACCTATCCGATATATTTTCTTAACTCTGAGACAGATATATTTGTATTAACTTTTAGGATATTAATTGTATATCGGAAACTGTAATAGTTTATTATTGACAAATATTTTTTTGAAATAGGTTGGTCATTTTAATGAAAATATTTTTGTTTTAAAAAAAGCTAGCAGGGGTACCCGGCGTTGCCTGGGGATCTCCCTCCTCCTCTCCGTTAGCAAAATAGGATATTGAGCACTTTTCTCCCGGACAACGCCGAGTATTTAGAAAATCAAGAAGGCCTCCAGAGCACTACTAAAATCACTTTTACCGATCCCCCTCCTATTCATCTTCACAATAGTACGAAGAGAACGTAGATGGCGTTAAAATATTATACAACCCTATCCCTACATTAGCTCTATCTAGGACATTTAGCACTTGTCTCCCGGACAACGCATAAGCTTCTGGGTCCTATATTGAAGAAGCCCCCCGGTGCTTGGTCCTATACTGTAGAAGCACGCCTGGTCCCTATACTGTAGAAGCACCCCTCGGTCCCTGTACTGCTAAAGCCTCCTGGTCCTATACTGTAGAAGCACCCCTGATACCTATAATGCAGAAGCCTCTGGGTACTATACTGTAAGAGCGCCCCCAGGTGAATATACTGAAGAAGCACCCCCGTTTACCCCCCTACCAACATTTTTGTTCAATCCTCCCCCATACATAGAAATATTTTTGATGAAATAGAGAAAATAAAAAATTCCCCCACCCAATGTTTTTTTACCCTCCACCATACATAATAATATTTTCAGTTAAAGAAAGAAAACAAAATTCCGAGGGTCCTATATTGTAGAAGAAGCCCTGGTGCGGGGTCCTATACTGTAAAAGCACCCATAGCCCCTATACTGCACAAGCACCCATGGTCCCTATTCTTCATAAGCTTCCAGGTCCTATATTGAAGAAGCACCCCCGGTGCTGGGTCCTGTTCTGTAGGACATCCCCCGGTGCTCGGTCCTATACTGTAGAAGCACCCCTGGTCTCTATACTGCAGAAGCACCTATGGTCGCTATTCTGCAGAAGCCTCCGTGCCCTATATTGTAGAAGAACCCACAGTGCTAAGTCCTATACTTAAGAAGCCCCCTTGGTCCCTATACTGCAGAAGCCTCCTCTACCTATATTGTATAAGCACCCCTGGTGCTGGGTCCTATACTGTATAAGCACCCCTGCTCCCGATACTGTAGAAGAACCCCTCGTTTCTGTTCTGCAGAGGCCTCCGGGCCCTATATTGTAGAAGCACCCCGGTGCTGGGTCCTATACTGTAGAAGCATCCATGGCCCCTATACTGCAGAAGCACTCATGGTTGCTATTCTGCAGAAGCCTCTGGGTCCTATATTGTAGAAGCACCCCCGGTGCCGGGTCCTATACTGTAGAAGAACCACTGGTCCCTATACTGCAGAAGCACCCATAGTCGCTATTCTCCAGAAGCCTCTGGGTCCTATATTGTAGTACACACAGTGCTAGGTCCTTTATAGTATAAGCACCCCTAGTCCCTATACTGCAGAAGCACCCATTGTCCCTATTCTGCAGAAGCCTCAATGTCCTATATTGTTGAAGTACCCCCAGTGCTTAATCCCATACTTTAGAAGAACGCCTGGTCCCTATACTGCAATAGAACCCATGGTCACTATTCTGTTGAAGCCTCCGGGTCCTATATTGTAGAAGTACTTCTGGTGCTAGGTCATATACTGTAGAAGCACCCACGGCCTCTATACTGCAGAAGCTCCCGGAGGCCTATATTTTACAGAAGCCTCCTGGTTCTATAGTGTAGAAGCACCCCCAGTTATGTGTCCTATACTGTAGAATCACCCCTGTTCTTATACTACAGTAGCACCCATGGTCCTTATTCTGCAGAAGCGTCTGGGTCCTATATTGTAGAAGCACCCCCGGTACTTGCTCCTATACTGTAGATGCACACCAGGTCGCTATACTTCAGAAGAACCCATGGTTGCTCTTCTGCAGAAGCACCCATTGTCGCTATTCTGCAGAAGCCTCTGGGTCCTGTAATATAGAACCACCCCTGGTGCTGGGTCATATACTTTAGAAGCACCCCAGGTCCCTGTACTGCAGAAGACCCTCCCCTGGCCCCTATTCTGCAGGGGTCTCCGGCTCCTATATTGTAGAAGCACCCCTGGTGCTAGGTCGTATACTGTATAAGCACCCTTGGCCCATATACTGCAGAAGAACCCATTGTCGCTATTCTGCAGAAGCCTCCGGGTCTTATATTGTAGAAGTACCCCCAGTGCTGGGTCATATACCATATACTCACCCTTGGTCACTATTCTACAGACGCCGTCGGGTCCTATATTGTAGAAGTACCAGAAGCACCCCCTTGCTGATCCCCTATCTTTTTCATCTGCACAGTAGCTCTATCTAGGATATTGAGCACTTTTTCCCGGACAACATCGAGTACTTAGAAAATGAAGTAGGCGTCCAGAGCACTACTTATATCACTGTTACTGATTTTTCCTCATTTCCACAGTCACAATAGTCTGAAGAGTAGTGTAGATGCGCTTAAAATATTATACAAACCTATCACTACAATAGCCCTATCTACGATATTGAGCACTTTTTCCCGGACAATGCCGAGTACTTAGAAAATCAAAGAGACCTCCAGAGCACTACTGAAATCACTCTTACTGATTTCCACTCATTTCCATGGACACAATAGTCTGAAGAAAAGCGTAGATGCTATTAAAATATTATGCAAACCTATCACTACAGTAGCTCTATCTAGGACATTGAGCACTTTTCTCCCAAACAACGCCAAGTACTTAGAAAATCAAGGAAGCCTCAGAGCACTACTTATATCACATTTACTGATTTTCCCTCATTTCTATGGTCACAATAGTCTGAAAGAAGCGAAGATGCTGTTAAAATATTGTACAAACCTATCACTACAGTAACTCTATCTACGATATTGAGCACTTTTCTCCCGGACAACGCCGAGTACTCAGAAAATCAAGGAGGCCTCCAGAGCACTACTTACTGATTTCCACTCATTTCCATAGGCACAATAGTATGAAGAAAAGCGTAGATGCTATAAAAATATTATACAACCCTATCACTACAGTAGCTCTATCTAGGATATTGAGAACTTTTCTCCCAGACAACGCTGAATACTTAGAATTTCAAGGAGGACTCCAGACCACTGCTAAAATCCGTCTTAGTGATTCTCCTTTCCTGTCATCTGCAAAATAGTCCAAAGAGGAACGAAGATGGCATTACAATATTATCCAAACTTATCACTACAGAAGCTCTATCTAGGATAATGAGCATTTTTCTCCCGGACAACGCCGAGTCCTCAGAAAATCAAGGAGGCCTCCTGAGCACTACTGAAGTCACTCTTACCGGTTGTCAGGTGCGGATGTGATTGAGCAACCCTTGTTTCACTACACACTCTTAACCTAGCCGTCCTATGATGTTATTGATGCATCCGGACAGAAGTTATGGGATGACCTTATACAACATGACAGAATTTAGGACAAGACCGGGTACATCCGGCAAGGGATTATGGGACATGTTCAGTGAGTCAGCACTTTTATGAAGTTATTACATAAATACATTGGATAATTTCCAAATTACTACTAATTAACGTTGAAAAAAGTCTGAAAAATACGGAAAAAATGCGACCCTCTGTCGGAAACTGGTCCAGTTGACCCTCAGTAATTTTTTGTTGTTGTAATTTTTAGATATTATGATCCCCGGATGTGTACGGTTCTAAAGATGCAAACATTTTGACATGTCGCCGCGTAGTTGTTGAAGAGATGCTGGGCAATTAAAAAACAAACATACAGACAACTTCCCTTTATATAGGAGAAGACTAGTGAGGCTACCCGGCGTTATAAAAACATATACTCGAAGAAACACATCTTCATATTCAAAATTCTATTTCTCTCCCTCTCTCTATAACCGTCTCTTTATCTTTCTACTGTTCTCTTCTCTGGTCACCCCATTTCACCGCTACTTTCTAATTTTGTCTTTTGTGAAAGCTGTTTCTCTCCCACCATTTCATCCTATGTTTCCCAGAAAAATAGTATGACATATTTTTATAAAAAGTACCACATCTGTCTGCGCCTTCTATATAGGTACTTATCTCCGCCCCTGTGTTCATACTATATACGTATCAATTGCAACCCCGGTGCGCATACTATATACGTACCTATCACCACCCCGGTGTTCATACTATATACGTATCTCTCGCAAACCCAGTGTGCATACTATATACGTACCTATCGCCGCCCCAGTGCACATACTATATAAGTACCTATCGCCACCCTGGGTGCAAATAGTATATACATACCTATCGCTGCATCGGTGCAAATGCTAAATACGTACCTATCGCTGCCTCAGTGTTAATACTTAATATGTACATATTGCCAGCCCGGCGCAAATGCTAAATACGTACGTATAGCCGCCCCGGTGCGAATGCAAAATACGTACATATCGTTGCCCCGGTGCGAATAGGGAAATACATACCTTTTGCCGCACCGGTGCGCGTGCTATATACGTACAAATCGCCGCCCCGGTGCGTGTGCTATATATGTACCGATCGCCACCTTGGAGCGCATGCTAAATACATAGCAATCGCTGCCCCAGTGTGCATGCTAGATACGTACTTATTTCCGCCCATGTGCACATGCTATATACGTTGCTAATGCCATCCCTGAATGCTAAATACGTACCTATTGGCACCCCGGTGCGACTGCTAAATACGTAACTATCACCGCTTCAGTGTAGATGCTAAATACGTACATATCCCCGCCCTGGTGTGAATGCTAAATACGTAAATTTTGCTGCCCCAATACGCGTGCTATATACGTACATATCGTCGCCCTAGTGTGCACGCTATATACATACTTATCGCCGCCCCGGAGCACATGACAAATATATTCCTATCACGATCCTAGTGCGCTGCTATATACGTACTTATTGCCGCCAATGTGCCCATGCTATATACATAGCTAATACCACCCCTGAATGCTAGCACTTAGACTCACCCCTCCAAAGAAGTCAAGGGTGCGGCTCTCCGCTGGCAAGGGCATGCTCACAGTCTTCTGGGACCAGGACGGAGTATTGATGACAGATTTCCTAGCAAAGGGTACCACAATTACAGGAGCCTATTACGCTTAACTTTTGATGAAATTAAGAGACGCTATAAAAATCAAGAGGTGGAGCAAGATCAGTAAAGGTATCCCCCTCCTGCAGGACAACGGTCCGGTCCACAGAACGCTAGATCAGAAACAGAGGCGTATGGCTATGAACCTCTCGCCCATCTTTCTAACTTTCCTGCCCTTATACCCTTTGACTTTCATCTCTTCCCAGCCTTGAAGTTGTTTTTGAAAGGAAAGCGTTTTCCAGATGATGCAGCCTTGATTTCTGAAGTTACGACGTGGTTGGAGGACCAACCTGGAATGTTCTTAAAAAACGGTGTCCAGAGCTGCATCAAACGATGGGAGGAATGCATAACTCTGAGTGGGTCTTAGTTAGAGAAAGACTAATAACTCTGCCAAGTTTCATTAATCTACTGCTATGAGGAATTGGTCATGGGGATTTACTTATTGAAAGCCCCTCGTAAGTTAAAAAACTAGTGATCGAATTTAAATACGAAGTAGTTTACCCGGTACAAAATAAAATCACATTTTGGAGACCGTTTACGTGTAAACAACCGGAAAATATATCCGCTTAAAACGAAATTAAAACATCCAAAAACATTTTGGCTTTTGCAATGGGGTATCAATTTACAAATATATTCTTTCTTTTAACAATAAGTTCACTTAAAACAAGATTTTTTTTTTAATACGTTGTAGTTTACCTATAAATCCAAAAGATCCTAATTTTGCGGGCGATTTATTTATTACGTTAAAAAAAACTGTGACTAACGGACAACATCTGTATTTATATGAGATAAATGTTGTCAAAGGCAATAATGGTCATTGTCAGCTAAATATTCTTTAAATAAATAAAACGAATATTTTTCTGTTTTCTTCATTTAATTGTTTTAAAGATTTGTAGGTATTTAATTCTTTTCAAAACTATAAATATCAATCCTGTTTATTTTGCCAAACAGATGAGGCCTTAACCATCACCCCCACCCCCCCAAAAAATATGTGGCGTAAGTTTCTTTATTTTCAAGTTTTACTTTTTAAAGATCAAATTTTAGGTGGGAAGCTCAAAAGGATGACAAAAGACCATTTTATATTTCACTCTCAATACGATTCTCTATATTAATTAAGGTAATTGTTCAAAGTGCGTTATTCAAGTAACTTCACAAAAGAAAGGTCCTGCATTATTGTATACAAGCTTACCTATTAGGCAACAAAGACCGGATTATGCTAATTACGGTCTCAGCCAAACCAACCATATTACATCTTACTTACTACTTGTACTTGTTTTGGCTTGCACCTTTCTGGTTGAGCTAACCCTTTGATTTGTACCGTCACGGATGAATCCTGACCATTGCGTCCGGTTGAGAATCAGGTTCATAGATAAGCTGAGCCACTCCTTCTTCCATCAACGTACACCGTAGACTTGAGGGCAAAGATTCTAATTGTGCGAGCGATTACGTGGAAACAGCACGAAAATATATTCGCTAAAAAGCAATTACAAAAAAAACAAAACATTTCAAGTGTTAAACCGGAAAGTTTTAATTTCACTATTTACAATACATGTTTAAGTTAGTTTATTTAATTTATATTTATTAGAACACTATTAAACTATTTTAATATACAGTAAGAATTTTTAAAGAAAAAACATTGTTCATTAAAAAAAATATATACTTTGTAAAAGAATTATCAATTATATAAAAGTCGATTTTATTATTGCACATACAAACATTAAAATTTCCAATTACAATTTTAAACACAAACTTATTTCGACTAACCCTTAATTCGGGGGATCTTGCAACCCGATCCTAGAGTCAGTTGTACAATAAGTCCTTTCTGTTACAATTTTGTAGTAATTAAGCCTCCTGTTTAGTTAATCGAAGAAGAGCCATTTGTTGTTTTTTACTGATTGTAAAAGACATACACAACTTGAACGCAGTTTTAGCACGTTATAAGTATAAAGGTCGGTAGATAATAAAATTCTACCGCGTTTGTGCAATTAATTTGTGTTTGTATTGTTTTTTTTATAATTTATCAACAGTTTACCATTCCGCACCAAGTGAGTAAATACTTCTTTGTATAATATGTGAGTGAGCTTAGCCTCTATTAAATCTCAATGGAAAAAACCCTTAAACACACCCTACAAAATTAAATTAGAAATGGTGATGTTCGTTTATTCTAAAGTACAGAGTAAATACTTTTTTTTATTATATGTGAGTGGGTCTAACCTCTATTCAACCTCGATGGGGGTAAACCCTAAACACACCCTACAATACAAAATTAGAAATGGTGATGTTCGTTTATTCTAAAGAACATAGTAAATACCTTTTTGTATTATATGTGAGTAGGCCTAGCCTCTATTCTTCCTCGATAGCGGAAACCCTAAACACAGCCTACAAAATAAAATAAAAAATGGTGGTGATCGCATATTCTAATGAAAAAAATAAATACTTATTTGTATTATATGTGAGTGGGACTAGCCTCTATTCAACCTCGATGGGGGAAACCCTCAACACACCCTACAAAATAAAATTAGAAATATGTGATGTTCGTTTATTCTTAAGAAAAGAGTAAATACTTCTTGTTATTATATGTGAGTGGGCCTAGCCTCTATTCTACGTCGATGGACGAACCCTAAACACACAACCAAATAAACTAGAAATGGTGATGTTCGTTTATTCTAAAGAAAAGAGTAAATACTTTTTTGTATTATATGTGAGTGGGCCTAGCCTCTATTCGACCTCGATGGGAGAAACCCTAAACACACCCTACAAAATGAAATAAGAAATGGTTATGTTCGTTTATTCTAAAGAACAGATTAAAATACTTTTTGTTTTTATATGTGAGTGTGCCTAGCCTCTATTGTACCTCGATTGACGAACCATAAACACTCCCTATAAAATAAAACTAGAAATGGTGATGTTTGTGTATTCTACAGAAAAGAGAAAATACTTCTTTGTATTATATGTGAGTGGGCCAAGCCTCTGTTCAACCTCGATACGGGAAACCCTAAACACACCCTAAAAATAAAATTAGAAATATGTGATGTTCGTTTATTCTAAAGAACAGAGTATATACTTTTTTGTATTATATGTGAGTGGGCCTAGCCTCTATTAAACCTCGATGGAGGAAACACTAAACACACCCTACAAAATAAAATAAGACATGGTTATGTTCGTTTATTCTGAAAAGAGAGAAAATACTTCTTTGTATTATATGTGAGTTGGCCTAACCTCTATTTAACCTCCATGGGGGAAACCCTAAACACACCCTACACAATAAAATTAGAAAAGGGTTATGTGCGTTTATTCTTAAGAACAGAGAAAATACTTCTTTGTATTATATGTGAGTTGGCCTAGCCTCTATTCAACCTCGATGGGGGAAACCCTAAACACACCCGACAAAATAAAATTAGAAATTGTGATGTTCGTTCATTCTAAAGACAGAGTAAATACTTCTTTGTATTATATGTGAGTTTGCCAGGCATCTATTCTAACCCCGATGGGGGAAACACTAAACACACCCTACAAAAAAATAGAAATGGTGATGTTCGTTAATTCTAAAAAACAGAGTAAATACTTCATTGTAGTATATGTGAGTTGGCCTAGTCTCTATTCAACCTCGATGGGTGGAAACCCTACACCCACCCTACAAAAAAAATTAGAAACGGTTTTTTTCGTTTATTCTTAATAACAAAGAAAATACTTATTAATATTATGTGTGAGTGGGCCTAGCCTCTATTCTACCTCGATGAACGCCCCCTAAAACTACCCTACAAAATGAAATTCGAAATTGGGATGTTCGTTTATTCTAAAGAACAGAGTAAATACTTGTTTGTATTATATGTGAGTTGGTCTAGCTTCTATTCAACATCGATGGGGGAAACCCTAAACACACCCTACAAAATGAAATTTAAAATGGTGGTGTTCGTTTATTCTAAAGAATAGAGTAACTACTTCTTTGTATTATATGTGAGTGGGCCTAGCCACTATTAAACCTCGATGGGGGAAACCTTAAACACAACCTACAAAATAAAATAAGAAATGGTGATGTTCGTTTATTCTAAATAATAGAGTAAATACTTTTTTGTAGTATATGTTAGTTGGCCTAGCCACTATTCAACCTCGATGGGGGAAACCATACACACAACCTACAAAATAAAATAAGACATGGTGATGTTGGTTTATTCTAAAGAATAGAGTAAATACTTCTTTGTATTATATGTGTGTGGGCCTAGCTACTATTCAACCTGGATGAAGGCAACCCTAAACACACCCTACAAAATAAAATTAGAAATGGTGATGTTCGTTTATTCTAAAGAATAGTAAAAATACTTCTTTGTGTTAAATGTGAGTGGGCTTAGCCTCTATTCAACTTCCATGGAGGAAACCCTAAACACACCCTACCCAATAAAATTAGAAACAGCGATATTCGTTTATTCTAAAGAACAGAGTAAATACTTTTTTGTATTATATGTGAGTGGGTCTAGCCTCTATTCAACCTCGATGGGGGGAACCCTAAACACAGCCTACAACATAAAATAAGAAATGGTGATATTCGGTTATTCTAAAGAGCAGAGTAAATTCTTCTTTGTATTATATGTGAGTGGGTCTAACCTCTATTCAACCTCGATGGGGGAAACCCTAAACACAGCCTACAAAATAAAATAAGAAATGGTGATGTTCGTTTATTCTAAAGAATAGAGTAAATACTTCTTTGTATTATATGTGAGTGGGCCTAGCCTCTATTCGACCTCGATGGGAGAAACCCTAAACACACCCTACAAAATAGAATAAGAAATGGTGATGTTCGTTTATTCTAAAGAACAGATGAAAATACTTCTTGTTTTTATATGTGAGAGGGCTTAGCCTCTATTCTACCTCGATTGACGAACTATAAACACTCCCTATAACATAAAACTAGAAATGGTGATGTTTGTGTATTCTACAGAACAGAGAAAATACTTCTTTGTATTATATGTGAGTGGGCCAAGCCTCTGTTCAACCTCGATACGGGAAACCCTAAACACACCCTAAAAATAAAATTAGAAATATGTGATGTTCGTTTATTCTAAAGAACAGAGTATATACTTTTTTGTATTATATGTGAGTGGGCCTAGCCTCTATTAAACCTCGATGGAGGAAACACTAAACACACCCTACAAAATAAAATAAGACATGGTGATGTTCGTTTATTCTGAAACAAGAGAAAATACTTCTTTGTATTATATGTGAGTTGGCCTAACCTCTATTTAACCTCGATGGGGGAAACCCTCAACACACCCTACAAAATAAAATTAGAAATATGTGATGTTCGTTTATTCTTAAGAAAAGAGTAAATACTTCTTGTTATTATATGTGAGTGGGCCTAGCCTCTATTCTACGTCGATGGACGAACCCTAAACACACAACCAAATAAACTAGAAATGGTGATGTTCGTTTATTCTAAAGAAAAGAGTAAATACTTTTTTGTATTATATGTGAGTGGGCCTAGCCTCTATTCGACCTCGATGGGAGAAACCCTAAACACACCCTACAAAATGAAATAAGAAATGGTGATGTTCGTTTATTCTAAAGAACAGATTAAAATACTTTTTGTTTTTATATGTGAGTGTGCCTAGCCTCTATTGTACCTCGATTGACGAACCATAAACACTCCCTATAAAATAAAACTAGAAATGGTGATGTTTGTGTATTCTACAGAAAAGAGAAAATACTTCTTTGTATTATATGTGAGTGGGCCAAGCCTCTGTTCAACCTCGATACGGGAAACCCTAAACACACCCTAAAAATAAAATTAGAAATATGTGATGTTCGTTTATTCTAAAGAACAGAGTATATACTTTTTTGTATTATATGTGAGTGGGCCTAGCCTCTATTAAACCTCGATGGAGGAAACACTAAACACACCCTACAAAATAAAATAAGACATGGTTATGTTCGTTTATTCTGAAAAGAGAGAAAATACTTCTTTGTATTATATGTGAGTTGGCCTAACCTCTATTTAACCTCCATGGGGGAAACCCTAAACACACCCTACACAATAAAATTAGAAAAGGGTTATGTGCGTTTATTCTTAAGAACAGAGAAAATACTTCTTTGTATTATATGTGAGTTGGCCTAGCCTCTATTCAACCTCGATGGGGGAAACCCTAAACACACCCGACAAAATAAAATTAGAAATTGTGATGTTCGTTCATTCTAAAGACAGAGTAAATACTTCTTTGTATTATATGTGAGTTTGCCAGGCATCTATTCTAACCCCGATGGGGGAAACACTAAACACACCCTACAAAAAAATAGAAATGGTGATGTTCGTTAATTCTAAAAAACAGAGTAAATACTTCATTGTAGTATATGTGAGTTGGCCTAGTCTCTATTCAACCTCGATGGGTGGAAACCCTACACCCACCCTACAAAAAAAATTAGAAACGGTTTTTTTCGTTTATTCTTAATAACAAAGAAAATACTTATTAATATTATGTGTGAGTGGGCCTAGCCTCTATTCTACCTCGATGAACGCCCCCTAAAACTACCCTACAAAATGAAATTCGAAATTGGGATGTTCGTTTATTCTAAAGAACAGAGTAAATACTTGTTTGTATTATATGTGAGTTGGTCTAGCTTCTATTCAACATCGATGGGGGAAACCCTAAACACACCCTACAAAATGAAATTTAAAATGGTGGTGTTCGTTTATTCTAAAGAATAGAGTAACTACTTCTTTGTATTATATGTGAGTGGGCCTAGCCACTATTAAACCTCGATGGGGGAAACCTTAAACACAACCTACAAAATAAAATAAGAAATGGTGATGTTCGTTTATTCTAAATAATAGAGTAAATACTTTTTTGTAGTATATGTTAGTTGGCCTAGCCACTATTCAACCTCGATGGGGGAAACCATACACACAACCTACAAAATAAAATAAGACATGGTGATGTTGGTTTATTCTAAAGAATAGAGTAAATACTTCTTTGTATTATATGTGTGTGGGCCTAGCTACTATTCAACCTGGATGAAGGCAACCCTAAACACACCCTACAAAATAAAATTAGAAATGGTGATGTTCGTTTATTCTAAAGAATAGTAAAAATACTTCTTTGTGTTAAATGTGAGTGGGCTTAGCCTCTATTCAACTTCCATGGAGGAAACCCTAAACACACCCTACCCAATAAAATTAGAAACAGCGATATTCGTTTATTCTAAAGAACAGAGTAAATACTTTTTTGTATTATATGTGAGTGGGTCTAGCCTCTATTCAACCTCGATGGGGGGAACCCTAAACACAGCCTACAACATAAAATAAGAAATGGTGATATTCGGTTATTCTAAAGAGCAGAGTAAATTCTTCTTTGTATTATATGTGAGTGGGTCTAACCTCTATTCAACCTCGATGGGGGAAACCCTAAACACAGCCTACAAAATAAAATAAGAAATGGTGATGTTCGTTTATTCTAAAGAATAGAGTAAATACTTCTTTGTATTATATGTGAGTGGGCCTAGCCTCTATTCGACCTCGATGGGAGAAACCCTAAACACACCCTACAAAATAGAATAAGAAATGGTGATGTTCGTTTATTCTAAAGAACAGATGAAAATACTTCTTGTTTTTATATGTGAGAGGGCTTAGCCTCTATTCTACCTCGATTGACGAACTATAAACACTCCCTATAACATAAAACTAGAAATGGTGATGTTTGTGTATCCTACAGAACAGAGAAAATACTTCTTTGTATTATATGTGAGTGGGCCAAGCCTCTGTTCAACCTCGATACGGGAAACCCTAAACACACCCTAAAAATAAAATTAGAAATATGTGATGTTCGTTTATTCTAAAGAACAGAGTATATACTTTTTTGTATTATATGTGAGTGGGCCTAGCCTCTATTAAACCTCGATGGAGGAAACACTAAACACACCCTACAAAATAAAATAAGACATGGTGATGTTCGTTTATTCTGAAACAAGAGAAAATACTTCTTTGTATTATATGTGAGTTGGCCTAACCTCTATTTAACCTCGATGGGGGAAACCCTAAACACACCCTACACAATAAAATTAGAAAAGGGTTATGTGCGTTTATTCTTAAGAACAGAGAACATACTTCTTTGTATTATATGTGAGTTGGCCTAGCCTCTATTCAACCTCGATGGGGGAAACCCTAAACACACCCGACAAAATAAAATTAGAAATTGTGATGTTCGTTCATTCTAAAGACAGAGTAAATACTTCTTTGTATGATATGTGAGTTGGCCAGGCATCTATTCTAACCCCGATGGGGGAAACACTAAACACACCCTACAAAAAATAGAAATGGTGATGTTCGTTAATTCTAAAGAACAGAGTAAATACTTCATTGTAGTATATGTGAGTTGGCCTAGTCTCTATTCAACCTCGATGGGTGGAAACCCCAAACCCACCCTACAAAAAAAATTAGAAACGGTTTTTTTCGTTTATTCTTAATAACAAAGAAAATACTTATTAATATTATATGTGAGTGGGCCTAGCCTCTATTCTACCTCGATGAACGCCCCCTAAAACTACCCTACGAAATGAAATTCGAAATTGGGATGTTCGTTTATTCTAAAGAACAGAGTAAATACTTGTTAGTATTATATGTGAGTTGGTCTAGCTTCTATTCAACCTCGATGGGGGAAACCCTAAACACACCCTACAAAATGAAATTTAAAATGGTGGTGTTCGTTTATTCTAAAGAATAGAGTGACTACTTCTTTGTATTATATGTGAGTGGGCCTAGCCACTATTAAACATCGATGGGGGAAACCTTAAACACAACCTACAAAATAAAATAAGAAATGGGGATGTTCGTTTATTCTAAATAATAGAGTAAATACTTTTTTGTAGTATATGTGAGTTGGCCTAGCCACTATTCAACCTCGATGGGGGAAACCCTACACACAACCTACAAAATAAAATAAGACATGGTGATGTTGGTTTATTCTAAAGAATAGAGTAAATACTTCTTTGTATTATATGTGTGTGGGCCTAGCTACTATTCAACCTGGATGGGGGAAACCCTAAACACACCCTACAAAATAAAATTAGAAATGGTGATGTTCGTTTATTCTAAAGAACAGTAAAAATACTTCTTTGTGTTAAATGTGAGTGGGCTTAGCCTCTATTCAACTTCCATGGGGGAAACCCTAAACACACCCTACCCAATAAAATTAGAAACAGCGATATTCGTTTATTCTAAAGAACAGAGTAAATACTTATTTGTATTATATGTGAGTGGGTCTAGCCTCTATTCAACCTCGATGGGGGAAACCCTAAACACAGCCTACAAAATAAAATAAGAAATGGTGATATTCGGTTATTCTAAGGAACAGAGTAAATTCTTCTTTGTATTATATGTGAGTGGGTCTAACCTCTATTCAACCTCGATGGGGGAAACCCTAAACACAGCCTACAAAATAAAATAAGAAATGGTGATGTTCGTTTATTCTAAAGAATAGAGTAAATACTTCTTTGTATTATATGTGAGTGGGCCTAGCCTCTATTCGACCTCGATAGGAGAAACCCTAAACACACCCTACAAAATAAAATAAGAAATGGTGATGTTCGTTTATTCTAAAGAACAGATGAAAATACTTCTTGTTTTTATATGTGAGAGGGCCTAGCCTCTATTCTACCTCGATTGACGAACCATAAACACTCCCTATAAAATAAAACTTGAAATGGTGATGTTTGTGTATTCTACAGAACAGAGAAAATACTTCTTTGTATTATATGTGAGTGGGCCAAGCCTCTGTTCAACCTCGATACGGGAAACCCTAAACACATCCTAAAAATAAAATTAGAAATATGTGATGTTCGTTTATTCTAAAGAACAGAGTATATACTTTTTTGTATTATATGTGAGTGGGCCTAGCCTCTATTAAACCTCGATGGAGGAAACACTAAACACACCCTAAAAAATAAAATAAGACATTGTGATGTTCGTTTATTCTGAAAAGAGAGAAAATACTTCTTTGTATTATATGTGAGTGTGCCTAACCTCTATTTAACCTCCATGGGGGAAACCCTAAACACACCCTACACAATAAAATTAGAAAAGGGTTATGTGCGTTTATTCTTAAGAACAGAGAAAATACTTCTTTGTATTATATGTGAGTTGGCCTAGCCTCTATTCAACCTCGATGGGGGAAACCCTAAACACACCCGACAAAATGAAATTAGAAATGGTGATGTTCGTTCATTCTAAAGACAGAGTAAATACTTCTTTGTATTATATGTGAGTTTGCCAGGCATCTATTCTAACCCCGATGGGGGAAACACTAAACACACCCTACAATAAAATAGAAATTGTGATGTTCGTTAATTCTAAAGAACAGAGTAAATACTTCATTGTAGTATATGTGAGTTGGCCTAGCCTCTATTCAACCTCGATGGGTGGAAACCCTAAACACACCCTACAAAAAAAATTAGAAACGGTTTTTTTCGTTTATTCTTAATAACAAAGAACATACTTATTAATATTATATGTGAGTGGGCCTAGCCACTATTCTACCTCGATGAACGCCCCCTAAAACTACCTTACAAAATAAAATTCGAAATTGGGATGTTCGTTTATTCTAAAGAACATAGTAAATACTTGTTTGTATTATATGTGAGTTGGTCTAGCTTCTATTCAACCTCGATAGGGGAAAACCCTAAACACACCCTACAAAATGAAATTTAAAATGGTGGTGTTCCTTTATTCTAAAGAATAGAGTAAATACTTCTTTGTATTATATGTGAGTGGGCCTCGCCTCTATTAAATCCCGATGGGGGAAACCCTAAACCCACCCTACAAAATAAAATAAGAAATGGTGATGTTCGTTTATTCTAAAGAACAGAGTAAATACTTATTTTAAAATAATTATTTTGAAATAATTTTCTTGCGGTGAAATATATATATGATTTAAAATTTAAGGGGAGGAAGACTAGCTCTCTCCCTGAACGCTCCTAATTTTCTGTAACTGAATTCGTTTTGATCTGTGCCATATTTCACTAGGCAAAACCGGAACACAGGTCCTTCTAGTTTATGATTTAATTCAAGCCGACAAACAATTTTTTAGACCACTCACAAAGAAACGTTCTCTCCTGTCAATAGGGAGAACGACTGTGCTTTCTTTCTGATACTTAGGTTACATCTCTGAACGTTCCCCACTCTATAATTATTAACTACAAACAGAGATGTTCGTAGTAAAAATCTGTCTTGAGACTCGCCGTCTTTCCCTTTCTATTTTGACCTGTTTCAGGACGCATTCATTATAGTGTACACAGAAATTGTATCTACTGCGAGGGTTATTTACCTTCGAGCTAGCTTGCCCTTCCTATGGAAACACTTTATTATATGGCCGCCAAATTCTTCAAAATCTACAGTCCATGGGATATACCCTTCTTGCCATATGTCGAACAATTCTCTTGAAGTGTCTACAGTGGGGTCACCCGGCCTTTTATCTTTCGTCGGATGCCCCGTCGGCGTTTAGTGGGGCATTCGTCTTTGGGGGAATGTTCGCTCGATGTCGTCATTTCTGCCCCGGGTCGTCTACTCCTTATCTCCCCGTATCAATTATCCTCATGTCCGAACTAAGCACAGCAGATGTAACTCGGCCCCGCCAATTAAGGTGATACTTACACATTTTATCATTCGGTGCTCTTTACCTCGGGCGTTAAAAATACAGACCCTCGCTCTCTCTAGGTTGGCCGATATTTTCATGGGAAACATCGTACTCATTTCAAGCATGTTTTGCTTCTCACAGGTTTATCCTAAAACTCCGTTCCGTAACCCCAATCCTTCTGCTCTAACTTAATTTTTGGCCGAGGGTGGCTGAGAACCGTGCTTTTACCTCTACAGTGTTCTCGCTTGTCAATTGATATGTGAATCTATTAGTGTTCGGCTCGCGACGTAATAGATACATATACATACAATGCGAAGCAGAGAACGTGGAATGAATAAAAGAGAGAGATGATTGATGTTTACGCTTCCAAGACCTTCTCCCAAGAGGGCGATCTACGTCAGCATTCTCATAGGGTCCCGATCAATCCTCGTGCTGTTGTATATTCTCTTACCATTCGGTATAGCTTTTCGTTGGATACCACTGTGACAACGCAAGTGGATACCTGTCTCACCCGCCGTGGTTGACGCTGTCATCACTACCGTTTGCCGTAAGGCTGTTCCTCACTGCTGTCATCAACACCATCATGAACAACAATACGCGAACGCCTTGGATGGGTTTTCAACTATCTATTCAGATATAACACACTGGAGATAATTTATGTGTGGTGTAAGAAAGGGAGAGATCCTCCAGGGAGAATTTGAGAAAGATACCATATCACTTTGGCCCCTGTATCCATTGTTCCGCACAATAAGATTAGCGTGACGACCAATTTTCACGTCCGTCTTACTGGGGATTCAGGAAGAAAAGGGTCGACAAAGTATTCCACCGGGAACCGGCTATACATGCTCTTTTTTATCTTATCCCAGGGATCTCCTCTCTAATCTCATAGCTTGCAGCTCGCATTTCACAATATCTTTCTGACTTCCGAGTTCCGTGTGTGCTCCTACCCTCTTTTTTCGAGACTTCTTACTGGCTACACCATCACTATCTAACATACCTCCTATTCTCTCAAAATAGCTACTTGGGAGGATTGTTTATGACCCTCCTGTTTACCTCCTTCCATCCAATCTAAAAACCGGATAAACAGAACACCCCCATTTAATACTTATATTTCTTTTATGCTCGGACATCTAATTCTCCGTAGTTATCCCTATTACTATCAATCATACAATTCCACCTCCATGCGCTCTCCAACATGGACTCCAGAAACGACCCTCTAACTCATTACCCCGATGGTTCGTTACGTTCGTGCTGGGAGTCGGCTATAGATGCTCTTTATTTATCTTTTCCAAATGGGCACTCCCATAATCTCGGAGCCTCCGTCTCGCCTTTCACAATGCCATTCTTCCAAGGAACCCCATAATCTTCCACATTGAACCCATACGCGTGTCCTTACTATTGTCGAACTGCCGGCCGTTCTAGCGCACATATCAATCTGCCTTGAGTCGAAAACAATTTCTATTCTCACCGATTTAATTCCATAATCACAGATTCAGATCCATTACGTAGCTGCAGTACTTTCTTAGGTCCTACTGACTCACAAAACAACAATAACACTTCTCCGTCTTCCTCCCATCCGCCTTTCTGTATGTGAAGGAAACTCTGATGGTCCCCTTCATGTGGGTAACCGCAACTATTCTTCAGCCCCATACTGGTTGGACATAATATTTCTTGTTAGCTCCTTCGAGACGCTCCATGCTATGTAAAACCGCAAGAAATCTTCAATGTAACACTCGTCAGGGTTTCAGCAATTCATCATTGCCCCGTAGCCTTTAATTTTAGAAATAGTAAACTAGTCTCTCTCTACTGGCTGTAAAATTCGATGTTCTTGTAGCTAAATATAAAAAAATGGAAAAATTGATAGAAAAACATGATAGTTAAAAAGTTCCAACCACCCTTGATATGCATCCTCTACCTTCCACCTCCCTTCACTTTCCTCTTAGATGGACATGATATCATTTTCTTCTAAGGATAATTTGCATTGTGACCGGCTTTCAAATAATGCCACACACATAGCTGTTGAAATGAAAAAGATTCACCAAATTTTTCAGCTGAGTTTCTGTTCTTTTAACTATCTTAAATATTATTGTTGCATTTTTTACTGATGCTAATCATGTTTCCAAATTTACTTCTATATACCCTGTGTTTTTTTAATTTGAGTTTCAATTTACACTATTTTCTCCGTAATGTTTATTATATAAATAGTTAACTAGTTTCTATAAATTTTTACCCTACTGGCTGTCTATCTCTTATCTGTACTAACTTGTTAAATGGAAACGTATCTTCAAATGTATGTTCCCTCTGATAAGTGTACAGTGAACTTATTCGATCTACATATATATATATATATATATATATATATATATATATATATATATATATATATATATGTGGATGTAGTTTTTTTTACCTGCGGGGGCTCAGAAGTACCCGACTTGTACACGGGCGTAGGGTACCCTCTCTCGGAGTGTTGGGCACGTAGACCCAGTCAGATCATCTACCTAAGAGAAGGAAAACTCTGACAATAAACATTTTCCCTTGAATAGAATGTTTGATAAAATGTGCACATTCATTTCTTTCTTCTCTATTTCTATACTTTTCATTTTGTCTTACTTTAACAACTAAATTAATTGTGTGTGAAGGAAACTCTGATGGTCCCCTTTCATGTTGGTAACCGCAACTATTCTTCAGTCCCATACCGGTTGGACACAATATGACTCGTTAGCTCCTCCAAGACGCTTCATGCTATGTAAAACCGCGAAAAATCTTCAATGTAACACTCGTCAAGGTTTCAGCAATTCATCTTTGACCCGAATATAATTTCCTTGAGCCCGAAGAAAACAGAAATTAGCATCGTCAGCATATACGGAATCGTTAACACCACAAGCCTTCTTTTCTTTACATTACTTAGCCGACCACGAACTTCACAATTCATTTACTTTAGTCACTGTCTTTTGTTTAATCATTATTCCAATACTAGAAAATAAAGAATACTCTTGCTAAGCCAAAAAACAAAGAAAAAGTAATTAAATGAGTCTCTCTCCCCCATACAACCCCTACTTAGTACAGATTCAATGCCACAATAACTACAAACATTTTACAGAATTTCCGAATCTACCTAAAAATATTGTTTTAACAATGCAGCTATTGCAATGTTTCCCGCTTTCCAAACTGAAAAAAAAACGTGTCTGTTTCTTTATTTCTTTTTGTTTCTCTCTCTCTCCTTCTCTCTCTCTCTCTCTCTCTCTCCAATCACCACATTTCCAATTTACACATTACTTCCAATTCTCTTCACTTACTTCTCCGCTTTTCTCCTTTTCAATTCTTACTGTCTCATCACCGGAGGAGCGCAATTCGAAATAAAATCACAAACAAACAAACAAACAAACAAAAATGACCGAAAACTATTATACATACAAGCCAAGCAGGTATTTTTTCTTTTTGATTCTATTTTCTAAAAAAACAAACAAAGAAACTAACAAACAAAGAACAACGAAAAATAACAATGCTGCACTCAATTCTGTAGGGTTGCCACACTTTGGGAGTGTTTTGTTAAACACGTCATTGATGACGCAAGCACTGACACCCTCTTGCTTATCGTTTCGCAATTGACAAACAATTTTCCTGGACAATTATAATACACGCTAAACACGCATCTCTTTTTTATAAGCTGACGAGTTCAATTCACGTTTCTAAGTGATAAAATACATTAATAAAACATTCGCATTCTAACGCCGGCCTATCAAATGCACCATTAACTCTCCCACTCACCTATTCCATCTCCATCACATCAGTCAAAGAAATATTACCTTTCTCGTTCTTCCAATCATGCTCTTTCTTCCTTTCTCTCCCTTTGTTCTCTTAACAACATCAGTATTTATCCAGCTGCTCCCTCTCTTACTCTCTCTTCTTCCCTCTGTTTTCAATCCAAACAACAACATCAGTTTTGTCTCACCCTTAACTTGCATTAACAAATAAAATATGAAACACGCTCTTTAATTAGATATGAGTGTGTCTTCTTTATTATTAATCGTAAGTTACACTACATACACAGTCCGTAGAACGTTCTTTACTTTTTTGGGTGATGTTATAGATGACGCGCCTGATTTCCGTGACTTCGCATCGGCAACGATCGGGCGGGTCGCGGAAGCGCCCGAGAGTTGCCGAGACGAAAACGCCAAGCGTTAAATGAAGACTTGCAGGCGATAATCTAAGACGAATAAACATGCATCTATTTTTCTTTAGGGTTGGGGGTCAAATAAACCATTTTCAATCAAATGTGTAGAAAGAAACTTGGGGGCGGGGCGGATTTTACCAATCTTTTCTTTTTAATTTGTTTTGCGATTTTTTCTTTTTCATTCTTTTTGCTAATATAAAAAAAATAAATAAAGAAAAATGGGGTAGGTTTAGGGTGATGGTTTAGGTTGGGCTTAGCGTTTTGGGTTAGCGTTAGGGTTAAGGGTTAGTGTTCGGGTTAGAGTTAGGGTTCCCGTTATGGTTCCCGTTAGGGTTTGGATTCTCGTTCTTAGCGATAGCCAAGCTCTGCATTCTAACTTCCAAGCACTTTAGCCAATTTTTAATCTCATGATAGTTGATATTTTTTTTGAAATCCAAGGTGTAAAAACTTCTTTAAACCTATTTTCGACTTATTTTCCATCATACCAACGTGAAAAAAAACAACAAAAAATTATAATCGAAAATTGCGACATGTAAAGACTCTACAGAAATCGCGAATGTTAGCAAATTTTTAAATCTCAACATATTTGATATTTTTTTGAAATTCAAAGTGTAAAAAGCACTTTTAACTTTTACTTTAAGCATTTTTATCTTTTTTTAAATTTTATTTTTAATTTTAATTTTCAATTCACTCTATCATCTCCATAGCCTTTAATTTTATGAATAGAAAACTAGTCTCTCTCTACTGGCTGTAAAATTCGATGTACTTGTAGCTAAATGTAAAAAAATGGAAAAGTTGATAGCAAAACATAATAGAAAAAAAGTTCCAACCACCCTTGATATGCATCCTCTACCTTCCACGCCCTTCACTTTCCTCTTAGATGTACATGGTATCATTTTCTTCAAAGAATAATTTGCATAGTGACCGGCTTTCAAATTATGCCAGACACATAGCTGTTGAAATGAAAAAGATTCATCAAGTTTTTCAGCTTAGTATCTGTTCTTTTTAACTATCTTAAATATTATTGTTGCATTTTTTACTAATGCTACTCATGTTACCAACTTTACACCTATATAACCTGTGTTTTTTTAATTTGAGTTTCAATGTACACTATTTTCCCCGTCACGTTTATTGTATAAATAGTTAACTAGTTTCTGTCAATGGTTACTCTACTGGCTGTCTATTTCTTATCTGTACTAACTTGTTAAATGGAAACGTATCTTCAAATGTATGTTCCCTCTGATAAGTGTACAGTGAACTTACTTGATCTATCTATCTATATATATATATATATATATATATATATATATATATATATATATATGTATGTGCATATGTGGATGTAATTTTTTTACCTGCGAGGGATCAGAAATACCCGAATTGTACACGGGCGCAGGGTATCCTCTCTCGGAATGTTGGGCACGTAGACCTTGTCAGATCATCCATCTAAGAGAAGGAAAACTCTGGAAATAAAACATTGATCGTTTAATAGAATGTTCGATAAAATGTGCACATTCATTTCTTTCTTCTCTATTTCTATACTTTTCATTTTTTCTTACTTTAACAATTCAATTAATAAAACACAATTTTAAAAGTAACTTACTCTCTCTCTCTCTTCTTTTTTCTCTGTCTTCTTCATTTGTCTTTCACGTCGTATTCCCTCTTCGCACCCATACGCTGTATTCCTGGGAGCTTCGGTTGATAATGTACCCACATGGGGAGAGCCGTAGCCAGCTGGCACTAAATCGCATTTTTTTTATTACCGCTTAACTTTGGGAAAATATTTTGCTGGACTCGACTGTGACAACACGCGTGAGTGGCTGACTGCTTTGATATTGTCGCCACTGTTTTCAAGGCTGTCGTTTTTGGTTCTTACCCTCTTTGGGGGCCCTCCTATGATCTGCACCCACCATTATCAAACAGTTCCTCCTAGTTCGGTTACAAAGCGTCATTTGTGAAGTCTCAAGCTTACCTAAAAGTGCATGGCTGATTCCTAAACACTTCTCTGTGCGTTTCTTTTTCGCGCAATTCATCGACAAACGCGCCAATCAGAATAGCTTGAACTTCTAAGGGTATCGCTATCCAGAAATGCCAACAATAAAAGTCATGTTATTCTCTCTCCTAGCTGCTCTGGAATTTCCTTCCGAGGGGCAACTACCTTTTGAGTTTCCAGACAGTTTCAGCCGTCGTTCTTTTACTGGAAAATCGTCCGATTAGCTGTTCTCGGAGTTCTTTCAAAGTTAGCCCTTTGTGTTCCCAATGGATGACTCCAATGCATTTGGAAACCGCTACATAATGATCGTACAACCACCAGATTACTTTCTTTTAGAGAATTGTCTTCAGCAATTCAAGGAGTCCCGCGGAATCCCAACGTGTAGACTCAACTTGCCCTTAACAAAATACTTATTCCTTTGAAACCGCATCAGTCGTTTGTGGCACCGACAGGGAATCGATTCTTAGTAGCGTTCATCAGTTATAAAGGTTTACTACTTCTATATTAACCCAGAAACCGTCGTATAGCCGTTTGGGTCTCCGCTAACCTCGTTGGTTGATATGCCGTTCCGTTGTTGTGTCGTTGGCCGTTGTGAAAATGCAGTAGGTTGCATTTTCCTTAGTAATGTGTATTAATGGCAGACGTTGAAAGTGTTAGATAGTCGACCGGAAGAAAGGGGGGCATACGATTAAGTAAAAAATATATTTGGTTTAATTTGAGCCACCTCAAAAGAATATTTCCCTTTTGATGTGAATCAAATGTCTCATAAAACGTTGGATCGATGCGTGTATGTTTATGGATTTTCGCCATGATAATGCTCTGGCTGAGAGTTATCTCAGGTTTAGATGTTAAGTGGCTAAGTGCTTAGTGTTCTGCCTAATGAAATCGATTTCATCACAGCTACGGTTAAAACATGTCTAGATGTGTAGCAAGTGGTTGTATTAATAAAACTGTCATCATATATCAATAGCTCTATGTTCTATTGAGCACTATCTTATAAACACGATGTAAATACAAATTTTACTTGGAATACAATATATATATATATAAATATATATATAGATAGATATAAATGCATGGATGTGAAAGTTTGTTTTTTAATGCATCACTTTCATATTACCATCAAACTCATCCATTGTATTGAAATCAACAATGCAAAATAGAAATTCACAAAACATTTAATATATAGTAAAAACGAACAATCAAAACATACTTATTTGAATGCCTAATTTGCATAACTATTTTTAAACAGTTTATAATAAATGAATGTTTGCGTTATTCATTTGTAATTTTATTGTAATATTATGTCTATATGCAATAGTTGCGGCGATATCAACTGTAATCAACTAAAATGATGTCATCAAAAAATAAAGAACTCACTGAAACTTATTATTAAATAAAACTTACATCACTCGCTAGAATTCTAACTTTTATCTGTAAAGTTATTGATTTTCTGCTCTATTACACATTTTGAAATAACTTTGTCACACCAGTAGACAATATATTGTTTTTGGTAAAATATAAATGACTTTATATCCACCAGTCAACTCCGGCTAGTCCCGCTGATAAAGCTTAACGTATGTATGTATGTCTGTCTGTCTGTCTGTCTGTCTCCTTGAATACGAAAATAGACTAGAGAGTCTCCATTAACTTTTTTTGTAATTATTATAGAAATCGATCCAGACAAGACATGAAGCCACTTGATATAAGAAACTAACAAGAACGGAAGATGATTCTCACAGATACAGGAGATGCCTATTTACCTTACTATTTAAAAGACCAAGGTTATAGGTAGGAGAAAATATTCATCAGGAAGCCTGCAGTCTTTGGAAATAACCTACTGCAATAGGAAACTGTATTAAAATGAGGTATCAAAACAGCAAATTGATGGAGACCACTAGACCTACGAGTAAAACGAGATGGAACAAAGGAAGCAGGAAATAGATGAGACAATTCTGGATAACACATGTTATAATGGTATTTATTGAAAAGACTAAGACTAGCAACATCAGGTCTGTGAGAGAAAGGTTGCAGAAAAAACGAAAGGGTGGGGCCAATTAAATTACGAATACGTTTCTGCACCTTATCAAAAATCCTCAAATGTGAAGAGATTCACTAGCCTAGCCCAAATATGGCAACAGTACTCTGTACATTGGCTGATAGTCGATTTGTAGAGATAGAGAATAGCTTCAAGTGTGAGAAAATGTTTGGAGCGATAGAGCGAACCGACTTTACGATATAGATGTATTCGTATATATAATTGTAATCATATGTATAATAGTAATCCTGCTAATAATAATAATAATAATAATAATAATAATAATAATAATAATAATAATAATAATAACAATAATAATAATAATAATAATAATAATAATAATAATAATAATACTGGAGGTCATGTATATGTCTGTCTGTATGTCTGAAGCCAAAATTATACTATTTCAGACTAATGTACTATTTTTAAATGCTTAATTCAGGGTATTACCTCCTTCTTTTTTGAGAAGATGTGGCGGTAGTGTAGTATCTGTTCTGTTGTCATGTTACAGTCCTCACAGGTATTATCTCCTTTTTATTTAGAGGTGTAGATGTAATGTAGTATCTGTTCTGTTGTCATGATACAACTCTCCCCTGCATTACCTTCTCCTTTTTGGGAGGTGTGGCGGTAGTGCAGTATCTGTTCTGATGTCATGTTACCATCCTCTCAGGCATTACCTCCTCCTTTCTTGAGAGGTGTAGAGGTTGTGTAGTGTCTGTTTTGTTGTCATGATACAATCCTCCCAGGCATTACTTCCTCCATATTTAAAGGTGTGGAGGTAGTGTAGCATCTGATCTGCTTCCAACTAGCAAATATATCCGACCGGAGGGAGCATATAATAATAATAATAATAATAATAATAATAATAATAATAATAATAATAATAATAATAATAATAATAATAATAATAATAATTTGGTTTTGCTTTTTTATGTCTGTTTACAATTAATGTATACACCCATTCACCGTGGGATTTAAAAGAAATAGTTTTTTTATGGATAAAATGGCTAGTAAAACACTTAAGAATTTAAAATTTCATGGGTTTACTGGAAGCCATTTCTTTTTTTTATTATTATTCTCTCACTGTAAAGTAGAAAAATAAATAATAATAATAATAATAATAATAATAATAATAATAATAATAATAATAATAATAATATTTTATTACGAAATAATGTTTTTATATGTTAGGTTTAGGGTAACCATTTGCTTTTTCTGATTTCAATAATCTAAATAATTTATGCAGAAACAGATATAAAGTATATTCTGATAAACTTTAAGCAGACATAGGTAACAGCTAAATCTTTGTGTCTAACCAGTTTAATTAACCAATACACTGTTTTTTACATTTGATATACTAAGATTCTTAAAGGGTCTTTTAATGTTAGACGTGTGTTGATTTTAGTGACAGTGTTGTAGAGAAAGTTCTGATACCCCTTTTCTTATACAATGAGCTATTCCAAGGAGCATATCAATGATGGCGATGCAAACCATGATAATTAAAATGGAGTACCAGGACAGCTCGATAGACATTACAAACAGTTAACTAACTTTATTACATCTATTGCGTTGTTCACTTACACTGATACACCTTGTTTATAGTTGTGTGTTGGCCGTTAGAGATATTATTAAATAGCTTCTGCTAACATTACAAGACATAGGATAGTCATCTTTGTTAACATCCTCCAGCATAGATTTATATGATAAATTGTTTCTTACTATCAACCGTATTGACGATTAAACGTTCAATCTGCAGGAGACTGTCACTTAGGACCCGTAGCGCAACAAATATAAGTGATAAGTTGCAACCAGTTCTAAGTGACAGTATTCTGGAAGTTGAACGTTCAATCCTCAATACGGGTGATACTAAGAGTACAATTATGAATTAGTTAAGACTTATTACTCAGTCATTTTGCTAAGATCAAAGTGTAGTATCTGTTCCGATGGATACTGCACTCCATACTGGTGTTGTCTTGTCCTTCGAGTCTTGATTTACGCCGGTCAATGGGTCTGTCCTGTGCAGTTCTAGGGGGTCCAACCTCCCAGGCTTCGCCTTCTCTCTTTGGGGAGGAGTAAGTTTATTGCTTACTGCCTGAGGCGCTCCTACCGGGGAATGCCGACGGGCAATCTTACTTGTGGGAGTAAGATAAAAACTGGCCTTGGAGAGGAGTAAATCAAGACTTATTACTCAGTCATTTGGCTAAGATCAACGTGTAGTATCTGTTCCGATGGATACTGCACCCCATAGATTGGTATTGTCTTCGTCTTCGGGGCTTGATTTACGCCGGTCTATGGGTCTGTCCTGTGCAGTTCTTGCAGTTCTTGGAGGTCCACCCTCCCAGGCTTCGCCTCCCCTCTTTTGGGAGGAGTAAGTTTATTGCTTACTGCCTGAAGCGCCCGTACCGGGGAATGCCGTCGGGGCTGACCAGGCAATTTTTAAACCCCACTTTCCCGACCCGACCTTGGGTCACATCTTACTTGTGGGAGTAAGATAAAAACTGGCCTTATGCCTAACTGCTGTAGAGGAGTAAATCAATACTCAGTCATGGCTGGAATTGAAACTTTAACAGAAAAACGGAGTCGCTCTTCACAGCTGCACGGAACATTGCGATTAGAAGTAACTACATTAAAGCTAAGATAGATCACACCCAGGAAAGCATAAAATGTAAACCGAGTGACAAAGACATTGAAAGGGTTAATCATATAAGTGAATGCAGCAAACTAACCGAAAAAGAATACAAGAACAGACGCGACTGCGTGGGGAAAGCAGTACACTTTGAATTATGTAAACGATTACATTTTGAACACGCAGACAATTTTTACACACAAACCGGAGACACTACTAGAAAACAAAAATCACAAAATTCTCTGTGACACTGAGGTGCACCGGGCATTATAATAGAAGAACAAAAAGAAAATAACTTCCAAATTATTCGCAATAGTTATCGGTTGGTGGAGAGGACTGGAAATCTATGGAGACCTGTTGTCACTCAGATTCCATGGATTAGTACCAGTTATCATCAGTAAGTAATCACAGACGATGGCATGTGTGAGAACTTCTAGTAAATGCATGATAATTAATACATATACTAAAGTTACTTTTAAGCTTATATTATTAATATTTTTTACTTTATTTAAATTGAGGTGGTAGTTTTTAATTTATCTAACGATGTATATATTTTTCATTGGAACTTGCTTCTATATCGGACATGCTTTTTTCTTATTGTCCAAGTTATGTAGTATACCTACGTGAAATAATATCGTGTATTACTCAAAGTCGAGGCACTTCTTATAATATATCGCTGATCGCTTTAGTTCATAAAATGTCGCACTCACATGCACGCATGTATTATACCTGTTGCCATGATACGAAGTAATTGACTCCCTGTTCCATAGAAATACACGATAGTAACACAAATTGTATGCTCTATTCGCCGTTATACGTGTCCATCTATTTAAATATTAACATATCGTTTAGCTTCATTGTGTCGCTACGTTCTAACGCCGCATCTCTATTTGAAGGTGAGTCGAATTTCTAGCTACGTTTCTCGAATCTTTTTCGCCTTTGTGTTAAAATCCGCAGAGTTTTCCGGATCATTTTCCTATTGCACTTACACTAGCTCTACACTATCCTTAAACACGTGTTTAGAAAGTAATTCAACATCTAATTAGTAAAACTAAATAAACTAGTTATTTAATAACGGTGCTGTTATTATTTTATCAATCTTATTGTATCGTTGCTATGGAGACTTTATTTATTTATTTTTTTGTAACAATACCGTTTTTTACATCATCATCATCATCATTATTATTATTATTATTATTATTATTATTATTATTATTATTATTATTATTATTATTATTATTATTGTCGTCGTCGTTGTTGTTGTTGTTGTTGTTACAACCACTATTTTTATTACTATTATTATTACTATTATTATTACTATTATTATTGGTCCCCCGATTTGAAAAATTGGGAAACTTATGTTTTGAGACATTTCCGTCCGTGTGTGTGTCCGTGTGCGTGTGTCCGTGTGCGTGTGTCCGTGTGTATGTCCGTCCGGATTTTTCTCCGCAACAATCCATTGAATTTCTCTGAAATTTTGCATGAAGTTGTAACTTTTGTCAGGTTAGAAAGTGATATTCTCCGATCTGGTTATCCCCCAGGGGATCAAAAGGCCCCGAAATGGCAAAAAATGACGTTTTCTACCCCATAACTTTTCATCCATCCATTCAATTTCTCTGAAACTTGACCAAAATGTGCAGGAAATTGTTCCTAATAGAAATTAAGTATCGCTGACTTTGGAAAAAATCCGGTTCGTGCCCCCAGGGTGTCACAGTGCCCTTAAAATGGCAAAACATGACCCTTTCCTCCCATAACGTTGGATCCATACATTCAATTTTTCTGAAATTTCTCTGAAATTTGGCATGAAGTTGTAACTTTGGTCAGGTTAGAATGTGACATTCTCCGATTTTTGGAAAAAAATCTGGTTAGCCCCTCCAGGGGGTCAAAAGGCTCCGAAATGGCCGAAAATGACGTTGTTTGCCCCATAACTTTTCATGCATCCATTCAATTTCTCTGAAACTTAGCCAAAATGTGGTGGCAATTGTTCCTAATAGAAAATACGTATCGCTGACCTTGGAAAACATCCGGTTCGCGCCCCCAGGGGGTCAAAACCCCCATAAATGGCAAAAAATTACCCTTTTCTCCCATAACGTTTGATCCATCCACTGATTTTTTCTGAAACTTGGCCAAAATGTAGAGTCAATTGTTCTGGATATAAAATTAGCATCCTCGACATCAGAAATATTCTGGTTCGCGCCCCCAGGGGGTCAAGGGGGGGGGGTAAAAATGCTCCAAATTGCCCAAATTTATTGCATTTTACACTCGTCACCTCCAGATGGGGACCACGCATGCGCGGCGTGTTATTATTATTATTTACTCACTAGGAGTTATCACACTGGTCATCGTCAGTGGTCACCCACTGCCGACAACCTGTGGTATTCCCTGGAGTCTGAGTGACAACAAGTCTCCTCAGGCCTCCAGTATGCTCCACCTCTTTTCGTTCATCACCGCTGATGACCTTGCGGTAATCGCAACAGCCACCTACCAACGATTTCCCACTGATAAGGGCCATTGGTCCCCTCTGGGGCCCGAGTGGCAACAAGCCTTCCCAAGGTCCCAGAGCTGTCCGCGCTCTTCCAGTGGAGGTCTGGTTTTGCGCTTTCCCTCCTCGACCCTCTGTCCATAATTTTCGTGGCGTCAGCCTATGCTTGCGCCTCTCTCGTGCGGTTGTATTTTCCCCGGTTCTGTTGTTTTATGCTTCCATGTGTTTGTTCTCCATTCGTTGCTTATGTGGGTTGGTTTCCGCATTCGAGGACATTTCTCAGGATTGTAGCTGTTTTGATCATTACTGTCCTTTGTATGGTCTCAGTTATCCCTTTGATTCCTATTTCTCCTAGTCTTTTCTCCATGTTTTTGGGGACTGTTCCTAGTGCTCCTATGATTATTGGTGTTATACTGACTTTCTTCATGTTCCATATTCCTTTCAATTCTCTGGCAAGTTCAGTATATTTGCTTCTCTTTTCCGTCTCTTTGATCTTCACTCTGTGGTCTGCTGGAACGGCAAAGTTCACGATTTTGCAGGATTTTTCTTTCTTGTTGATTATTATCATATCCGGTCTCCTTGCTGTTATGGGTTTGTCTGTTTGTACATTCATATCCCATATGATTTTGTGTTTTTCGTTTTCTAGTACAGTTTCTGGTTTGTGTTTGTACCGTTTTCTTGCATATTCGAAATTCAGTTGTTTGCACATTTCCCGGTGTACTTCTTTCCCCATGCTGTCATGTCTGTTCTTGTATTCCCTTTGTGCTAGCTTGCTGCATTCACTTATTATATGATTTATCGTTTCGTCTCTTTGTCCACACAATCTGCATTTGCTGTTTTCCTGGGTTTTATCTATCTTTGCTTTAATAAAGTTTGTCCTAATCGCATTGTTCTGTGCGGCCGTCAGCAGAGATTCCGTTTCTCTGTTCAAGTGTCCTTTTCTTAGCCATGCCCAGCTGTTTTCATTGGCTTCATCGCTTGTGAGTCTTATAAAGCATCCATGTAGTTGTTTTTCTTCCCACTTTTCCTTTCTTGTCTTTTTGTTTCTGGGTTCAGTGCTTCCGGGGTTGTTTGTTGGGCTGGTGTCTCTTGCTGTGGCGATCAGTCTTTCCGTGTTCTGGGTTACATATTTCTCCAGCTCTTTTTTTGTGTCTTCCACACAGTCTTCTATACTTACCAGTCCTCTACCTCCTTCATTTCTTTTCACGTAGAGTCTGTCCGTGTCGTCTTTTGGGTGCAGTGCATTGTGCATAGTCATTAGTTTTCTAGTTCTTTGGTCAAGGTGCCTGAGTTCTTCTTTGGTCCAGCCTATGAATGGTCCAGAGTATCTTATTAGTGATACAGCCCATGTGTTTATCCCTTTTACTAGGTTTCTGCTATATAGTTTAGTTTCTAAGAGTTTCCTTGTTCTTCGTAGATATTCTTTTCCAATCTTCTCTTTCATTTCTGTATATTTGATTGTGTCTGCTTCCAGAACTCCCAGGTATTTGTAACTATCTTGTTCTCCTAGCGCCCTCATCTCCTCTTGGTTGGGGAGTTCTATACCTTCTGTCTTTTCCAGTTTTCCTCTTTTGATCTCTAGCAGTGCACATTTTTCTATTCCAAACTCCATTTGGATATCCTGGCTGAATATCCTGGTTGTGTTTATCAGCTTTTCCAGTTCTTTTTTGTTTTTTTCAAACAGTTTAAGGTCATCCATGTACATCAGGTGGTTTATTCTTTGTTCTGTATCCGTAAACCTGTATCCGGCATCACACTTTCTGAGTATGTAGTTGAGTGGCATCATGGCTATTATAAACAGTAGTGGTGATAGAGAGTCTCCTTGAAAAATGCCTCTCTGTATTTTTATCTCAGACAGGTATTGTCCTCCGGCTGTCAGTTTTAGTCTCCATGTTTCCATTGCTTTCTGGATGAGATTAATAATCCTGTCTGGTATCTTGTATATTTTTAAGCATTCAATTATCCATGTTTGGGGGATTCTGTCGTAGGCTTTCTTGTAGTCAATCCATGCCATGGTTATGTTCTTTTGTCTGCTCTTCACCTCCTTCAGAGTCTTTTGATCAATGTATAGTAGATCATGTGCACCTCTTTGTCCTTTCCGGCATCCTTTTTGTTCCTCGGGGAGCAGTCCACGTTTGTCCAGGGATTGGTAGATTTGTTCTCTCAGTTGTGCTGTGAGAATTTTCCACATTATTGGTAGACATGTTATCGGTCTGTAGTTGCTGGGGGTCGTTCCCTTTTTGGGGTCTTTTTGTATTAGTGTTGTTCTTCCTTCCGTCATCCATTCTGGTATGTTTGTTTTGCGGATACATCCGCTCAGTTTCTGCGCTATTCTTTCATGCAGGGTCGTGAATATTTTTAAACCAGTATGCATGTATTCCATCGTGGCCTGGTGCTCTCCAGTTTGCCATTTTTCTTAGGGTTTTCTTGATCGTTTCTTTGTTGATTTCTGTTTCGGTTCCTTCTTCGATTTCTTGCAGTTCAT
>OY744521.1:16511800-16556800 GCA_963556195.1 Sepiola atlantica | reverse complement strand
TGGGGAGTTCTATATTCTCTGTAGTGTCTAGTTTTCCCTTTTTTATTTCTAGTAGTGCACACTTTTCTATTCCGAATTCCATTACGATGTCCTGGCTGAAGATTCTGATAATATTCATCAGTTTTTCCAATTCCTTTTTGCTTTTTGCAAATAGTTTATGGTCATCCATGTACATCAGGTGGTTTACTCTTAGTTCTGTGTCTGTAAACTTGTATCCGGCATAAAATTTTCTGAGTATGTAGTTAAGTGGCATCATAGCTAATATGAACAGTAGTGGTGATAGGGAGTCTACTTGGGAGATGCCTCTCTGTATCTTTATCTCACTTATTATTATTATTATTATTATTATTATTATTATTGTTATTTTTGTTGTTATTATTATTATTACCACCACTATTATTATTATTATTATTATTATTATTATTATTATTATTATGATTTGTATTATTATTATAAGTATTACTAGTATTATTATTATCACTACTATTACTCTTATTATTATTGTAATTATTATTATTATAAGTATTACTACTACTACTACGATTAGTATTATTATTGTTATTATTATTATTGTTGTTGGTGTTATTATTAGCACTACTATTATCATTACTATTATTTTTTTATAATTATAATTACTACTATTATTATTATTGTTATAATAATAATTATTACTATTATTGTTATTATTATGATTATTATTATTAGTATTATTATCATTATTATTATTATTACTATTTTATTATTGGTGTTGTTGTTGTAGACGCAAAGTTACTTATTATTTAGTCAAATTCAATCAGTTCCACAATATTATGTTCAATTTATAAGGGTGACACATTGAAAATAAAAAGGAGTAATTACTTTTTTTTTATTGTTCACCAAATCTCTCTCCCTCTCTCTCTCTCTCAATATATATATATATATATATATATATATATATATATATATGTTGCGTATATTTAAACAGCATTTTCTCATTTATGTACACATCGTAAAAATGACAGAATCCGTCTTTTTAATTATACACTTTTTTATTTTCATTTTTCTGATGGTCTTTTTTGTATATTAATTAACATATATATATATATATATATATATATATATATATATATATATATATATATATATATATATATATATATATATGGGAAGAGAAGGATGAAGGTAATCCGACGTGATGGGAAAATGAAAAAGGAAAAACCAAAAAATGGATGTTTTTTATGTGTACATCAACGTTTCGTCTTTATTCATAAGACTTCATCAGGATAGTAAAATAGAGAAAAAATGTCATGCAAGTACAGATACATGTAGGGTAGACATATTGGGAGGAAAAATAGAATGAAATAATGGCCACTGCTGGGTGGACTCCGTATTTGTTGGAGAAATAGAAATGAATGTTGAAGAAAATGAGTGGGGAAAAAATGGAAGGATGGGTTGAGCAAGGACTACTGTGGCTGGTGGTAAGAGAAAGAGGTGGGGGACGAGCAGGGGTAAAGTGGATGGCAGGGAGGGAGTTGAGGAAGAGGGGGGAGGTGTTTGACCAGATGGCTGCGGTCAAGATTGAAGGGGAAAAGTAAGTTGGAATGTTTGTGTATGGGGGGTGTATGCAGGGAAAGGAGGATGGGTAGAGAGGGAGGGGGCTGTGATTTTGGTGGATGGGCGAAAGTTATGGTCTTAGAGAGCGTTTTGAGAAAATGAGGGAATTTAAGAAGGGGTATGGGAGAAAATAGTTGAGAGGGGGAGAGGGAGGATGTGTTGTGATAGGGAGTGAAATATTTGAAATATTTGGAAAACGATAGCAATGAGTGAGGGATTGAGAAAGTTTATTTGGACTGCAGTATTAAAAGTGTGAGGAAAAAAAAACAAAAAAAAAACGGAAAAAAGTAAGGAGAAAATGAAGATTCAAGGAGAAAAAAAAAGGAAGGGAAAAGTAAATGGAAGAGTGTTATAAAGGTTGGAGATGAAAATAAAAGTTAACCATGATCAGGCAAGAGTGTTTGTTCTGTGAGGATGATCTTGTTTATTATGGGTGATAGGTTAAAGAAACCATTTCGTTGCTTGATGGTGGTGGAGGCGGTGATGATGGCAGTTTCCAATAATCTTCGCCGAGATTTGTTGTGGATGTATTTAGTGATTTTGGCTGTCCCTTGCAATGATTGCCATCAATTTTACGTGGGAGAAACACAACGTGAATTAAAGAAACGATTAAATGAACACAAAAGAGACATAAAAAACAACAACCCTCTTAGTGCACTTTTCTCCCACGCACTAGAACATGGTCATGCATTCAAATTTGAACAAGCAAAAATCACCCTATCACAACAAATCCTCCCTCTCCCCCTCTCAACTATTTTCTCCCATACCCCTTCTTAAATTCCCTCATTTTCTCAAAACGCTCTCTAAGACCATAACTTTCGCCCATCCACCAATATCACAGCCCCCTCCCTCTCTACCCATCCTCTTTTCACTGCATACACCCCACATACACACACATTCCAACTTCCTTTTCCCCTTCAATCTTGACCGCAGCCATCTCGTCAAACACCTACCTCCCCCCTCTTCCTCCACTCCCTCTCTGCCACCTACTTTACCCCTGCTCATCCCCCACCTCTTTCTCTTACCACCAGCCACAGTAGTCCTTGCTCACCCCATCCTTCCATTTTTCCCCCACTCATTTTCTTCAACATTCATTTCTATTTCTCCAACAAATACGGACGTCCACCCAGCAGTGGCCATTATTTCATTCTATTTTTCCTCCCAATATGTCTACCCTACATGTATCTGTACTTGCATGACATTTTTTCTCTATTTTACTATCCTGATGAAGTCTTATGAATAAAGACGAAACGTTGATGTACACATAAAAAACATCCATTTTTTGGTTTTTCCTTTTTCATTTTCCCATATATATATATATATATATATATATATATATATATATATATATATATATATATATATATATATATATATATATACATAAAACAAGTACTTATAAACAACGAATTCCATAATGATATAGTTTAGGAACAAATAAATGTAATGATTCGAAACATAAAAAAACAGTAGAAATAATAATTATATTAAATATCACAACTCGAATAATATTAACATATACTATTGTAATAAAATGCAACTAACCTTCAGATCAGAAGAAAAACGCAATGAACAATATTATACACAGATACCTATCCCCAATTGACAATAATAATAAAATTAGCCTCATTATATACTATGAGAAATTAAAAAAACAAAATCTTGTGGTCAAAAACAGCACCCCCAACACAATAACGAGTAGAAAGAACCAATGTTATTTATAAGTTTACAGCTTTTTTGTTCATTTGCTTTTGACACATGAAGATGATTTGACGAAGAATCGAAAATGTGTGAAACTTGTGAAAGCTATGGAACATTTATTAATTTTTTTGATTTTAATACAAAAAAATACCATCAGAAATATTGAAAAAAAGTGTTAAATAAAAAGACGAATTATGTTATTTCTAACGATTTGGCATATATATATATATATATATATATATATATATATATATATATATATATATATATATATATATATATATATGTCTACCCTACATGTATCTGTACTTGCATGACATTTTTTCTCTATTTTATCATCCTGATGAAGTCTTATAAATAAAGACGAAACGTTGATTTACACATAAAAAACATCCATTTTTTGGTTTTTCCTTTTTCATTTTCCCATCACGTCGGATTACCTTCATCCTTCTCTTCCTATATATATATATATATATATATATATATATATATATATATATATATATATATATATATATATATTGAGAGAAAGAGATATTTGGTGCACAGTAAGAAAAAGTAATTATCGCTTTTTATTTTCAATGTTCTTATTTTTGTTGTTTTATTTTCAATGTTCTTATCTTTGTTGTTTTACTGGAGATAGGGGCATCCTACCGGATGACATCTATCAGCTATTTCAAAGATATAACATATTTTTAAAATCATCCTCATTTAAAGAGAAGATGCATTTTTTAGCGTGTAGTATATATATACTACTATATTATTTTCATGATACATGTATGCGTTTTACTCTTTCTTTCTTACTTCTACATTATCCTCTTATGTCATTAATCAAGCATGGTGATAACCACCAATCTTCTCGCTTTCCTTCTTTCATCACTTCATAAATTATTGAGCATCCGCTGATAATCATTCATCTATATTGTCACATACGCCAAAACATACGCCGATAAATACTCATCTACATTGTAACATACGCCGATAAACACCGATCAACATTGTAACATCCGCCGATAAAAACCGATTTACATTGTCACAAACGCACATAAACACTCATCAACATTGACACATACGCCGATAAGCACTCATCTTTTTTGTCACACACGCCGATAAACACTACTCTACATTATCACATACGCCGATAAACACTACTCTACATTATCACATACGCCGATAAATACTACTCAACATGATCACATACGCCGATAAACACTACTCTACATTATCAGATACGCCGATAAACACTACTCGTCATTATCATATACGCCGATAAATACTACTCGACATTATAACATACGCCCATAAAAACTAATCTACATTATCACATACGCCGACAAACACTATTCTATATTATCACATACGCCGATAAACGCTGATCTACATTGTCATATACCCCGCTAAAAACTGATCTTTATTGGCACAAACTCCGATTAATACTACCTTACATTGTCACACACGCCGATAACATGTAATACTTAGTCACATACGTTGATAAACACTCATTTACAGTGTCATCTACGCCGATTTCATCTATATTGTCACATAGGCTTATAATCACTTATGTATATTGTCACATACGCTTATAAACCCTATTTTACTTTGTACCATACTTCGATAAAAACTCATCTACATTATAACATACGCTTATAAACACTGATCTATATTATCACATACGCTGATAAACACTCATCTACATTGTAACATACGGTGATAAACATTGATTCACATCATCATATAAGCTGATAAACAATCACTTAAATTGTAACATAGGCTGATAAACAATCGTCTACATTGCCGTATATGCGGATAAACAATAATATACATTGTCATATACGCTGATAAACCCTTCTCTACATCATCACAGGCTGATGAACACTACTCTACATTGACAAATACGCCGATAAAAACTACTCTACATTGTCACATACGCCGATAAACACTACTCTACATCATCAAAGACGCCGATAAACACTACTCTACATTATAACATACGCCGATAAAAATTACTCCACATTATCACATACGCCGATAAACACTACTCTACATTATCACATACGCAGATAAATACTACTCAACGTTATATCATACGCCGGTAACCATCGATCAACATTGTCACATACGCCAATAAACACTCATTTACATTAGCACATACGCCGATAAACACTCATCTTATTTGTCATATAGCGATAAACACTACTCTACATTATCACATACGCCGATATATACTACTCTAAATCATCACATTCGCCGATAAAAACTACTTTACATTATCACATACGCCGATATATACTACTCTAAATCATCACATACGCCGATAAAAACTACTCTACATTATCACATACGCCGATAAACTACTCCACATAATCACATACACCGATAAATACTACTCTACCTTATCACATACGCCGATAAGCTCCACTCTACATTATCACACACGCCGATAAGCACTACTCTACATTATCAGATACGCCGATAAGCACTACACTACCTTATCATATACGCATATAAACACTACTCTACATTATCACATACGCCAATAAACACTACTCTACATTATCACATACGCCGAAAAACACTACTCTACATTATCACATACGCCGATTAGCACTACTATATATTATCACACACGCCGATAAAATCTCCTCTACATTATCATATACGTCGATAATCACTACTCTACATTATCACATACGCCGATAAACGCTGATCTACATTATCACATATGCCGATCAACACTACTCTACATAATAATATACGACGATAAACGCTATTCTACATTGTCACATACGCCGATAAACGCTTATCTACATTGTCACGTACCCTGATAAAAAACTGATCTTCATTGTCACTTACGCCAATAAACACTCACTAACATTGTCATACACACCGATGAAATTTTATGTTTTGTCATATACGCCGATGAACACTCATCAAAATTGTTAAATAGGCTAATAAACACTTATCTATGTTATCACATACTCTGATAAACACTCATCTACATAATCACATACGCTGATAAACATTGATTTACATCATCAGATACGCAGATAAACAATAACTTACATTGTGATATACGCTTGTTAACTCTCCTCTAGATTATCACATACGCTGATAAACACTACTCTACATTATCACATACGCCGATAAACACTACTCTACATTATGACATACGTCGATAAACACTACTTTACATCATCACAAACGCCGATAAACACTACTCTACATCATCACATAAGCCGATAAGAACTAATGTACATTATTAGATACGCCGATAAACACTGATCTACATTATCACATACGCCGATAAACACTGATCTACATTATCACATACGCCGATAAACACTACTCTACATTATCACATACGCCGATAAACACTACTCTACATCAATACATACGTCGATAAGCACCACTCTACATTATCACATACGTCGATAAAAATGGATCTACATTTTCAAATACGCCGATAAGCACTACTCTACATGATCACATACGCCGATAAACACTACTCTACCTTATTACATACGCCGATAAACACTACTCTACATTATCACCTACGCCGATAAACACTACTCTACATTATCACATACGCCGATAAGCACTGATCTACATCATAACATACGCCGATAAGCACTACTCTACATAATCACATACGCCGATAAGCACTACTCTACATAATCACATACGCCGATAAGCACTACTCTACATCTTCACAAACGCAGATAAACATTGATCTACATTATCACAAACGCTGATAAGCACTACTCTACCTTATCACATACGCCGATAAACACTACTCTACATCGTCACATACGCGTTTAAATCCTCTACATTGTCACATACGCCGATAAACCCTCATCGACATCGTCACATAAGCTTATAAACCCTCTATAGTTTCACATACGTTGATAAACACTCATCTACATTGTCACATACGCCGGTAAACACCGCTTTTTCACAACCAGATACGCTTATAAACCCTCTATATTGTCACACACGCTGATAAACAGACATCAGCGCCAATATATTCCCTAGTCAGAATATGAACTCAGCGCAAATATCCATTACCATCTATGTTGATGATGCACCATGCTCGGTTCTCCTCGACACTGGGGGCTCACGTTCTATCTTGAGTGCAAATCTATGTGAGTCTTGGTCAAAGCAGAAGATGGTGGTAACTACATTGGCCGGCGCTACGCAAGCATGCTGCGGAAGTGGCACTATGAGAATTCTTATAGAGACTGGTAACGTTTGAACTATCAATCTGCTTATTATGCAAGGGAAACCTCTAGATTTCGATATGCTACTTGGCATTGACGCCATTAACGCACTTAGTGGCGTTCGCATCACAAAATCTGGCAGTGTAGAGGGAACACCAGTTTGTGCAGCGCTTCGTATTAAGGAAGCTGATTTTGTTGCAAAATTTTACAAACGGAAGGGAGTGTAGTTTGCAGCATGAACATTGTCAGCGTGTCGTGCACGAGAGAAACGGGAAACTTGGATTTCTGAATAGCCAATCGCTCATGAATTAAGGGAGGATTATTTACTCGTGTTGCAGACCTGGATAAACAACAGTTGATTGTTGCTAAATAATCAGGATGAGTTTGGCCCACCGAACGTACTAATACCAATGATAGCTGTGCTGCAGGCCAATAAAAATAAGTAGAGCGTTGTGATGGACTATCGTGAATTAAACACCTATGTTGATGCTTTCACTTGCGATGCAGATGTTTGCACAGAAAGAATGGATACCTACATATACATGTGTAGAGATTCCTCTGGCCGTACCAGACAGTGATATATAAAAGACAAAGATATTGTCTAACCTGGTTAGGGTTTGGCTTTAATGTGGTCCCTCTTGTAATGCGGGCCGTGCTCGAGGCTTTGTTTGCCCAGGATGAGAATATAAGGAGAACAACGTCGGCGGATATTGATGATATATATTATAACGAGGGAGTGGCATCGGCAGAATCCGTAAGGAAGTATCTGGATTTTCACGAACTCACTAGTGGGGACCATGACAAACTTAAAAATGGTGCACCACTGCTGGAATTAGAAGTTTGGGCAAAGCATGACCGACTGCGATAGCGGCGAGGAAGTAGTACTGCGGATGCGCCGAGAACTATGACACGAAGATGAACTTTCTTCCTGTGTGGCAAACTAGTAGGGCACTTTCCCGTGGGTGGATGACTTCGAGTGTCAACAGGCTTTATTAAACGTCACGCTACAACTGTCCCAGGCGACTGGGATGACAGTGTTACCGATACTTCGCTGGAGTGTATGATAGCAGATGCACTTGCCCGTGTACAGCAATCAGATCCCGTCCGAGTAAAATGGTGCGTGGACACAATGGAACTGGATGTGTTGGTGGGCGCAACCCCTCTTGCTGTCGGCGTAGCTCTTGACACCAATGGAGCCAGATTCAAGGATGCATGCTGCTTTCAACCAACAAAGAATACCCAACATATAAACGTGGCAGAGTTTAATGCCGTACTAAAAGGACTAAACCTCGCGCTCAAATTGAAGGTCAATGAAAAACAGACCTTGTGTGTGTACAACTTGGTTACCAATGCCCTGACGGGAAAGTCTCGGTTGAGCACAAAGGCCCCAAGTAAGATGATCATATGGCGAAGATTGTGAAAGAGTACGACATTTCGGTTGATATAGATATTGTAAGATCTTACCAGAAACAAGCTTACTCCCTGGTGAGATTCAAAAGCGGTGGCTCAATGATATGAAGAGAGAGAGAGATTGAACCATCATAACCCGTGTGTGCTCTTGCCACAGTAAACCTGAACCGAACACAGCTGGACGAAATTCATCGATATAGCAGGCATCCTAGAATCAGGCGAACGTTATATTTTGTGCGTAAAATCGACCTGTCTGCGTCTAAAGCGGCAGTAAAGGCAGTTAATCGGAATTGTAAGGAATACAGACAATAGACTTAGCTCCAGTGCAATAGAAAAAGGAAGATCTCGGTGTGCAAGAGATATGGAACCGGCTAGGCATGGACATCACACACTACAACGGTTGCCATTGTTTATACTGATCGATTGTGGACCCACACGGTTTTCAATCTGGCAGCCGCTACAACGGCAAGTAACTGCACACGTGATTCGGCAATTAGAATCAGTGTTTTTTTACGTGGTGCCCAGCCGAGGTTCTGGCTGATAATGACACTGCCTTCTTCGCTCAACAATTCAGGCAGTTCATGCACGAGTGGGGTATAAACCCCCGACCACACTGTGAATACAGGTTATCGGGAAATTGTATTATAGATAGGTGGCATATGACAGTGAAGCGGTTTGCTGCACGAAAGAGCTGACATGTTATGTAGGCTGTGTATTGGTACAACATTACCCCTCCATGGATGATGTGCCTGCTTCATCAGCACTTGCCAATTTATTGTACTCATACCAGCTCGGAGTAAAAGAGGGCAATGTTGTGCCTCATACAAGTCAGCATAGGATATCTACACTTTATAAAGAGGGGGACACAGTTTGGGTGGAAAGTCCACAAGGATGTTGCACGTCGAAATTCAGACCAGGTCGTGTCATCGGAGTGATTAGTTCACAGTTGGCATTCGTAACTCGCACGCCTCGACATGTAAGGGGCGTGCGTCTACGTCTCAGCTTAGCACCGGTAGTGAAATACAATTATGACACATCATCAGAGAGTACTGAATGGAAAGAACTAGATTCCGATACATGTAGTAATAGTTCTGCATCTGAAAGTTAGAGAGAAGACGGGCGTTTCTCAGTTGAGCTGCCTTATTCCATTGTCAATTCATTTCTGGTACATCTGATGTAAGAGAGAAATAAATAACTGCCCCACTACGGAGAAGTTCTAGGATGAAGCGACATGCCGCCACCTGTCATTTGTGCGATCATACGATCAAGGGGGAGTGTGAAAATAAAGAGGAATACTTGCCAGCAGGAAAGATGATGAGGTGCTTCGCATGTCGTGTCTGCAGGGTAAAGAAGGGCTTCTTATTATGAGTGCAATTTTGTTTAGTAGAGTCTGATTTGTATATGTGGAAGTCAGCTGATATGAATGAGGAAGACAGCTGTGAAGTAGCAGAAGCGATTTGGATTGCAAAGAGAAAGACACAGAACAAGTGCCGGTATTGAAAATCGGTGAAGTGTAATTACTGTAAAAAAATTTTTTTTATTTTTTCTGGCACTAATCAACAAGCGACCCTTATTAATAAAGAAACATAACATTTGTTCAGAATTGTTCGGTTCTTGGAATAAGTTTTACCCGTTCTGAATCGGATGTTCTTTCAGTTATTATATATATATATATATATATATATATATATATATATATATATATATATATATATATTGTTCTTAATTGCTATTAGTGGCCCGTTGAATAGAAAATGTTACAATTGTATCAATTACTATATACTATAATACCAGAATCGCACTATCAGATTTTGAAAACTGATTACATCCGATAATATCTGTGAAAAAAAAACAGTTTATGCTCGTGGAAAACAATAGCGATAGCATTTCTTTTAACTGAGAAGACTAATCTTATATTATATAAGAAAATTATTGGCGCCATAATTCATGGATATTTTGTCTTTCAGAAATATGCAGACATATGCGGTTATATTGATATGCTTAATAATCTGTGTACTCATATTTCATCAACGTAAGTATGATTCATGATTTTGTAAAGCGTTTCTTGTGTTTGGTGTTAAGGGCTATGTTCTGATGACACTAGGCTATATCCTCGACATACATCACTAAATGACTTAATCTTTAGAAAATCTGTAGTGGAATGGGGTCGTTTAGGAATTGTTACATCTATGCTACCAACAGTATGTTACACGAACGTTTTCGACTCCTTCTGGTAAAAAATGACTAAAAGCGGGTGACGAAATGGAGGTTTTTAAAATACTACGGCAAACCGTGAACGCGAATACGAACGTCGACATTGTTTAAATGAGATGGATGAATTTAAACTTGAATTCATTTATGTATTTATGTATTTTTTTTTTTTTTAAGTAATTTTATACCATAAAACACCTGTTGATGATTCCAGAAGGAGTCGAAACCGTTCGTGTAGCATACGGTTCATTTATTAATTCATTCGATGTCAACATAAAAAAAATCATTCGACTAATTGAAAAAAATAAAAAAAGACTAACAAATCAGAAGAGTTCTGTTGTATTTAACAACAGTTGTATTAATATATGCATATATATATATATATATATATATATATATATATATATATATATATATATATATATATAGAGAGAGAGAGAGAGAGAGAGAGAGAGAGAGAGAGATACAGAGAGAGAGAGAGACTTAAGTATGTGGATATGTTTATATAGATATGTATGTCCAGGAGTACTAGAATAAAAAGAGTAATTGTAGGGATTCAGATAGCTACACTTTCTGTGAAAAAATAATAAATGCATTAGACATCAATTAATAATATTCCCTATATTTCAGTTTCTTTTTGGAATTTTAATCATTTTGGGAGCATAAAATGGGCACAACTTCTCATTCGAAATTAAAATATTTCAGATCTGCATTAAATTTGATCTCTGATAAACAGCAGCTAATTAAGCAAGTTTCCCTGAATTTTACTTTTTTCTAAAAACCCATGAAGCTTATGTCTAAAATGTTTATATCTAATAGAGTGAAAATCATGTAATAGATGTTGATTAAAATAGGAATCGGGATTCTAGATCATTTATTAGTATTATATTTTCATTCTAATATTCGTAAGGGGACATCAAAGTGGTGCGAAGCTGTCGGAGAATTAATTTTACTTATCTTGAGACAAGTATACATTACTACCTAATTTGGACATTTAATGGAGATTATGGGGTGAAATATGTCCTTCTCTGAGAACTTTAAATAATCCTCTGTGATGAAACTCTTACTTCTACACCCACTCCCTTTTACCACGCTAATTAAGACTCTACACTAAAAATGATCTCGTGCCTACTAATATATTTTGTATTAATATGTGCTCCTCTGTCACTTCTTGGCCCCTATCTAAAAAAATAATTATAATATATATATATGTATATATATATATATATATATATATATATAACATTTGCACCTTTGCATATTGACTTGTCTAAGTTTTTCTTGCTTTTTCCTCGTCTGTGTGTAATATTATCGCAAGCGTGAAGGGAAGACGAGTTCATGATTAAACGCTAATCTAGAAAAAAGCCAAGCTACCGGTGTTACTTTCTCTTAACAAAAGGTGTATAAAAGGGTTTTAAACAAACGAGAAACTTAAAAATAAATGGGTCAAACAGAGTATAGAAAAAAATTTAAATCACTTTATGGTATATGTACAAATCCCTCTTTTTAAATACCTTTATACAGCTTTTGTCAGGCGAGGGCGAAACCGGTCGGCTGGCTGTTTTTACTTTTTTTTCTTTAGATTAACTTTTAATTATGAACGATAAAACTCGTTCTTTCTTCATGCTTGCAATAATAAAATGGTGTACTCCCCTTAAATCATTATATATATATATATATATATATATATATATATATATATATATATATATATATATATATATATAAGTGGCTTTATACTTTTATAAGTAGTTGTATATGTGTATGTGTGTCCTGGCTTAATTAGACTAAAAGATAAATATCTGATTTTTTAAAATCTAATTGCTGTTCAATTTCATGGTTAATTTTCAAGGGATTTCATTCTTATTTATTTTGTAATATAACTGGCGTGGTTCGTGTTATAAGATTCATCTTCATCTAAACCAGAGTTACTTCATGAAAGATGTATTTAGAATCAGTTTTATATTAAGAATCCATACAAGAATCCATCTTTAAATATGTGTTTTAATCCCAGTTTTTTTAAATATTATATGATACTGATATCCTGATACATATAATTGTAACAGCTATGGTAAACATTTTCCTTAATAATATTGAGCACTATTAAAACTGACTTTTATGATTAAGTGCTTTCTATTCTGAGAATTTCAGAATTTTCAGAAATGTTACAATTCCCATATCATGGACAGTAGTAAAACAGTTATATCCACATGAAGAAATTTAAATATAATGTGAAAAAGTATCTCGTAGCAGAACTCCCTACGTAGGATGCCCCTATAAACTTGCCCTTAATTCACAGTAGCCCCTTAAGTCTCAGTAGAATTGCATTGACAGTCAAGCAGTTATATCTGGTTGGATATACGTAGTTATTATTAATGGTGTACATTTGCTGCCTCGTCAGTTCAGTGTTATTTGAAGATTGTGGTCTCAAAATCTTTCATTGTTTCATGTAATACTTAAATTGTATTAGTATTGATTTTCTTTTAGGGAAGTGTGTATCTATTGTTTCGCAAGAATCATTGTGAATACTAATTTCCACGTGTTCACTAAATAGGAGTTAAACCATATCGCAGTCTTACGTCTATTCTTTCTGCCATTATGATTAGTATATATGTTTGTATTATTGGTTCCGCTAGTTAAACGATGTTCACATTGTTTATATTGATTCCCATTTACCTAGATAAGAATTCATTAGCTATACATCTATGTTGTTATTGATAGTATTGCTCTATAGTCTTTCTTCGCTGTTTATACCTAGATCTATTTTAAACTATTAATATAACATGAAAATTGTAGTAATTTAAGCCGACATTTTTTTGTAAATCTATGATACATTTTGTTCATTAATAGGATTAACGTTACACTCGTGGCCGGACATGTTGAACGTCCCCTTATTCTATGTCTTATATACACGGAACACTTTTGTTGTAGGTGTATAATCTAGATATTCTCTTATAGTGAGCTTGTTGAATTTTCTAACTGAGTTCGCAGGGTGTTTTAATCTTTAAACAGAATTATTAAAAGCTAATGTAATTTTATTGTCAGTGTTTTTAAAAAAAGTTGTGCAACATCCTTAACATGTTTCTGGTATTCTGTTAGCGCATTTTATGCATAACTATGTATCAGCTCTATATCTTCAACATTAGAATCTCGTGTTTTATTTTCTTGGTCAATATATAGAACCACCGTTTCTTTTACTAAGTCAGCTGAACAGATTAAAGTTTCTATCCGTGTATGTCCATAACTCCCACCAAATTATAGGATATCTCTTTTTATCAATGTAATTACAAATTTTTAATTTTCTACTATTTAGAAAATTAGATGTTCACACACAGACAGATATATATATATATATATATATATATATATATATATATATACATAAATGGAGTTATCTGTGTGTATGTGTGTATGTTTGCATGTCTGCAAAAGACTCCCGAGATAATTGACGGGTGAAGTTAGCATTGTCTGAATCACTCATCTTTCGGTGGCATAATATCGACAAATTGGAAAATAACATCGATTTCTTTGTTCGCCATTCGCTCGGTGGTACGCTTTTAACATGCACGCATGCAAATACAGTCAATATTCAATCTGCGTTTAAGTGGCCTATCTTTCATTGCTTTCTCTACTCTGTTTGTGTGGCGCTTTCAGTAATGACCAAAGACCAAGACCTGGAGGTAGCTGGTGTGATCCCCACCGACTCCTAAAATATTTTTTTAATGGTGACCTGAATATCTATCGAAGCAGGGGGTTGGGGACGGCCGGGAATACAGAGTTAGTAATTAATTTTGCCAGGGCAACGGGGAGAGGGGCGTGAAGAGAAGGGGGAGGAGAGAGAATAAGGGCGCTAGGATCGTAGCACGAGCCGGAAGACAGTGGGGCGAGGAATGGGGGCTGCGACCGGGGTGAGGGGGCTACCAGGAAGAGGGGGCGACAGAGAAAGAAACAGGGTTTTCTCCGGGCCGAAGTGTGATGAGGTGAAGTGAAGGGGCGACCGGGCAACAGACAGCTTTCGCCTCATGCAACGGAAGGAGGAGGTAAAGGAGGCGACCGGAAAAAAGAGAGCCCTGGACAAGACCACGTACCTTTGTTAGTATATATATATACACACTGGTACATTCAATATTTTAAATACATTAGGTTTATGTTCCTTTAGTCGATATAATTAAACTTGATTAATCAATATATATATATATATATATATATATATATTAAAAATATATTAATATATATATATAGTATATTAAATATATATATAGTATATTAAATATATATATATATATATAGTATATTATATATGTATACATATATAGTATATTAAATATATATATATATATAGTATATTAAACAATATATATATATAGTATATTTTAAAAAATATATAAATATATATTATATATAGTATGCAAATATATTAATAGCAAGTGTGTTACGCAGAAACGTCTATGTTTTATTCGCGGTGGAAATTATCAGACTAATAATTAGTCTGAGTATCCCCCCCTGGAATGAAACATAGACGTCTATGTAAATTACTTCTCATACATATATGTTCATACTATTACTAAGTTGTCATCCCGTATGCAGCACTTTTGAAATCAATATTGAAAGTATACACACGTAATAGATTATATTACTTACAACATTAGAACGAGCCAATGTTGTGTATAAGTTGAAATGCCTTTTGTCGGAATGTAACTCCTATAATAATGATTAAGATAATCGCCACATTGGTTTTACAACAACCACCCTATCCCGCCGCCTTACCTTGCATATTGTAAACTTTATCTTAATTTATCATCATCTATAAAAAAAACATAACTGCCCCTTCTGATTAAGACAATTTCTGTTAATAACACTAAAATATTTTTTTAAATTTAAATAGTCGAAGCAATCGTCATTAAAAACCAACAACCTACAATTAATTAAATTACGTATCAAATCAGTAGCAATATCTTAAAATGTTTAACGTCATACAATTTTATGCTGCAACGCTAATTCTGGCGTCCCGGAATTTAAGTTGTTTACCTCTTTCCTAGAACAGCGTGAAAATGTTCTCTTTACGTCTAACTGAGTTATCGTACCTGTTTCTCAATTATCTTCTTTTTCTCCAACGTTTTGGCCATTTGCTTGTTTCGCCCAATAATAATTGGAGGAAGAATCGAAGCCTTCGTGATACATATAGTATATAGATTAATTATTTTAATTTTAAAACAGGAACGATTATTAGAAACATGGAACAAATAAATAAAGCTCTACAAATCCAGAAGGATTATGTTATTTTTAACAATGTTTGCCTTAAATGAAAAATACTGCTTACAAACATACACACTGCCAAGTATTGGGTGTCTTTAAGGCGCCCCTGTCTTTGGTACATCTGCGATTGACTAATAGAAAAAGAAGGAGTGCAAGGCCGGTCGATAGGCAGAGCCGAGTTACTTCTAAAGCACTTCTAAGTTTGCAAAAGGGATATTTTGTTATAGTCTACAGATCTAAGGGCATTGTCGATAAGGGTTAATAAGACATCCCTCCAACATTTGTTTGGTGCCACGACGTAAGTTAGTAGGACAGGGTTAATATCGGAGTTTTCTTTCTCCTAGATTGATGATCTGACAAAGATCTACGAGTCTATCAAACCGAGAGGGTTATCCTGCACCCTTGTACTATGCCAATGATTTCAGAGTCCCCAGAGCTTATGTAAAAAAATGTGCATATATATATATATATATATATATATATATATATTTATATATATATGTATATTTGTATATATATATGTATCTATATATGTATATATACATATATATATATCTGTATATATATATATGTATATATATATATATGTATATATATATGTATATATGTATATATGTATATATATATGTATATATGTATATATGTATATATATATGTATATATGTATATATATATGTGTGTGTGTGTGTGTGTGTGTGCATTTCCAAATCTTAATGTTATATTCCAGCAATATCTGAAAAATGAAGATAGGTTTACCTCTCATAAGTAACAATACTATTTAAGATTCATTAATAAAATAAAAAGTAGAAAATAAGTACAAAGTTTTAATTTATAGATAAGTAAGAAAAAATCAGGAAATAAAAGTTAATCTTCGAGTTGAAGGCTTCCATCTTTGTATTCATTCAAGCCACTCCTGGTAGCTAAGCGTGTACCCCTTACCGATGCCACTTATTAATCAATAATGCAGGGCATGGCGTGGTGTGATTGGAGGTCGCTGGGATGGTGGCATTCCCCTATTTTTGAACTCTAATAGTTTGATAATTATTTTTTGATTGTTACTTTTATCCTGATTATGGGTAAGAGAATAATTAAATTTTAAAACATGGAATAAACTAGAAAACACGAATAATCGTTTTTAGCATGGCATGTTATCAGAATGAAACATATCAAAATAAAGTGAGGAAAATAAATATAACAAATAAAAAAAGTGAGAAATTGTTAAATAAAAGGTAGGAAATAAGTACTAAAGTATTTACAATATTGATAATTCGGAAAGAATCGGAAAAAGAAAAGCTTATCTGTGAATCCGAGGCTTCTATCTTGTTTCCTGACTAGGGCAATAAACGCCGTCTCTCTTTCTTTGGTTCGAACTGGGCAACCTGGGAAAAACTTCTTGTCACTATGTCTCACATTATTAGTCTTGACTGCCTTTGTTCTGACAAGTTGAGAGTACAGGTTAGTCAGCTTGTCTAGCTGCTGTTTTCGACTGATAGTCCAGGAGTCCTAACTCTTAAGTAAGCGCTAAGAGCGGTTGCTTTATCATCAGTTGTATAATATCGTGGTATGTGTAGTTGCGCATGGAAAAGGAGTCCTAAATTTATTTCCGGTTGGCTTTCCTGAAGTACTAACCCCATGGATCAACACTCTGCTAATGGTCTACTTGTATGAGCTTACTGGCATCAAACAAACAGCCACTTTTACCAATACGCTCTATCAAATAACTGAAAATGACAATAAAATGTAAGAACACCACATTCTAACCAGACCCCCCCCCCCAAAAAAAAGTAACGCATTCACCTCCTTCCGTTAAGGTCTGCATTCACAAATATCCGAGGATTTAGAAGCAATATCGATGACGTAGAATTATTTTCTCCAACAAACTCCCCGGATATCCTAGCACTTAGTTAAACCAACGTACACTCCTCCATCTCTTCAAATCGATCTGACATTACTGGATACCTCCCTCTCTAGCATAAAGACCCTGACAAGCATATGCACGAACTTAGGGTATTTGTGAAAAATACCTTCCGCTTGATCAAAGAACATAGTCAAAAATACAATGATTAAGCCTACATGTGCTTTATATTGACCTTACAACACAATGTTAATTTCGTATATTTTATATGCCGTTCTCCTTCGCCTCAGGACTGAACTCTGAACTTTGTCTCGTATGTGCATACATGAGAGCCAGCTTACTTATACAATATATATATATATATATATATATATATATATATATATATATATATATATATGAGCCAATTTGGAAAGAACTCATCCGCTGACCGTTCAATGAGTTGATCTTGTTATTGGTTAAATTTGGACTTTTACGAGCGCACGCACGAATATGATTATACTATAGCTATGTTGAAGATGATCTCGAGTAGGGTAACACAATGTATAAAAAGTTTTTGAAAGCTATCATACTTACTCAATACTGTTAAATAGTAAAAAAGTTACAATAAAGGAGGTTCGCGAATGTGTAATTGGATATGAGTATTGCCTGTTTGATTATACACCCATCCCTTCCCAACCATGATAATACACAGATAAAAGAAGTTTGTTATTTCTCATTTTATTTTTTCTAAAGGGCTGTTGAAGCTGGCTCTCTCGGGAGATCGCACCTAAAATATGTATGCACATATGTAACCAATAATGTTTGTATAAATAAAAATGTATACTAAAAACATATCTACTTGTTATTGAGCGAAAGAATAAAAATAGAAAGAATAAAAATATATAAATAAAATATATTAATAAAAATAAAAATAAAAATAAAAATAAATTAAAAATAAATTTAAAGATTAAAAATAATAATAATAATAAAAAATAAAATTAAAAATTAAGAATTAAAAATTAAAAATTAAAGATTAAAAACAAAAATAATAAAAATAAAGAAAGGGTTTCTCTGAAATTCCCGTGAGTCAAATTATGAATTTGTATCATTAGCCGTTATATTTTTGAAGGTATGCGTTCTAAAAACCGTTGATGTGTAAGAATCTTTTCTCCAGATTGGAGTGATTTTTAATGAAGAAATTCGGATCTAAGGGAGGTAACTAAGATGGAAATATGAAATATTTGAGTTTGTTAAAATGGGTTTGTAGATTATCTGGTGGTTGATAAAAGATAAAAAATTAAATATTTTTGCATTTTGGTGAAAGTCGAAGTTTTTGCTCTTGGAATTTATGTGGATATAGTTTGTTTAAATGGATTTGTAGAGTAATCTAGTGATTGATAATTAAATTAAATATTTTTGTATTTTTGTGATATAGTTACCTCCCTTAGATCCGAATTTCTTCATTAAAAATCACTCCAATCTGGAGAAAAGATTCTTACACATCAACGGTTTTTAGAACGCATACCTTCAAAAATATAACGGCTAATGATACAAATTCATAATTTGACTCACGGGAATTTCAGAGAAACCCTTTCTTTATTTTTATTATTTTTGTTTTTAATCTTTAATTTTTAATTTTTAATTCTTAATTTTTAATTTTATTTTTTATTATTATTATTATTTTTAATCTTTAAATTTAATTTTAATTTATTTTTATTTTTATTTTTATTTATATATTTTATTTATATATTTTTATTCTTTCTATTTTTATTCTTTCTTTCTCTCTCGCTCTTTTTTATTCTCTACATTTTATTCTCTCTCTATATATATATTTTTTAACCCCCTTTTTTTCTTTTTTTTCTTCTTTTTATACCTTTTTATACTCTTTTTCTCTTTTTCTTTTCTTTTTTTATTCCTTTATTCTTAGTATTAAAATGTTTTTATATATATATGTGTTTTTTTAATATTTTTTTTATATTTATTTATATATATATATATATATTTTTTCATATATATTTTTTTATTTTTTACCCCCCTTTTTTATTCCCCTTTTTATTCCCTTTAATCTTGAATTCTCTTTCTTCTCCCGTGTTTTAAATCTCAACGGTCTTATGACACTAAATTCAAATTTAAACAAACACACACAACACACTGAGCAAATAACGCGTCTCAACAAGAGTGTCATGTGACCTCACATTTCCAAAACAGATGACAACAGAAGCTGAAGAGAGCCGGATGGGTAAGACCTTCCGTGCTTGAAACCGACGGTACGAATGTTGTACTAATTTTTCTGTACCAGAATAAATATATATATATATATATATATATATATATATATATATATATATATATATATATATATATATATACGTATATATATATTATTATATGTGTGTATATATATGCCGGTGTACTCCCTCCGTCAAAAATGACGGAAAACTGTAGGTGCAATAGTGTTCACTCTCGCTATCTATTTAGATAAATGGCCATATAACATTGTAGAATTACGTCAATAATTGAAGTTGTCATATATTAATTATCATTATTATTTCTGATGACCAAAAGAAAAGTAACACTCACCGTTAACTTTTTTATTTTAGATTGAAGGATTTCTTGTCGAATTGATTCCAGGCGTTGGGTCAGTCTGAGGTGTTTGTATAACTTATTTTCTTTCCCTATTTTCTCACTATTTGAAATGGTTTCGTCTGGTGGCTAGAAAAGAAAGCACGTGGTTTACTTGCAAACTTTAGCCTGATGGAATTGAACTACATATATTTATTTAATTATATTTTATCAATATATAAATATATACACTTTGGTCTTGATTATAGTGTAAATGATATTTTAATGGGTGTGTTATTCACTATATAAAATTAACACGACACTGGTCCCTTTGCCGGGCAGCCAAATAATCTGGAACCTCTGCTTCGTAAATATACTTACCTCGGGATGACAGGATGAGATCGATCACATTTACAGTTCGAGCTGGTCGAAGTAGTAACGATGGTTCAGTTCGTTTATTGTCTACTACTTCTAGGAAACAGTTTTGTGTTTCATACTGACAAAAAAATAGAACTTTTGTCTCTTTCAATCAATAGGCGCTGTTTTACTCCGTCTAGGGTCGCTGTCAAAAAGAACGCCGCTCACCCAGAAATAAGAGAAGAATCGCTTGTCATGGTTTAAAAGTAATTAACAGAAAATTATAATAGAATAAGCATAAAAGTTTGATATGACTTAATATTTCTTGTGGGGATTAGCAGCGACTGGAAATAAAAGTTTGCATCCTAAACTTCATCTCATCTCATCTCATCTCATCTCATCTCATCTCAATATATATAAGGAAAAAATCGGTGATATGTATGTAACGCTAAGGCTTTTAAAATACTAAACAAACACCTCCGAATTAGGTATTATTTTAACCGGCATAACCTCGAGACAATAATATCGAAAAATTAAAAAAAAAATTCATTTTTAAGGGGTCAAATAGCCATTTTTTCGTTGAATGTGATCACGATTTTTAATGTTATCTTGTGCACATGACGTAACATAGATAGGTACATGACGTCATAGTGATAGGTTCGGATATTATTTTATGCTATCGTCACGTTATTATTGTTTTTTTTTGCATTTTTCTTCGGACTATTGCCCTGATAAAAGGGAGGGGAATAAGCGAGAGTTATTTTAGTATAGCTCTAGAGGCCTCCTTGTATTTGGCGATTGAAAATGAGGAAAAATATCATGATGGGATTGAAAATAATGAAGAATACCATGAGAGGATTGAAAATGATGAAGAATACCATGTGAGGATTGAACATGATTAATAATATCATAAGGGGATTAAAACTGCTGAAGAATATGATGACGGGATTGAAAATGATAAATAATAGGGTGAGAAGATTGAAAATGATGAAGAATATCATGACTGGATTGAAAATGATAAAGATTTTCATGAGGGGATTATAAATGATGAAGAATACCATGATAGGATTGAAAATGATGAAGAATATCATGAACGGGTTGACAATGATGAAGAATATCATGAGAGGATTGAAAATGATGAAAAACATTATGAGAAGATTGAAAATGATGAAGACCATCATGAGAGGATTGAAAATGATGAAGAATATCATGAAGAATACAATGAGAGGATTGATAATGCTGAAGAATACCATGAGAGGATTGAAAATGATGTAGAATATCATGAGAGGATTGAAAATGCTGAAGAATACCATGATGGGATTGAAAATGATGAAGAATATCATGAGGGGATTGAAAATGATGCAGAATATCATGAGAGGATTGAAAATGATGAAGACTCCTATGAGAGGATTAAAAATGATGAAGAATACCATGAGAGGATTGAAAATGATGAAGAATATCATGACTGGATTGAAAATGATAAAGATTTTCATGAGGGGATTATAAATGATGAAGAATACCATGAGAGGATTGAAAATGATGAAGATTTTCATGAGGGGATTATAAATGATGAAGAATACCATGAGAGGATTGAAAATGATAAAGATTTTCATGAGGGGATTATAAATGATGAAGAATACCATGAAAGGATTGAAAATGCTGAAGAATAAAATGAGGATATTGAAAATGATGAAGAATATCATGAGAAGATTGAAAATGATGAAGAATATCATGAACGGGTTGAAAATGATTAAGAACATCATGAGAGGATTGAAAATGCTGAAGAATATAATGAAGGGATTGAAAATAGTGAAGAATATAATGAGAGGATTGAAAATTCTGAAGAATACCATCAGAGGATTGAATATGATGTAGAATATTATAGGAAGATAGAAAATGCTGAAGAATAATATGAGGGGATTGAAAATGATAGAAAATATCATAAGAGGATTGAAAATGATGAAGAATATCATGAGGAGATTGAAAATGATTAAGAATACCATGAGGGGATTGAAAATGATGTAGAATATCATGAGAGAATTGCAAATGATGAAGAATACCATGAGGGGATTGAAAATGATGTAGAATATCATGAGGGGATTGAAAATGATTAATAACATCATGAAAGGATTGAAAATGATTAAGAATACCTTGAGGGGATTGAAAATGATTAATAAAATCATGAGGGAACGAAAATGATTAACAATATCTATGATACATGATACATATCTATGATACATAATACATATCTATGATACATATACATGATACATATCTATGATACACAATACATATCTATGATACATGATACATATCTATGACACATGATACATATCCATGATACATATCCATGATACATAATACATATCCATGATACATGATACGTATCCATTATACATGATACATATCCATGATACATATCTATGATACTTTATACATATCCATGATACATGATACATATCCATGATACTTTATACATATCCATGATACATGATACATATCCATGATACATATCATGATACATATCCATAATACATGATAGATATCTATGATACATATCCATGATACATATCCATGATACATATCCATGATACATGATACATATCTATGATACATAATACATATACAGGATACATGATACATATCCATAATGAATATCAATGACAAATGATACATATCCATGATACATATCCGTGATACATGATACATATCGATGATATATATACATGATACATATTTATGATACATGATGCATATCTATGATACATGATAGATATCCATGATACATGATACATATCCATGATACATATCTATGATACATTACACATATCCATGATACATGATACATATCAATGATACATGATACATATCTATGATACATGATACATATCCATGATACATATCCATGATACATATCCATGATACATGATACATATCAATGATATATATCCTTGATACATGACACATATCCATGACACCTATACTTGATACATGATACATATCCATGATACCTATACATGGTACATGATACCTATCCATGGTACATGATATATATCAATGATACATATACATATCATTGATACATGACACATATCAAAAATACATTTCCAAGATACATGATACATATCTATGATAAATGATACATATCCATAATATATATCCATGATACAAATCCATGATACATATCCATGATACATGATACATAATAATATATATTGTACATAACACATATCTATGATACATGATAAATATATATGATACATGATACATATCAATGATACATATCCATGATCAGTGATACATGATACATATCTATGAAACATAATACATGATACATATTTATAATACATGATACATATCTATTATACATGATACATATACATGATACATATCCATGATACATACCCATGATACATCATACATATCCAAGATACATGATACATATACAAGATACATATCCATGATACATATCCATGATACATATACATATCCATGATACATATCCATGATACATGATACATATCTATGATACATAACACATATCTATGATACATGATACATATTCATGATACATGATACATATACATGATACATATCCATGAAACATATATCCATGATACATATCCATATCTATGATACATGATACATATCCATGATACATATACATGATACATATACATGATACACATCAAGGATAGATGACACACATCTATGATATATATCCATGATACATACCCATGATACATATACATACCGATGATACATATACATGATTCATATATATGATACACAACACATATCTATGATACAGTATACATGATACACACCTATGATACATGATACATATCCATGATACATGATACATATCCATGATACATATCCATGATACATTATACATATCCATGATACATATCCATGATACATGATACATATCCATTATACATATCCATGATACATTATACATATCCATGATACATATCCATTATACATTATCCATATCCATGATCCATGATACATATCTATGATACATGATAAATATCCATGATACATATCCATGATACATGATACATGATACATATCCACGATACATGATATATATATACCTATACATGATACATATCCATGATACGTATACGTATACATTATACATACACATGATACATATACATGATACATATACATATACATGATACATATACATGATATATATACATGATACACGATATATATACATGATACATATACATATACATATACATAGACATGATACATATACATGATACATATACATGATACATGATACATGATACATGATACATACCCATGATACATATCCATTTTTTCAACGTTAATCAGTAGTAATTTGGAAATTATCCAATGTATTTATGTAATAACTTTATAAAAATGATGACTCACTAAACATGCTCTATAATCCCTTGCCGGATGTACCCGTCTTGCCCTAAATTGTGTCTGGTTGTATCAGGTCATCCCATCACTTCTGTCCGGATGCATCAATAACAACATAGGAAAGCAACCGGTAAGAGTGATGTCAGTAGTTCTCAGGAGGCCTACTTGATTTGCAAAATAATGTAGGTGCTTCTAAAGTATAATGGTCCCCAGGAATGTTGATGCTTCTAAAGTATTACGGCCCCTCCCCAGGAACGTTGGTGTTTCTAAAGTATAACGATCCCTAGAAATATTGGTGCTTGTACAGTATAACGGTCCCCAAAAATGTTTATGCTTCTAAAGTATGATGGTCCCCCAGGAATGTTGGTGCTTCTATAGTATAACGGTCCCTAGAAATGTAAGTGCTTCTCCAGTATAGGGACCGGGGTGCATCTGCAGTATAGGACCCAGCACCAGAGGTGCTTCTAAATTTAGGACCCGGAGGCCTCTGCAGAATAGGGACAATGGGTGCTTCTCCAGTGTAGGGACTAGGGGTGCTTCTTCCAGTATAGGGACCAGGGGTGTTTCTACAATATAGGACCCAGTACCGGGGGTGCTCTACAATATAGGACCCGAAGGCCTATGAAGAATAGGGACCATGGGTGCTCTGCAGTATAGCGGCCAGGGGTTATTCTACAGTATAGGACCCAGCACCAGGGGTGCTTCTACAATATAGGACCCGGAGGCTTCTGCAGTATGGTTCTTTGATATGACCGAGGCACCTCGGAAATTTTTTTTTCTTTCTTTAACTGAAAATATTTCTATGTATGGGGAAAGGTAAAAAAAAAATTTTCTTTCGAGGGGTGTTAAATTGTTTTTTTCTTTTAAATTAAAAATATTTCTAAATATGTGGGAGGATGAAAAAAATTTTTCTTGGGTGGTGCCAAAAAAATATAGTATGCACAATAGGGCGGCAATAGGTACGAATATAGTATGCGCACCGGGCCGGCGATAGGTATATACATAGTATGGGCAATGGAGTGGCAATAGGTACGTATATAGTAGTGCATAGGGGTGCCGATAGGTACGTATTTAGCATTCACACCGGGGTAACGATAGGTACGTATTTAGCATTCGCACCGGGGGCGGCGATATGTACATATTTAGTATTCGCACTGAGGCAGCGATATGTACATATGTAGTATGCACACTGGGTCGTCCATAGGTACGTATATAGCATGTGCACATGGACGGCAATAAGTACGTATACAGCATGTGCCACGGACCGGTGATATGTATGTATTTAGAATGCGCTCCGGGGCGGCGATCGGTACGTATATAGCACGCACAGTGGGGCGGGGATAGGTACGTATATAGCATGCACAACGGGGAGGCGATAGGACCGTATATAGCACGCGCAACGGGGCGCGATATGTACGTATTCAGCATTCGTACCGGGTGGGCGATAGGTATGTATTTAGCATTCGCACCGGGGCGGCGATAGGTACATATTAAGCATTCACACCGGGGCAGCGATAGGTAGGTATTTAGCATTCAGGTTTTGCGATAGGTACGTATATTGCATGTGCACATGGGCGGCAAAAAGTACGTATATAGCATGCACACCGGGCCGTTGATAGGTAGTTATTTAGCATGCGCTCCGGGGCGGCGATCGGTACGTATACAGCACGCGCAGTGAGGCGGCAATAGGTTATAACGGGCACCAGGGCGGCGAAAGTTACATATTTAGCATTCGCACCGGGGCAGCGATATGTACATTTTTAGTATTTGCATTGGGGCAGTGATAGGTACTTATGCAGTATGCACACTGGGGCGGCAATAGCTACATATTTAGCTTTCGCACTGGGGTGGCGATAAGTACGTATTTAGCATTTGCACCGGGGCGGGGATAGGTACGTATTTAGCATTTGCACCGTGGCGGCGATAGGTACTTATATTGTATCTGCACCCAGGGCGGCGATAGGTACTTATATAGTATCTGCACCGGGGTTGCGAAAGGTATGTATATATTATGTGCACTGGGGCGCCGATAGGTACGTATATAGTATGCGCACCGGGGTGGCAATAGATACGTATATAGTATGAACACCGGGGCGGAGATAAGTACCTATATAGAAGGCGCAGACAGAGGTGGTACTTTTTATAGAAATAAGTCATACTATTGCCCTGGGAAACGTAGGATGAAATGGTGGGGAAGAAACAGCTTTCGCAAAAGGCAAAATCAGAAAGTAGCGGTGAAATGGGGCGACCAGCGAAGAGAAAAGTAGAAAGATAAAGAGACGGCTATAGAGAGAGGGACAGAAATAGAAGTTTTAATATAAAGATGTTACACACGTAATTTTTCTTCAATTATATGTTTTTATGACCCCGAGCAACGCCGGGTAGCCCCGCTACTCTACTATATAAAGGGTAGTTGTCTGTATATATGTCTGTCTGTTTGTCTGTCTATCTGTTTGTATGTCCAGATACTCCTCCAAGAGTACCCAACAAACAGTCACACGGTTGACATCATTATGACCGGCCAGCCCTGGGACGTGTAATATCTCAGAACCGGAAAAAAAACTGACTATTTGGGGGTCGACTGAGCACTTTTCTCCAATGGGGGGGGGTGACTTTTTTCTCGATTTTCAACGCTGTTTAGTACTAATTTGAGAAAAAAACAATGACATCATGTATAATTTTAGAAATATGCAAAGTCACGAGTATACACATGAGTACACACGTGTACACACGAGTGTACACATGTATACACACATGTGTACACACATGTGTACTCATGTATACACACGTGTACACGCGTGTACTCATGTGTACACTCATGTGTACACGCGTCTACTCATGTATACAAACATGTGTACACGCGTGTACTCATGTATACACACATGTGTACACACATATGTACACATGTGTATACATGTATACACACATGTGTACACAGGAAAATAAAATAAAACATCAATCATTCTGCAAAGACAAAAACAAAAAACAATTTCCATCAACCCCTTTCCCTCCCTCTACTCTCCGAAAAACTTTTACCAAAATGACCGGATTCAGCATGAAATAGTAAAAATTAAGAATTCAAAAAGTTTCTTAATAACTCATGTTCTTGTACTAGTGTTCAGGGGATAGAGAATCCCAAACAGTGACAATAGCAAATGTATCGTCTCAATATTCTATGCTTGTCTTTTTCATGCATTCTTTTATCACTTTCTCCAGGTTTTTCTCAGCCTTTCCCTCTGAACTGAACCTGCTACCTCAACTGTTCTACGTCTACTAACCCAAGAACTCTCTTTCAAGAGTCCAAGAACTCTCTTTGCCTGTCTGCTAGTCGCTTATTCCTCGGTGACAGAAAAAATAACCTGCTAAATAAGATTTGTTTACATCATCTGACGTCAGCTCTGCTGTTAATGTCTTCAACCTGATTTCCACTCACAGCTTTTTCCAGACATTAACATTCTCCTATAAAACATGCTTTCTACCTACTGACTTACATTACAGACAAAGGAATGTTTCCACATGGTCATTTCTTTCTAAAATAATTTTTTGTTTTCTAGTCTTTATTTTGATCTTAAATTCATCTTCCGACTGTAGTATTTCTTATGTCTTCTTCCTCCTCCTCCTTCTTTTATGAGTCATACATGTATATTGTTGGATATCGATCACCAAAACAACCTTTCTAATCGCACTGGGAACAACATAAACAGGAAATACATCCGGTGGCTGAACAAGACAAAGATGTAAGCTGCATAAATTGGAATTAAATACATCTGTTAACTAAAAATAAACAATAAGTAGCTGCCTAAGCATCACGTGGTGTGGTGACATGCTAGAATGGGCGTGGTAGCGTTTGTAAATCCTAAAAATACGTCAAGTTTCAGGATCGCATAAATATAAGTGGAGGGTGTGTAGCAGTTTCCTACAAGCCGCCATATTGTTTAAATATCAATGACTTCTTAGCTGCCTGCTGATTGGTTCAGGCAAACTACTTTCTCCTTGGCTTGACCAATCAGTGGCCTTCTTTTAGGCGAATCTCGGATGGCTAGCATAATTATATAAACACGTGACTGCCATCCGCCCGTCCTCTTTTACTTCTATGGCACGAGAAAACACTTCTCTCTCTTTCGTTCTTTTGCACTGCCAAACACACGTCCCCCCCCTCTCTGGGGACACAACAGAACTTTTTCCCGGGCCTTTTGGCCCTGGGTTCGATAATATCAAGTCCACATGTGTTGAAGCAGTATACACACGTGGACTTGATATTACGGACACACATACTTACATACACATATGGACGCGTCCTGACACCAGCTGGGGGGGGGGCTAAAATATGTCAAGTTCCAGGGTCGCATAAATGTATGTCTACTACAATTACTATATTTGATAAAAATGTTAATTCTTTGTGAGAATGCGATTTGAAATTAATCCTAATGTTTAATCCAACCATTTAATTTAGTGCAAATTCCCTTGGAAAAAGAATTGTTGAAATTTACTTATTGATGTGTACATACATGAGTACACATGTGTGTACACATGTGTGTACACATGTGTGTATACATGACTACACGCGTGTACACAAGTGTGTATACATGAGTACACGCGTGTACACATGTGTGTATACATGAGAACACACGTGTACACATCAGTGTACACATGAGTACACGCGTGTACACATGAGTATACACATGAGTACACGCGTGTACACATGAATATGCCGTAAAATACATGAGTACACACGAGTATACACATGAATACACACGTGTACACACGAGTATCAACATTAATACACACGTGTACACACGAGTATTCACATGAATACACACGTGTATACACGAGTATACACACGTGGACTTGATATTACGGACACACATACTTACATACACATATGGACGCGTCCTGACACCAGCTGGGGGGGGGGCTAAAATATGTCAAGTTCCAGAGTCGCATAAATGTATGTCTACTACAATTACTATATTTGATAAAAATGTTGATTCTTTGTGAGAATGCGATTTGAAATTACTCCTAATGTTTAATCCGACCATTTAATTTAGTGCAAATTTCCTTGGAAAAAGAATTATTGAAATTTACTTATTGATTTGTCAATTTTTTAATGTTCTTTTTATCTTCACAATTGTTAATAGAGAATTTATATAATAATTTATAATCTGTTTATTACTAAACTTCTGGGGGTTGGTTGTTTTCTTTTACGGCATATCAACCCTTTTCGGGTTATTTAATGCCGAATCCGGTCATTGTGGCAAAAGTTTTTCGGAGGGTAGAGGGAGGGAAAGGGGTTGAGGGAAATTGTTTTTTGTTTTTGGCTTTGCAGAATGATTGATGTTTTATTTTATTTTCCTGTGTACACATGTGTGTATACATGAGTACACACATGAGTACACACGTGTACACACATGTGTGTATACATGGGTACACATGTGTGTACACATGTGTGTATACATGAGTACACGTGTGGATACATGAGTATACACATGAGTACACGCGTGTACACATGAGTACACACATGAATACACGCGTGTACACATGAGTGTACACGGGTATACATGTATACACATGTGTACACACGTGTACACACGAGTATACACATGAATACACACGTGTACACACGAGTATACACATGAATACACACGTGTACACACGAGTATACACACGTGGACTTGATATTACGGACACACATACTTACATACACATATGAACGCGTCCTGACAATTTTTTAATGTTCTTTTTATCTTCACAATTGTTAATAGAGAATTTATATAATAATTTATAATCTGTTTACTACTAAACTTCTGGGGGTTGGTTGTTTTCTTTTACAGCATATCAACCCTTTTCGGGCTATTTCATGCTAAATCCGGTCATTTTGGTAAAAGTTTTTACGCTTAAAATTCTTTATATCTTCAAATGTTTATTCATGGTATATAGTTTGCGTGTTTTGTTTTACGGCATATCAACCCCTTTCGGGCTATTTCATGCTAAATCCGGTCATTTTGGTTAAAGTTTTTCGGAGGGTAGAGGGAGGGAAAGGAGTTGAGGGAAATTGTTTTTTGTTTTATTTTATTTTCCTGTGTACACATGTGTGTATACATGAGTACACATGTGTGTATAATCCTACTGTTTAATCCAACCATTTAATTTAGTGCAAATTTCCCTGGAAAAAGAATTGTTGAAATTTACTTATTGATGTGTACACATGTGTACATACATGAGTACACATGTGTGTACACATGTGTGTATGTGTGTATACATGAGTACACGCGTGTACACATGTGTGTATACATGAGTACACGCATGTACACATGTATACACGCGTGTACTCATACATTAGTGTACACATGAGTACACGCGTGTACACATTAGTGTACACATGAGTACACGCGTGTACACATTAGTGTACACATGAGTACACGCGGACTTGATATTACGGACACACATACTTACATACACATATAGACGCGTCCTGACACCAGCTGGGAGGGGGGGGGCTAAAATATGTCATGTTCCAGGGTCGCATAAATGTATGTCTACTACAATTACTATATTTGATAAAAATGTTGAGAATGCGATTTAAAATTAATCCTAATGTTTAATCCAACCATTTAATTTAGTTTTTCGGGAGTACATGTATACATGAGTATACACACGCGTGTACACATGAGTACACACATGAATACACGCGTGTACACATGAGTATACACACGTGTATACATGAGTATACACATGAGTACACACGTGTACACACGAGTATACACGAGTACACGCGTGTACACATGAGTGTACACATGAGTACACGCGTGTACACATGAGTATACACATGAGTATACACATGAGCACACGCGTGTACACATGAGTATACACACGAGTACACACGAGTTTACACATGAATACACACGTGTACACACGAGTATACACACGTGTATACATGAGTGTACACATGAGTATACATGAGTATACACATCAGTACACATGAATACCCACGTGTTCACACGTGTATACATGAGTGTACACATGAGTACACGCGTGTACATATGAGTGTTCACATGAGTACACGCGTGTACACATGAATATACACATTAGTACACGCGTGTACACATGAGTATACACATGAGTACACGCGTATACACATGAGTATACACATGAGTACACGCGTGTACACATGAGTATACACACGAGTACACACGAGTACACACGAGTTTACACATGAATACACACGTGTACACACGAGTATACACACGTGTATACATGAGTGTATACCTGAGTACACGCGTGTACACATGAGTATACTCACGAGTACACACGTGTACACACGTGTACACACGTGTACACACGAGTATACACATGAATACACACGTAGCGATAAGTAATTATGTAGCATACACACCGGGGCGCAATAGTTATGTATTTAGCATTCACACCGGGGCAACGATAGGTACTATTTAGCATTCGCACGGGGCGGCGATAGGTACTTAAATAGTATCTACACTGGGGCGGCGATAGGTACGTATATAGTATGTGCACTGGGGCGGCGATAGGTATGTATATAGTATGCGCACCGGGGTGATGATAGATACGTATATAGTATGAACATTCGCACCAGGGCGGCTATAGGTACGGATTTAGCATTCGCACCGGGCCAGCGATAGGTACGTATTTAGCATTCGCACCGGGCCGGCGATAGGTACGTATTTAGCATTCGCACCAAAGCGGCGATAGGTACGTATTTAGCATCTGCACCAAAGCGGCAATATGTACATATTAATTATTCCTACTAGGGCAGCGATAGGTACTTATGTAGCATGCACACCGGGGCACAATAGGTACGTATTTAGCATTCACACCGGGGCGGCGATAGGTACTATTTAGCATTCGCTCCGGGGCGGCGATAGGTACTTAAATAGTATCTGAACTGGGGCGGCGATAGGTGTGTATATAGTATGTGCACTGGGGCGGCGATAGGTATGTATATAGTATGCGCACCGGGGTGATGATAGATACGTATATAGTATGAACACCGGGGCGGAGATAAGTACCTATATAGAAGCGCAGATAGAGGTGTTACTTTTTATAGAAATATTTCATACTATTGCCCTGGGCAACGTAGGAGAAATAGTGGGGAAGAAACAGCTTTCGCAAAAGGCAAAATTAGAAAGTAGCGGTGAAATGGGGCGACCAGGGAAGAGAAAGGTAGAAAGATAAAGAGACGGCTATAGAGAAAGGGGGGGGACAGAGAAGTTTGAATATAAAGATGTTACACACACGATCTTTCTTCAAGTATATGTTTTTATGACCCCGAGCAACGCCGGGTAGCCCCGCTAGTTTAGAAAATAAAATGAAATTAATGCGGTGGTTGATGAGAATTGTGTTTTTGCAGCAATTAAGTAAGTTCAAATGGATCTGCTTTCCTTGAACGCTTTGACCTCTCTTGTTAACATCTGCTCACACCGTGTCAATTTAACGTTATAATTCCAATAAGAAAATATTGAATTATGAAATAATCTATTTGATATACTATGTAAACGTTATCTTTAAAACTTTTTTCTTTAAAGTATAAGAATACATTGCTATACTTTATTTCAGATGTCAGTAAAATAGTTCGAGTGAACAAGCCTCCAGTGGCTATTTGATGCTCAGTGGAGGATACTTCTGTTAGCACCACAATGGCAACGGACCTCTTAGACTTGTACAACTAACTAACGGATCATTCCCACGATATATAACGTTGATACTGGAAGTAGTTCGTGGACACACAACCTTCCCTCACACACACGAATAGGTGTTCCAGTTATATTAAGCTACAGATCAAATGAATATTCAGCTTAATAAATAGTCATTCAAATTTTAGAATTTTCATGATAAATACTGACTCATGAAATAACCAGTTTGATATTGTGTTGTTCAAATTTTATTTTGAAACCCATGTCCTAGGAACTGTAAATATACAGTTTTAAACATTTCATTTCGCCTGTTTCAAAGTGTGTTAACATTATATTTGGATTATTTTGTTTTATTTTTCAGGCTCCACCGGAAGTTCATATTTTAACTATAGAAAGATGACTCTCCAGAATACAAATATAACGCTGTATCCCCAACCGAAATGGTCAAAGGTCGACAAACGCTATTATAAACTGAGTCAGAGAAATACTCATGATTACAGACGACTTATCAATCAACCTAATCTTTGTTCAAAGCACGAGAAAATATTCCTTTTAATCGCTATAAGGACTATTTACACACACTTTGGACGGAGAGAAATTCTGAGAGAACAATATAAGCACGCGCTGTACATCAACTACGGAGGGCACATAATCGTTAAATTTATTTTCTTGCTTGGAAAAACAAATGATACAACCGCAGAAAGACTCATCGGAGAAGAAAGTCGAAAATACAATGACATTATCCAAGAAGATTTTGTTGAGTCGTATGTTAATGTTAGCCTGAAAGCAATCATGGCATGGAAATGGGCGCTAGAGTTTTGTCCAAATACGAACTATGTCATGGTAGAAAATGACGAGGCTTATGTAGATCTAGATAAGCTAGTGATATTTCTTTTAAAAGATTTATCAATGATGAGAACGGATGACCATTTCGCCGTTTGTTTCGCACTTCCAATGCGTAAGAGTGATCATCTTAATCACCGAAAATTCACAAGCTTACCAAAGGAGCAAGTATATCAAGGCATCTTCTCACCTCGATATTGCCATGGTGTCCTTTATGCGGCTCATATTGATGTGATAAATAAATTATACAAAGCCTCCTTTACAAATAGACCCTTTATGCCAACTGATGTTTGGATTGGCGTCATGGCAGAAAAGCTGAGACTTGGCATTCCAGAACTCAACAACTTGTATATATCGGGTGATGCAGCAAGCGTGTTTGCTGATCCAAACTATCAAATTAAAGACGTCATGATTGTCATAACAGATTGGTATAAGCATAAAAATAAAGACGTTAGTCTTATGCGAAATATACATTCAAAAATTAAGAAATATTGGGGGAAAATTGAACGTAAAAAAAATATTATCATTAGGCCTGTGAATATGTATGTATTTAACCCTATATATATTGCAATCTTTTTAACTATTACACTTACAATAGTGTTACGTTGTCGTATAGTCTTTAAGTGTTTATATGATTATCTGAGTTTGCGTTTTATTAAGTAATTATACAGACAGTATTTAATAATGCTATCAAGCTTAGTGTCCAACATATGCGTTGCCAACGAACAATAAATGTCTCTCTATGGAGTCAGTAAATATATACCTACTTAGACTATATGAATGAAAACAGTATATAATAGATGAAGAGCAATTAAATTTAACTATCGGCAGAACGTACTTTTCCCACACATATAAGAGTTCAATCCCTTATATAATTATTCTCAAGCTACACCAATAAAACGTATCTATGATGAAAAATATCTATCAATTCATTGGATCTGCTATTATTTCCCAATCTTAAAACGCAATCAAATTACGAATAGCTTCCTACAACATCACATACGTTGCAGTTTAAATATTACTTATGAAAATATCATAACGTTAGATAACGGTTAAAATAAATTCCACCTACATATCTATTTTTAACAAATACAGAAATATTGTTTTATTTTAAATACTTCCATAATTTCACTTTCATATTTGGCGTCAACTGTTTTAGTACTTTATGTCTTTCTTTTAAGTTATTGTCATTTGTTTTCCTGGTCGTTAATCTTCACAACAATCAAACAGTAAAAGTGAATTTTATAAGCTCGCTTATCCCACCTATTTCCTACTCCGAGTACTCCCTATATGATGATATAAACATCTAAACTCTAAAATTATGTTTGACATTAATGTGATGTGGCTATATATATATATATATATATATATATATATATATATATATATATATAACACGTGTTCATGGATTACTTTTATGTACGCATAATATTAATATATATATATATATATATATATATATATATATATATATATATATATATATATATATATAGATATGAAGAGTTCGACGCAAAACGCGATGAACGCCATTTAAAAAAATACGAAACAATCACTACAAAAAGCGTTGCATTTCAACACTTGATAACATATCAAAATCGGGTTTATATAATATGATATTTGCATCATTTTGTTTTGTTTTCAATTAAAATAAGCTTTTAGTCAAAGGCTAGATTTAATATATTCGCCATTTTATTGTTTCATGTCTCAATTTACACGAATTGGATTTATCGCGCTTTGCATTCGGACTCTTCATATTTATATATTGATATATGTATATATATAGAGAGACATAGATAGATAGATAGATCACATGTTTATCAGGAAACAGCATGTATTAATTTATTTCACTATATATCTTCTTTTTAAAACATAAATAATGCTTCTGATAGCCAACAAGAGAGACAGATGTAGTTGGAAAGAAACAATATGCATTCACATAGATTAATTGTTAAATAAATGGTCGTTTATTCTGCGACATTCGTGTCTGAATTAATATGTTAACAGGATTGCAAAAATCTTTATTTATACAAATAATTAAAATAAAGAAGCCTATAGTATGTTTAAGCACAATATACAATAAAATAAATTATATTTAGGTTATTTTAATCATCCAGACTTAGATTTTTGAGAAGACGTCGTAATGGCAATGGCGTTGCATCGTTCTATAACTATGAAGATTTGCAGGAACATCCAAACAGGCCTTCGTAGCTTATTAGCACAAGTAATAATCATCTGTCCAATGCCTCGGGTAGTATCGAGACGAAGGAATCTGACATTTCGACTGAGATAGGCTGAAGAATTACATTATTTGTTGAGTACCTTTATTTATCATGTTTGTTGTTTTGGCAAATTGCGCCTCAATACCGGGATTGACATCAGATCTCGCATTATTGACGATGTAAAAGAGTCTGAACAAGTGGCACCTCCGGTTAACAGTTAAAAGCAAATTATAGAAATTCATTTTCTTTCTATAGCTGATCAAGGAATATCACAAATATATTATATCTCTTGTAGCTATTCATGGATGCTTTGTTACTTTGATCTTGGTGAGTAAGAAACGAGAAAGAAACCACTCAAAGAAAAATTCACGGCAGTGAGTAATTTAAAAAAATGTAATAGACATATGTTGCTTGGCCTTTTGGCCTAGATCAAAGTGTGGTGTCTGTTCCGATGGATGCTGCAACCCGTGGATTGGTATTGTCTTGGCTTTCGGGGCTTGACTGGCGCCGGTTTGTTGGTCTGTCCTGTGCGGTTCTGGGAGGTCCGCCCTCCCAGGCTTTGCCTTCTCCCCCTTTGAGAGGGGTTTGGTTTGTCTGGTCGCCTGATCCCACTTTCCCGACCTCGTGTCACATCTTATCGCTGTGGGGGGGGGGGGGGGTAAATACATCTCTGCTATTGTGCCGTACCTATATGACGATCAGTTGGACTCGTCCATTACTAATATAATATTGGAAGCATTTAGGCTTCTCGTATTAGGAATCAACTCAACTTTACACTGCCAGTCAGGACTGATAGACAACTTCCCTTGTTTTCTGTACATATATTTTCTTCAATATATATTGTTCACCTAACCTCGTGGTCCGTGTCTTCATTTCGACCCCTAAACAGGGTCACAACAGTAATGTAATACTTTTCTTTTATTTACTACTTGCTGGTTGTTTTTCAATCAAGTATGTGTCATACGATGTCCAGGTTTTTTATATATTTCAAGGTATATTGGCACATCTTCAGAGTAAATATTTATTTAATCATTTACACATTGTTTTCTTTCCGTTTACCAAAGTTTCTACTATATCGCCAATATCAGACTAATAGACTTCTAAATAAAATGTATACTCTAACAAGGAAAGATTTATTTGGAACACGTTATAAATTTTGACCATAATTAGGAAGTAAAATGACGAAAGAACAGATGGTTAACTGCATACTTTTCGGGAAAGCATCTATATCGTCAAAATCGATAAACTTAATATTACATTTTTGAACGAATCCATCAAATATTTAAAAAAATTGAGTCGTTTTTATTTCACAATAAAGCTGACAATAAACATTTAACGTCATCACGGTTTTTTTTCTGTAATATCATTTCGACAAATATATTTGTATTTGAGACTGAAGAATAAAATAAATACCGCCCTTTGTAAAGAATACAATCACAGCCTTCAGATTATAAGAAGTTTTTGTTTAATACACTCCTTATTTTTTTCTCATTGAGAATAATCTACTTTGATCTATTTAGATATCATTGCGTCATTTTCCATTATATTTTAATTTAAACTAACCGATAGCGGACGAATCCAATGTTACACACGAATATGTATATGTACTTTGAGTCCTCTAGTTGAATGGAATAATGGTTATCTCTGGACCCGATAATATAAGAAAACTTAATAATATCTACTTCTGCGTTGTGCAGTGATGACTAATGGGTAAGAATGATTACTATTGTAACCGCACAGGCCTAAGTTAAAACCAATCCCAATGACTAATCACAGTAAGGAGCCGTGGTATGATGAAAGGCATTCATGTCGATTATATATATATATATATATATATATATATATATATATATATATATATATATATATATACATTTCGAATAATACCAAATTCATGACATAATCATTATTTTGTAAATATGTACCATACATACATGAACAAAATACTTTGTTTATATATGTTTCTGAACTCTTTATTAAAAAATCTCTGCGTTAGAATATAATGATAGAAGGGAACTCAATATCGTTTCCTTATGCATCTATGTAGATAGTTATGAAATTCAAAAGCTCCAGGCATATAGAATCAAACAATGCACATCAATATTTGGAAATTAGAATTAACTTAATTGATATTTTCCTCATTTAAAGTTGAGAATAGTTTTAAAGGCAAAAGTTAATCTTTCTTAAAAACAAAAAAAAGAATACTGGACACCTGTTAGATCATATAATATTATTTTCCTCGTCTCGAGAAAGTTAGACACAATTACAGGTGTGGGTTTATCTGTAAGTGTTTGTGAAACAAACTGGATTCGAACCCGACACACCCAGGTCCTCCGTCTGCGTCATTAACCACTAAGCCACTGTGCTATCCCGATCGTAGAATACATTAAAACAATTAAAGTATAATTAAATGATCCAAACAGAAAGAAATCACCAATTTTAAGATATCATAAGATAAAGTCATCACCAAGAATACACCCCCTCATCTACCAAGATGATCTCAATTCCTCTGATGATTTCGAAAAAAGTTAATTTTTATTTATAGATAGTTCAGGAATCAAAACATTAGCACTTTCCTGTTGTCAATGGTGGGGGTCACCCGATTACAAGTCATCAAATGTAATCATATTTCCATTCCCTGTACACATCTTTATGCGGTACAAGGAGAGTTTGAATTGCCCACTAGAGAGTTTGAATTGCCTACTAGACACCACCCTCGAGTGTGTTCGGTGTCTCTTTAAAAGAGTTTGTGAGGACAACCTGCCATCAGGATAATTTACCCTACAAGTAAACCCTGAATAAACATTAATAATAACATATGATTTGAACCCCAAATAAGATCCCGCCTCGACACGTCTATGAACTAGCCCATACGACGAATAGTGCACATTCTCCAAGTAATATTACTTTAAGTAACAGCATATAGATGGATACTCTACCAGACTAGATGAATTCTTGTCTTTGAATTCGTTGAAACCAAGAGACCACAAGATAAATATACTATAACATAGTTAAGTGATCAAGAGGAAAATTAATGTTTTTCCCTTCTTTACTGACCTAACTTTTTACAGGTAAAGGAGAACTTTAATGGAATATTCGAATATGTAGGTATCTCATATAGAGATCAAGTGTGTGACCCATGAAGGGGTCCCTTGATCTCTGAAAATTTCGATTGAAGTAAAAGTATAACAACACTAGTTGAACCAGATAATCAACGTTGCAGAGAAATAAGTCAGCTCATACTCAAAAGAACATATTACTTATAAAAACAATAGTTAAGCTAAGCTTATTCTGTTATAGTATGTGATAGACGTATTTATTTTATAATATGCTAGCTTGGCTACCCGGCGTTGCTTGGGATTATCAAAAAACAAAATAGAAGAAATATAATAGCGTGTGTAAAATCTTTATATTAAAACTTCTATCTCTCACCCCCTCCCTCTCTCTCTCTCTCTCTCTCTCTCCTTGTCTTTCTCTCTCTCTAGCCGTCTCTTTATCTTTCTCTTTTCACATCTCCCACATTTTTCCATCCCTCTCTCCAAACTTCGCTTAATCCTCCGCCAAGCCTACTTATCTCTCTCCCGATTTAATGTGTTAAAAAAATAACAATGATGTAATTCCCTTTTAAATGCAAGATTTTAATATTCCATTGATTTCTCCTGAGCAACACCGAGTACAACAAAGCAGAATGAAATTCGTGATTCCGCGTAATTCTGTTCCCCAAACCACCTTTCACAATAATATGAAGATAAATGATGTTGATAATGAAAATAGTCCAAAGTGATTTAAATGTGATATTTTACTTTACATTTATTGCTCCCGGGCTACTCCAAGTAGAACAAAAGATCCTGTTACCCTCTCCCCTCCACTTATGATATATAATACAGTAATGTCAATAATGAGATTGTTACCACAGGAAAAGATTAGATAGGAAAATGAAAAACAATAAAAAATCACTGCCTTATCCATTGCACTTCACAGATATGGGCGTCATAACAATTATTTGTTAACTTTCTAGGTGGTCAGATAACGATGCAGGAAGCTGCCTGACGAAAAAGCGAATGTGGCCAGTTTACGCTGGAAAGCCCGGAGAGAATTGGACATATCCGATTTCCAGTTGAAAGTACATATATTCAGGGGACTCTGGTTGTCGAAGGATAGATGGGCGAGAGAGTCCGACAATGAACAATAGAAGAAGGATCTCAGTGTGGGACAGAGAAGGTTTTCACTGGGGCAGAGACGACCTGACAACAACCAACCTTTAGCGATTGGATCCTTAACCAGGACGGGATCACATACACGCACACCTGAGTACAAGTACTTACATTTATTGCTCCTGGGCAACACCGAGTTGAACAAAACCTAATGACACTCGTTATTTCGCGTGATTCCGTTCCCCCAACCCGCTTGTGTTTTTCCTTATCATAGCTTCATCACTGAGATGATCATAGGGCCACAATGTCGTGTTCGTTTCAAAGCAGTTTGAACACCAAAAGTGTTATCCACATTTTTAGGTTTTGGGGGTTATATTTTACATCTCTAGTCAATGTGTATATAAGAGAGACACACACACAATAAACACATGAACACTATATGACTCATGTCCAAACTTCTGTTAGTAAGAAGTGTGTAATGCCTTTCCATATTTCAAAGCTAAAAGTTAAAACGGGGGATACCCGTATTCGAACCTGTAACATCATCGCCATTGCCCGATAACATTGTGGAAGATAATACTTCATCAAAAGACAAGAGAATGACAAAGTCTTTACATACACGATAATTATTTTTTATTAACAATTTTGTCAAGACGATGAGAAATGAAATATTTGTGAAGAATAAAAGTTCAAAGAATCTGAAAATGTTGTGATGAAAAAATGTGTTTTCTCAGGAAGAGGAACATGATTAATCATGTTTGTTTCAGCTAGCGCCGTGTGCGTTTACGTGCGTGTAAATGAAATGTGTATGTATATTAGCGTGCCTTATTTGTTACTTGGACAGTGTATGTGTGTGCTTCGTTGGATGTACAAAAGTTCGTGTGTGTCTCTTTGTTTATCAAAGACATTGTTCCCCTCTCCCTACCATCGATTAAACTGTATTGTGATGTACTTACTATATGCTTTTAAAAAAACAGATTAAAGAGAAGGAAAAGTGTTGTTTGGTGTTTTATCGTATGCGCACAATTTGGGGTCTGAATCTTTCTTATCTGTAACACATCACGCAATCAGTTCTGGGCTTGACATATATCTGGCGCCACTATTCAGTTAAAACGTCCGTTCATATGGGTGAATGTGTTGGACGGATTTTAGAAATAAACTTCCACATAAGTTTCTGATGAAAAGAGTACTGTTTAAGCTTAGCAATGGTTGGATAAGGGTGATTTAGACTCTGCTCTGTCAGAAACAACGGTTATGAGCTGGGATGCTGAATTAAAACATGAGGGATGCGGAATACTGAGCTCGGCGAAATTCAACAGTTGTCCCGGCAAATATGCACATTTTTCAAAAAGAAATCTCTGGTCAAAACGGGTGCAGCATTTGCTCACAGTCAATCACAAACAAAAACGCGTTATGTTTGAAGGAAGAAATCGCCAAAAATGCCAACAAATGATGCAAAAAATGCTCTTTAACCAAGATTAGCACCATATCACAAGTTTAACACAGCAATGGAACATCAACGTAAAGTGCACTTTGATTTGCTTCCACACCACCCTTTTTTTCAGAACTGACCCCCAGCGACTATCAGCTGTTTACAGACCTAAAGAAATGCTCCAGGGAAAACAATTTTCTCCAATGTAGAATTGATATCGGAAACTGAGGAGTTTTTTGGTTGTCAAAGAAAAATAGTTCTACAAAAAAAGGAATCACATTATTATAGAGGTGTTGGAATCAATTAATCACACTATAAGGATACTAAGTAGATAAATAAATCCGAATGGTGCCTAAAATTTGCTGTGTTATTAATTAGATCTTGGACTTATTGACTGATGTGTTGATTGGTTGAATGAAACTGTTCATTTGAGGTTTTGTCCAATTAAGAGTCGATACGTCAAACACCATTAACTGATGCTGCCACTTCAAGCAACATAACCAATGCAGTGAGACATATATTAGCATTTTTCAATCCATTTGTATGCAGTCAACACGATTTTGGATATAAATAAAACATTAATTTAATGAGGAATGTGATTTTCAAATAATGAACTTCGGAATTTGAAAGAAAATGAGTATTATTTATTATAATTATTTAATTAATTACAAAATGGTGGGCAATTTGTTTATTAAATAAATAAAAAGCATTATGTGAAAATAACAACATTTTACATTTGTTTAATCAGAGATTTTGAAAAAATTCCACAAAAAGCCTTTTTTTCTTAAAGTAAAATCTAAAATCTAATACGAGATAACTTTTTGGTATTATTGTTGATAATGGACACTCAGCTAAATAAAAATTAGAATATACGTTTTTAATGTCATTTAATTGTAACAATATGAAAAACATTGGTATAAAATAAACAATTATGGTAAAATCTTGATTTAGATTCGTTTTGCATATAAATTTAACCTAAAATGATCGCGTTTTAATGGCATGTAACCGTTCTAGTTAAATCCTTAATTTAGCATATGTTTTGTTTAGTTGAGAGTGTGTAATCTGCACATGAGGTTAGTCATATACTTATTGAATTTTTTGGGGGGAGGGGTTGCCATCAAGACTTTAGGTTAGTATTAAGCTAAAGGTGTTTTTATTCGCCCCTTATATGTTTTGAATGTATTATTAACTATTATTGCAATATTTGCAATTTCTAAAAGTAGTTTAGAAATCTGAGATTTTTAAATGAAACACATTTAGCAATTTATGTATTACATTATTTTAAACACATGTGACTGACAGGCAGACATACACACACACACAATCACAGAATGTGTGATTTATATGTAATTCGTAATTCGATAAATATACGATGGAGTTTAGTACAATACCTGAAATCAAATACAAGGATTATTAAACCGAACTGCTGCAGTCTACTGACCGTTCAATTCAAAGCTTAATATATTTGAAGCACTCCCTAAAATACACACACACACACGCAATGTATATCTCTTCGCTAAACAATTATTGTTATAAACTCGAAACACGCTATCCGGATAGCAAATCTGCCGAAACTGATCCCACACTCTAAATTCTGAAATAATTGTTTACTTGGTGTGTATGCATTATACGGGATGGGTTATATCTTTGGATAGAATATTCGAATTACATTTAATTTTAACGGTATATTTTGTTTATTAAATTGTTAGGTGAAAGTACAGAATAGTTGAAAAGAATGCTCCCCACCATCACATGTTAAGAATGGGTTTCTAAATAACGTTATTATTTTAGCCCGGTCCGTGAACTGAATAAATACCGTTTTCTTTCCCAACACATAATTACCAAAGAAAAAAGGCGAATCTCATTTTTGGGGGAAACGGGATTAAGCTGAGAGAACTCATTTCAAATGTATCAACAATTATTTAAATATTATGTTAGGTAAACTTTAACAATGTTTTTATAATCCGTACATCAATACCAGAAAACATTTGGAAAAACTGTCTTTGAAAAAGTTGAGTTTGTCATAACACTTTATATTATTAGAGTGTCAGTTTTGGGGAATAACGGAGCTTAATACTACACTGTATCTTTCCATATTTATTGGGGGCACAATTCGCTGAATGGAAACAATA
>OY744521.1:16374300-16506800 GCA_963556195.1 Sepiola atlantica | reverse complement strand
GCGTCCAACACACACGTGAGGAGGAGTAAGTTTATTGCTTACTGTCTGAGGCGCCCCTACCGGGGAATGCCGACGGGGCTGCCCAAGCAATTTTTAAATGGCCAGAGTGCTCACCTCTCGAGCGCTGGCTTTTCAACACTCACTTTCTCGACCCGATCTTGGGTCACATCTTACTTGTGGGAGTAAGATAAAACTGGCCTTGTGCCTAACTCCTGGGGAGGAGTAAATAAAACACACGCAAACGACTTGACCTCCAAAAATGCTCCTAGCTCGTAGTGCGATAATTAGAAAGTGTGACAAAAGTGTGGTTACAAGCGAACACAAAACGCCCGTTATAATACGATAAAACATGTTTATTAAGTCTAGTTTCAGTTTTTACTCGAAATGGCCATTACAGTTTAAGTATTAGAAGAATGACATTGATATATATGGAATAGAAAAATATTTTAAATGTTATGATACACGAACATGAATTGAAGAAAAGAATAAAAACTATTACAAAGTATAAAACGCCTATCAGGTTTCAAGAAATGATATGTTTATTTTTGCAATATGACACGATAAGAGATTGGAGTTACATTTCAATTAGAATTTCAGCTCTTACGTGTTGTTGAACAAGATCTTCGTATTCTATTCTGACGATACTATTATTTGAAATACAAGTAGAAAATTTTAATAGCCATGGTCGTCAAAGGGTTGGTTAATGTAACGGTTGCGGTTAACCAGATTAGGTCGAGGGGAGATATATTAAACTCATACAAATCATTTTAAAATTACAGCATAACATTATATATTTTTAAATCTACAAATAATTGAAGATATAAATAAAAGAAGTAAAGTAATTCGTCATTTTACGCATAATAAACTTTTCACGATATTTTATGATTCAGTTTTCATGTTAATTGTTAGATAGTTTCTAGTAGAAACAAGTGTTGATATTTATCGGTTTATTTAGAACAAAAAAAGTTGATGCGTAATTTTAAGCAATCTAGACTAAAATCCGAAATAATTTTTCTGACTTTTATGAAGTATTTCTGACGAGAGAGATCAATACGTAGAATTAAGTTTTCAATAGAATAAATAATCATGCATGCCAAAACATTTAACGAACGCGTACACACGTATACACACTAAATATCAATACATGCACATACATAAAATAACGCAGTAATAAATGTTATGTAATCTCTGATGGAATCAAAATAAGTCTGCTTGTAGTATCTCGTCGTTTTGAGCAACGGCTCATCAGCTTTCGGACGAGATTTGAGTGTGATATCCATCATTACCACAAAGTGATCCGCGTTCCCGAGCCGACTATGGGCATTAATCACACAAGCCTCTGGCAGTGAGGCCAAGAACAGATCGAGAAGTGAGTCTTGATGGTCCACACGATCAGGGAGACGGGTCGGGAAAGTGACAGTCTGTGAGAAGGAGTGCGCTATGGAGAAACTATACGTGGAGTTACCAGCTGCGTTTGTATAGTGAGAATCCAAGCTAGTCACCGTAGTGTGAATGAAACTATCCAAATACATGCATTGAGGCTCTCAAGTCAAGTGAGAGTGCTGTATATATGCTTTCAGATAGAAAGTTAAACAGGGTACAGTCATGGGTGGAGGGGATGTATACAGTTTGATAATGTCCCAGCTGAGCAATCTAGATATGGGTTATGTCGGTGTTTTACACGAACACTCACAAGTAAATTTCCATTTTGTGTACAAAATGTTGAAAAAAGGCGTATTTTTTTTAAAGGCGCCTAAACAGTCGGCTACATCTATTATGATCTTAAGAAAAGTACATATGTGTATAACCCTTTATACTTTACGTACACTCTCTAGTCTGTTTATGAAAATAAAACGGTCAGGCACACCCACGCACACTTCTATTATGTAGAAAGTATAGAAAATATACTTCTCTCTCTCTCTCTCTCTCTCTCTCTCTCTCTCTCTCTCTCTCTCTCTCTCTATATATATATATATATATATATATATATATATATATATATATATATATATATAAATTTGTTATTGTTTATTATCTATGTACGTATACGTTTCGCCCTTTTTAATCTGGACTCATCAGCATTGAGATATGAATATTCACTACCGGTCAACTAAAATCCAACGTCTCTAACCGCTCGGCCAATTTTGAATAGCTGATAAACAATGATAAGTTTAACACTTTTTTCGGTAGCTTAACGTCAAGGCATTCTACTTCAAGAATTGTTTTCTTGATTTACTTTCTTGATTTATTAATTAATTGAAACCAGCGTGGAAATGTATATATATATATATATATATATATATATATATATATATATATATATATATACTATATATACTATATATATATATATATATAAATAATTACCTCTCTCTTTTAGATAATTTAATTAAATAGAGTTACGTACCTTTAACCATACGATTTTTATATATATATATTTTCATATTTTATATTTCTATATATTGTTTTATTTTTTTTTTATATATAATATTTTTATAATTTTTATATATTACGTTGCTCGGGGTCATAAAGACATATGATAGAAAGAAAAACGCGTGTGTAACATCTTTATATCTAAACTTCTATTTCTCTCCCCTCCTCTATAGCCGTAGCAGTCTTGTAGTGTTGCCGATGTAACACTACAAGACCGCTACACTTGCGCATAAAGGAGCACTCGAATACCCGTATTTCCACAAACACACTAAGATTTGCTCAAACACTCAGCGCGATATTCATGTCTCCATCTTAGCGTCTGTCAGAAACATTGGTGACCTTAGAATCACAAAATCAATCCTCATCTCCAGATTAAACCCCTCACTCAATCAGCGTCAAGAGCTCCACTCACCATTCATTCTATAATATCTACCCCCCCCCCCCCCATCCACCGGACAAACCCCCCATATCTAACACTTAACAGACTCCGTTTCCACCACTTCACTCATTACTTACCTCCTATAATAAATCACCACACACCCCAAAAATCAAATAGGCTCTCCCCCATATGAACTTCAATCCTAACACACTTTCAACCACAAACCAAAAACCATATTCAACATACTCTTCTAACCCACCAAAATAAGTCACCCCATAATTTATCATTATTAATTAATTAATCCAAACACATATAAAATGTATACAAATAACATGCAAATATTAAATAAATAATTAATAAAATAAATTAAAAAAGTAAATGATAACAATAAATAAAAATATGTAAAGTAAATGAAGAATATATATAGATAAACAATTAAACAAACAATAATACATAAATATGTATATATATATATATATGTATATATGCATGTATTTGTATATATGTTTTATATATATAAATATATATACTAATATTGTTATACAGATTTCCACCTAAAAAAAATCCAGAGTTACTCCCCTTTATTTCATAGTAAATATATCAAGTTAATTCGTTAAACTAATTTGACGAAACTTACAATTAGTAACACTGCTTAAATAGATGATAATCGATAAGTTTGATAGATCTAGAATATTTAAAATGTGAGATTATTTACTTTACTCTATATTACAATTCTTAAAATACGTAAGAAAGATAAACAAAATAAAAATATGAAGATAAAACACACTGAAATAAAAGTAAATAATCAAATATAAGCTTAATAAAAAAAAAAAAAGTAAAAAAAAATTTTAAATAAGAAAAATAATATATATATATATATATATATTAAAACTAACAGTTTATCGAACACCATACACTTAACCAACATTACACAGATATTTGTGAACACCAAATCATATACTTAACATAATCTTAAAATAAAATTTAATTTAATTTACATTCCCTGCGAGACTGCTATATTTTTTGCTGCGGTCTACACCTGGCACCCATTTTGTTCTGTTGTATTCTCTACACAGTCGGAGAAGAAAAAGTGTTTCTTCTGGTTTAATTATTTTTGACAAAGGGATGTGTTTTCCCGAAATATAAAATAGTGATTTTTAATCACCCGGACATCACACAAACAGCTAAAAACACTCTTGCTGTTATGTAAGATTTTAGAGAAAAAAAGGAAAAATAAATAGTTTCCTTACAACTTGCATCTTACCCGGAACTTGCATTGCCCACAGCTTTTCAAAAACTTACTAATATATATATATATATATATATATATATATATATATATATATATATATATATATATATATATATATAACCGCCCCGGTGCGCATACTATATGAGTATCTATCACCACTCCGGTGTGCATACTATATACTTACCTACAAAATATTCATGTTAAAAAAAACAAAAAAAAATCGCCCAACCCCCTCAAAAGTTTGGCCTGACCGCTACAATTTTTTCCGACCCCAAATATCTCAAGCCGTACCCCCAATTTTGTATTACTCAAAACAAACAAAAAAGAAAAAAATTTGGCCTGACCCCTAAAAAGTTCAGCCTGACCCCTAAAGTTTTCCCCGACGCCTCAATCTCTCAAGCTCACCATCCCAACTAATTTTGGATTTTCCCCAACCCTGAGAAATATTTTGAGTTCAAAACAAAAAAAACAAAAAATTTGGGCTGACCCCTACAAAGTTCGGCCTGACCCCTAAAATGTTCACCGACCCCTCCATCTCTCAAGCCCCCTATCTCAACTAATTTTTCACTCTCCCCCAACCCTGAGAAATATTTTGAGGTCAAATCAAAAAAAAAAAGAAAAAATTTGGCCTGACCTCTAAAAAGTTCGGCCTGACCTCTAAAATTTTCCCGGACCCTTCTATCTCTCCAGCCCCCGATCCTACCTTGTGTTCACTCTCTCCCAACCCTGAGAAATATTTTGTTACATCCTTATAAATGTTTTACAAGTACTTTAATGGAATGTGCTCCGATGAACTGGCTGCTCTACTACCCGCTCGAAGTAAATACACTCGACCAACCCGACAATCAGTTAAACCCCATTCATTTACTGTGGAGATCCCCAGAAACCGAAGAGCATTCTACACCAATAGCTTCTTTCCTCGTGCTGCCGGCCTCAAGAACTCCCTCTCTGCTCCCTGTTTCCCCGACTGTACCCACATGCAGAAATGTAAAACTAATGTACACAAGTATCTCCCTGCACAGCTTCCAGTTTAGGATGACCCCCTACACATTCACCCTAATTCTCAGTAGCCCTTTTCGCCTACAGTGGCAACTTGCGTTGTTGGGAGTGAACTCAGTTAAAAATAAGCAACGACAATTGTGGATTAACTGAAGAAAATCGGGTAATGGAGTATAGAGTTTGGTTAATTTAAGTGGATTTGATTATTTGTCCTCAAAGAGAATGATTACTCAATTAAAAAAAAATTATAATAATAATTTAGTAAATGTTCCTAATTAGTTTCAAAATCATGTTAATGAAAACAATTGTTTCCGTCCATTTCGAAACATACATACTCTTATATATTAATTCATATAATATTTTTTAAAGCTCCAGCAGTGGATATAGTTACGATCACAGTTAAGCAAAAATATCACAAAATCGGCAACATTTCAAAAGTGTCCTTTTATTTCACAGATCAATGTTATTTCTATAAATTTATTTATTTTTATTCAAAATCAACATTTTTAAAAAAAAATAATTATATCCATTTGTAGAAAAAATCAAAACTAGTATATGAAAATCTTATTTTCTTTCAAAATGTCTGATATTAATTATAATTATTAAAATAATAAGTAAAAAATATATTAAGAAAAAATTACTACGCAACACCGACTGTCTCATTATTTTAAATTTATCACAAACTGTTATGAAGCCTTTTTCATGCCGTTTTAATTATTAAACAACTTCAGCTTTCGATATAAAATTACTTATGTATCATTTAAATTTAATTTCTTATTTTCTTCTTATTATTATTATTATTATTATGAACAAGCTGACCTGTGTCCGCCGTTGCCCGGGAATGAATATTAAATCCAGGAGTTTGATGGTCAACTTCAAAAATCCAATACGGAAACCGACCACATAATTTAAAAAGAAAATAACCAGAATGTTCCTATGTGTGTATGAAAGAAATGTTATTCTTACATGTACAATCGTTTTGTAGTTTCTATTTTGTCGTGTTATATATATAAATATATTCTTCTTGCATAACTAAAAATAAGTAAGTTTATTGTATACTGTACCCGAAAGAAGGGGAGACAAGGTCTGGGAGGGTGCCTCTTATTGAACAACCCAGGACCAATACCTCAGCCCGACAGATAAAGACCACTGAAATAGCCTAGTTCCTACTGAACGAGAACAAATCCTCGACTGGTATTACCCCATCGCGAAGTCCTCAATTAGCCGAAGTTGCTGAGAGACTGAACAGGCTGTGGTCGCCGCAAATCTGAGAAGCAGAGGCTTCCAGTATTTATGCAGAATAGAAGAATTCAAATAGTCCGTATAAGTAAGATACCATAATAAACCAATATAGAATTAAAACCAGTTATCTTGGCACTTTAGGCAGTAAGCAATTAACTTACATCACGCAAAAGAGGGGTGGCAAGGCCTGGGAGGGTGGACTTCCTAGGACAACCCAGAACCAGTACCTCTACCATAGCTAGATAAAAGTCCACCGTAATAACCGAGTTCACGCGTAACTGGGGTTGTTCAGATATTTAATTTCTTTCCTAACGCAGGAATATCTGTCACCAGGTAAAAAGGTGGGGAGAGTAAAGACAGTGCCCCTAAATGGGAGAGAACTCTGGCCTATAAATATTACTTGGGAAGCCACGCCAGCTTTCCACGGTCAGGTCACCTCAGGTAGTAAGCAATAAACCGACCCCAAAAAAAGTAAGGTAAGGACTGGGAGGATGTATCTCCTAGTATTTCCCAGGACCCAACCCCTAAGCCCAACATATAAAAGGCAACCGAAATAGCCCAGTTCCTGCTGGACAGAATCCTCGACTGATAGTACCCAATACTTAAGTTTTCAATCAAGCGAAGTTATTGAAAGACTGAACGGGCTGGGGTTGGTGCAGGTATTTAATTTATTTGCCACTGCAGAAATATGTGACACAAGGTATAAAGGTTTGGGAGTGTCAAGCTAGCACCCCTAAAGAAGGAGCACTCTGGCCTATTGAAAATAGCCTAGACAGTCCTGTCGGGATTCCACGGTTAGGGCGCCTCGGGCAGTAAATAATAAACTTACTGTACCCGAAAGAAGAGGAGGCATTATTAAGAGGGTTCACTTATTATGACTACGCAATATATTTACCTAAACCCCACATATCAAAAGCCACTGGAATTGCCCAGTTCATGCCGGACTAATTGTCGAGAACGACCCAATCCCGATGTCCTCAATCAACCAAAGTTTCTGAAAAATTGAACGGGCTGGGCTCGTTTCAGATCTGTCATTCTTCCCACGGCAGGAATATGTGCCGCAAGCTTGGAAGGTGGGGGAAAGTCAAGCAGCGCCCTTACAGAAAGAAGCACTCTGGCCTAGCAAAAATAGCATGGTCAGCCCTGTCGGAATTTAGGTTTTTTTTCTAATATATGAGAACTATGTTTTAAAATATTTTTTTATTGTTAACATCTACGATGATTTATTTTTCATTAAAAGATACATCTCTGCGTTTATTTAGTACCCTGTGATATAACTTTAGTAAAGGTGTTTTTTGCTTACACTTAATAATACATTTGCACTAGGATTTCCAATAAATTGATGGTTTAATCATATTCCATGATCGTCTATATAATATATATATATATATATATATATATATATATATATATATATATATATATATATATATATATATATATAACCCAATGTCTGTATGTATGTGTGTGCCCTATAGAAAAAAAGTTAGATGATCTATTTATAGTATTTTTATGTAAAATTAAAGGGGCTATGGGGCAGATTTCGTCTCGTGAGGAAGAGGATCTGTTATTTCAGCTATTTTCAGCTTAATTTCAATTTAATTATGTATTCATTTTAATAGAAAGGATGAGGTCTACTCTTCTAGGTTTTACCTTGATACCCATGCCATTCCTACGACTAATCTATTATATAAACGTCACCTGTCTGTATGTATGTATGTATGTATGTATGTATGTATGTATGTATGTATGTTGGTCTTCTCCTCCGATACTACCCAACAGACACTTACGCAGATGACATTATTAAAACCAGCCAGCCCCCAGACGTGCTATCTCTGAAAATTGGGGGGAAACGTTCATATTTTCGTATAGAAATGGCTCGAAACGTTGAGGGGGGGGGGATGTTTTAAAAAATCAAGACATAGTACAAAAACGATTTGCGCATGCGTGAAATATATGTCACTTCCTCAATAAGACCATGTTGAACGCGCCAAATATGAAAAACGTAAGTTTACGTACTTTTTTTATTTGTTTCTGTAATCAACAATTATAAACAACTTAATTTTTATTTAAACAAAAAAATTCGCTAATATTATTTGTTTATTAAACGTATCGTAAAAAATATATATATATATATGAGTTTATTATGCATTCTGTCCTCGTGGGGAGGCAAGTAATAACTGACACAAAAACATTTTTGTTTAGTTTTCCAACGTGAAACGCAATATATTTTAATAAATAAACAAAAAATAACCGTACATTGGCCTCACCATCCATAATCAACAATTAAGATCGATAATTTTATTTACAAATATTTCTATAACTTAATTTTTTTGTTTATTAAACGTATCGTAAAAAAAAAAAACACGATATGACTTTATTATGCAATCTCCCTTCGTGGGGACGCAAGTAAATATTTACTTTTCACTTCGTAAGCCAACCCCAAATAAAACGGTAAAACATTTATATGTACACATCTGACTGACAATTGTTCATTCCCCCCCCCCAAAAAAAAACACAACAAATTAAAATATATTTATTTTATTCATCTAATTCAGCTCTTATAATTGTTGCTACAATACTAACGTAATAAGTTCAGAAACAAAAAAACACTTACAGATTTAGCGATTGTTATTCTATTATTTATTCTTTCTTCGTAGCATTTTCACGTTAGCAAACAGTTTAATTTATTTTGCACAAAGAATACACATCAAACATATGATATTATAATACATACTAAACAATATTCCAAATAACTTTTATATTTCGTAGGGGGGGGGAATTCAGTTTACACGTATTTTTCAATTTTTTTCATTACTTTACATAACAGACACGAGATTACATAATAAAAAAATTAAAATAATTATACTCTAACATATAAGATACAATTTTTTTAACGTTTTCTTTCTGTTAAGAAATATACACCTCAAGAATCAATATATACCAATAATTATACCTTTCACTTCTTTTATAAACAAACAAATATGTGACTTCTACACTATTTGGACCGGACTGATTAGTTTATACTAAGCAAATACTTTTTACAAATGGGATTTCAATTATCCTTTCATTTTTTTTTTTTTAAACAAATCTGTGACTTCTATACTATTTGGTAGAATTCGTTCGTAAACTAAGCAAATACTTTTTACAAATGGGATTTCCATTAACGACTATGAGAAAAAAATATTCAAAAAACGACATCCTTGAATTTTATTGTAATAAATACGCGTGGACATGTATTCAATTTACACGGATTTTCTATTTTCGTCATCATTACACGTAACAGACATCGACTACCTATTAACTAAGCCGACGTAATCAAATACGAATTTGTAAACGTCGCTAATTAAATATGATATGCTTCTACAAAAAACAAAATGAATAATTCCGATATTTCATATTTACAAATATTTCTATAACTTAATTTTTTGGTTTATTAAACGTATCGTAAAAAAAAAAAAACACGATATGACTTTATTATGCAATCTCCCTTCGTGGGGACGCAAGTAAATATTTACTTTTCACTTCGTAAGCCAACCCCAAATAAAACGGTAAAACATTTATATGTACACATCTCACTGGCGTAGCTAGGGGGGGGGGCGAGGGGGGCGGGCCGCCCCGGGCGGCACACCTGAGGGGGCGGCATTTTGAGAGGGTAAAAATAGAAAGTAGAGAAAAAAATTTAAAAAAACAAAAGTTAACAAAAAATATGAAATTTTATACTATAATTTTATATAATAATAAATTTAAATGAGAACATTTGAAAACCTGAAAATGTTATGAAATGATAAAATCATTTTTATTTACTTTTTTGTCGTTGTTGTTAAAGTCCGAATTTTCGCCAAATAACATGGATGTATCAAGGAGAGAATAGTCCGATGTAGTTTTCTTTTCTTTGTCTTCATAATGTTATTATTAAGAGGGCTAGCCCTCCGAAGAGAAAAAACGTCTTGTATCGGTGCTTTTTTAAATCCGTGTGTGTAATCGCTCGGTTTTCAGAAATTTGTTGTTGTTAATAACGTTTCAACTCTTTTAAAAATAGTTTTAATATATTTTAAACAAATGTATTTATGAATGGCAAATAAGGCTATAAATTTATTTTTTGTGAGAGAACTGTCGCAAGGCATCAAGTCGGTTGAAAATTTACAAACAGATTTTTCGCGCCTTTTTTTCGGCAAAGTTATTAATGACTCTATCAAAATTCACTTCCTCGACAAGTTCCCTCTCTATTGAGAGGATTGCCAAGTCTGTAAGTCTTGTCTGGCTCATTGCTGATCTGAGGTAGTTTTTTATGAGCTTCAGTTTTGAGAAAGAGCGCTCACAGCTAGCAACGCTAATAGCTCTGGTGAGGAAAATTCTCAGCAAGATCACAATATTAGGGACGGAATCCCCAAGTTGGTATCTTTGTATAAAGTTCAAAAGTTCAAGAGGTCCATCGATTTTGTCTTTTTCTGAAGCTTTTACAACATACTGTAACCTCTTCTTTTCAGCAAAGAATTTCTCTTTTTCTATATCTTCGTCAAATCCACCAAGCTGACAATCATAATTATCATCAAGCAGATTTGACGGTATAAGAAAAGCGTATTTATTTGCAAGATTGTGAACTTGTTGAAATCTGCAAGATATTTCTAATTGTACACAAGATCTAATTTTAAACAAGACCATTGCTATATTCGCTTACGGCCGTTTGCCATTTTCGGCTCTCATTATGCTCAACATTATGGGAGCATTATAATAAATACGTATTTATTTTATAACTATATATGTGCATATATACATATATATGTGCATATACACATATATTTATACATACATATACATATATACATACATACGTGCATATATACATATATACACACACATACACATATATAAATACGCATATATACATACATATATATGTATATATATATATATATATATATATATATATATGGCTGGTTTTAATTCTTGAACAAAATTTCCATTAATTGAGAATAAATTGCTTTAATTCATTTCAATCACTAAGTTTAAAAAATGCAAGCATTAATTATTTCTGGAGATATACTCAGTGACCGGCTGACCTAACAGGATAGGGCCAAGCCTAGGCTTCGGCCAAGCACCAAAAAAACAAAATGACCTCAGAAAGATTTCATACTTAAAGGGGAACTTTCATATAAATTTTTATCGAATAGGTGCGAAAAGAAAGTTGGATATTTGGGTGTATATACACCGACATCAAAGAGGAAATAACATTAGATGCGAAAGTTTGAATTCATTAATTTTATTACTGTCAAAACGTTTGTTTTTGTAGCATACTTTTTATAACTCCTTGTAAACTTTACAATTGCTAGCTGGGGGATCGGACAAAATCACCCCGGGCAACCCCCACCATCTACTTAAAACAAAAGGAAAACAGATAAAATCTCAAATGAATAAAAAATATTAAAAATCAGTTTTCATTTTTTAATTTTAATTTAATTGAATTTAGGAAAATTAGAACTAATTTTCGCAAGGTATGAAAATTAAGAATAATGTTAACTTAATAATAATGGACCAGTTTTCCTACCTAGCAAAAAATTTTCCATGGACGAATTATCCATGGGCAATTATCCATGGACGAATTTTCCGGGCACCCAAATGCCGGGGGGGGGCGGCAAATTTTACTACCGCCCCGGGCGGCAAAAGGTCTAGCTACGCCACTGACACATCTGACTGACAATTGTTCATTCCCCCCCCCCAAAAAAAAACACAACAAATTAAAATATATTTATTTTATTCATCTAATTCAGCTCTTATAATTGTTGCTACAATACTAACGTAATAAGTTCAGAAACAAAAAAACACTTACAGATTTAGCGATTGTTATTCTATTATTTATTCTTTCTTCGTAGCATTTTCACGTTAGCAAACAGTTTAATTTATTTTGCACAAAGAATACACATCAAACATATGATATTATAATACATACTAAACAATATTCCAAATAAATTTTATATTTCGTAGGGGGGGGGAATTCAGTTTACACGTATTTTTCAATTTTTTTCATTACTTTACATAACAGACACGAGATTACATAATAAAAAAATTAAAAAAAGTATACTCTAACATATAAGATACAATTTTTTTAACGTTTTCCTTCTGTTAAGAAATATACACCTCAAGAATCAATATATACCAATAATTATACCTTTCACTTCTTTTATAAACAAACAAATATGTGACTTCTACACTATTTGGACCGGACTGATTAGTTTATACTAAGCAAATACTTTTTACAATTGGGATTTCAATTATCCTTTCATTTTTTTTTTTTTTAAACAAATCTGTGACTTCTATACTATTTGGTAGAATTCGTTCGTAAACTAAGCAAATACTTTTTACAAATGGGATTTCCATTAACGACTATTAGAAAAAAATATTCAAAAAACGACATCCTTGAATTTTATTGTAATAAATACGCGTGGACATGTATTCAATTTACACGGATTTTCTATTTTCGTCATCATTACACGTAACGGACATCGACTACCTATTAACTAAGCCGACGTAATCAAATACGAATTTGTAAACGTCGCTAATTAAATATGATATACTTCTACAAAAAACAAAATGAATAATTCCGATATTTCATATTATAATAATTTAAAAAAAAAAAAACACCTAACAATTAATATAAAGATTTACATTTTACTTATTTACATGAAGTTAAAACAACTGTTACTTATACAGAATTTGAACTTTCTTAGAATCGTTTTAAACGATCACTATTGACTAATCACTAACTACTCATTTCATTGATAAATTTTCACTTCAGAAATTTCTGTTGCCTACTTTCAGAAACTTTTCATTCATACAATAAGATAAATCGATGACTTTACATTCAGTTTGGCACTTCCGGTTGACTCGGTGGAATGAATGGAACTCTTCAATTATTAAGTCCAAGTGACGTTTGAAATGCAGAACTACCCTTACTTATTACAATAAAAAATGTTCCCCCACCCACCCCCACCTAAATATATAAGACAGCGACTACATAATAACGTGCCACCCATTATAAATAATATTACAATATTTTTATAAATAATATTACAATATTTTTAAGTATAAAAACTCATCCGACATAATCAAATATGAATTCGTAAACGTCGATAATAAAATATGATACACTTCTTTTTAAGGCATTAGAACTTTACACGATAAAAAAACAATTGACAAATTCAGATATTTTCCATTATAATAAATTTACAAAAAACTCACAAAAAAAAATTAAAAAAACAATTGCTGAAATTTTTTAATAAACACTTACTCTGTCTGTGATAAGGGGGCCTTTTAAAATTAAAGAAGCCTACAGAGCCACATTAAAATCACCCCCCCCCAAACTGCTGCCCTTATATTAAATACATTTTCTTCTTTTTTCAACATACACTAATTGACATTAATTTAGACTTAGATTTACCCGTGAGGCGGTGGCAAGCGACATGTTGTCGATAGTGTTCACCACTCGACTACAACAATATTTCTGTTTCGCACTTACTACAATAACTTCCAGTAGTATTTACTGACCAACACCTCAGATTTGTTTGCCTTTCAAGCTCCAAACGGAAACAGAATTTACGTGCTTTAAATAGTAATTAATGCCCCCCTTCATTTGCCCAATTGATACACATCAGAAACATATTACATACAATAACATATCCTTTGGACTTTTAACACAATACATGGTTCAGATCAAAATTGGTTTAATTTCTTGCAAATCAGACGTGACTAACCTGCCACATTTTCAAGATTTTCATAGCAAGAGTTTTCCATCTAAAGCTAGGTATCCTTATCCAACTCCTAACGAAAGGAAACATTTTAGGAGTGGTCATAGCATACATGTACACTGTTGAGTGGCAGAAAAGAGGATTGCCACATGCTCATTGTCTGGTTTGGCTTCAACAAAAATTGAGATCCTCTGACATAGATTCAGTTATCAGTGCAGAAATTCCGGATCCAGTGGCAGATCCGCTTTTACATGATATCATTAGGCACCATATGATTCATGGACCATGTGGAAACATAAACAGATGTTCACTCTGTCTCAAAGATGGACACTACAGTAAGAGATATCCCAGACACTTCTTGAGTGAAACTCAATCGGATACAAATGGCTACCCACAATATCGACTATCTCCTTTAGCTGGAGGTTTTGAGACGACAGTTACCCTACCTGGCAACATAACGGTTCCTGTAGACAACCGATGGGTTGTACCACATAATAAACTGCTTTGTAAGATTTTTGATGCACATATCAATGTTGAATACTGCAACAGCGTGAAATCAATAAAATACATTTTTAAATATGTAAATAAAGGTAGTGATCAAGCTATCTTACCAATTGAAAGTAATGCTCATGATGAAGTTAAGAGATACGAAACAGGACGTTACATATCAACCAATGAAGCCATTTGGAGAATACTTAACTTTCACATACATGTACATCATCCCCCAGTTATTCACCTATCAGTTACTCTAGAAAATGGACAGCGGATATACTTTACTGAAAGTACTGCAGCAGATAGAGTTGCAAATCCACCTACAACCACTCTAACAGCTTTTTTCAAATTGTGTCAAACAGATTTTTTTGCACGTACACTTTTTTACTCGGAAGTTCCACTTTATTATACCTGGGACAGTAAAACTAAGCTCTTCAAGCGACCACTGAACTGTGTAGAACACAATAAAAATTCCAATATTCATTGTCACCATGTTCTATTTCAGTAAGTAACCAATTTCAAACTCATCAAGAGTTTTCAGAATTCTAATTTCATTTTAACTACATTTTGTTTATACAAATTACCAATTCTAAAATGACAACTCTCCCAGATTTTAGAATAATTAAATAATGAATGATGCCCCCCCCCCTGAGTTGAGAATAATTAGAAAATGAATGACACATCCACCAGAGTTGAGAATGACTTAAAAATGAATGACACATCTCCAGAGTTGAGAATAACTAAAAATGAATGACAGTTGAGAATTGACTAAAAGAACATGGTTTTGGTTGCTTAACATCCAAACATGCCTCCCAAAATTCAACCTCTGGTCCCCGTTCTGAGAGGTGGTAACAGGGTAAAACAGTGTAAATGCTTAGGAGGTTATGGATGCAACTTTACACCAGTTCTTATAGCCCGTTTCACTCTGTATAACCCTGGCTAACGAGGCTCTGGTAATGTATTCTTCAACTATTTTGTTTCAAACAAGTATTTTTATTTGCTTGCTATTTATTCTATTAGTTTATCGATGTTACATTCAATAAACAGCATGTGTATCATTCTATTAACTATGCAAAACCATATAAATACTGCTACATGATATAAACCAAACCATGCACACAGATGAAGCAAGGGAGACAGTCGAAGAGAGAGGGGAAAACGGTCATTATCAGAGAAAATATTTTTGTTTACTTTTTTGGTGCACATTCTTTTTTTTATAATTATTTTCACTTTCTAACTAAATGTTTGAAAACTATTAGCATTGAAACTTAGTGAAAACAATGGCACTTTGGTGAGAAGTGAAATGACTGTATAGTCCCATTGAGACTCCCTCGTGAATATAGTAAGGCACCTCACCCAACAGGCAATAGTAAATACATCTCCTATTAGAAAGTTACACAAAGGAAAACGTCAACACAAATTTACACTAGAGTATTGATTTACTCCTCTCCAGGAGTTAGGCACAAGGCCAGTTTTTATCTTACTCCCACAAGTCTGGTTGGGAAAGTGGGGTTTAAAAATTGCCTGGGCAGCCCTGTCGGCATTCCCCGGTAGGGGCGCCTCAGGCAGTAAGCAATAAACTTACTCCTCCCCAAAGAGGGGAGGCAAAGCCTGGGAAGGTGGACCTCCTAGAACTGCACAGGACAGACCCATAGACCGGCGTAAATCAAGCCCCGAAGGCCAAGACGATACCAGTTTATCGGGTGCAGTATCCATCGGAACAGATACTACACTTTGATCTTAGCCAAAAGGCGTTATTTAACCCCTACCCACAATAGGAATATGTGACACAAGGTCGGAAAGTGGGATTTGAAAAGCCAGCGCTCGAGAGGGTGAGCACTCTGGCCATTAAAAATTTCCTGGGCAGCCCCGTCGGCATTCCCCGGTAGGGGCGCCTCAGGCAGTAAGCAATTAACTTACTCCTCCCCAAAGAGGGGAGGTAAAACCTGGGAGGGTGGACCTCTTAGAACTGCACAGGACAGATCAGACCCAAAGATCACTGATCATCACAAACGAAGGACTCTGTTCTTGCAATAATAACTACGTCATAGCTCTCATGTTTTTAATTATCTATTCCTCAAAATCATAAAAGAAAGAACATTCTTTGGGGTGGATTCTTGATGATAGCAAGTCACTAATAAGAACTTAACACAAACATTTCAGTACTTTCATATTTTGAGTTTTAAAAAGTGATTATTAATGATGTACATTTTTAGCCACATCATTTTGATTACTGTACTAATTCAATTGAATAATATATTTTCTAATTTTATCTTCCATTTCAGACAATTTGGTTGTTTTTCCCAATTACATCTTTCATTTAAGTGAATTTGCCTACTTAGTTTCATTAACCACACAATCAACCTGGAGATTTCGATGATGACAATGTAGCTTGAAATTTATTTTTATATTCTTTTATATAAAATGAAGACTATAGCAAAAATCTTATTACAAATAATCAAAATGCGGACGGTTAAAAAAACGTTTTATTACTAAAACATCACGGTTGAACAATGTGTTTCTGTGATTGATATCATTAAGTGCTGCAGTTCCTTTTTTAAATTTGTGTTTTTATCTTTTGACACAATTACACATTCTCAAAAGACACATTAAAATAAAAATCACCCATTTTAATATAAAATTGTTTTTGTTTTTTTTTCATTATATTCTTGCTTGAAAGTGGTGAACAAACTTAAAATAAATGTGTTTCAATATATTGAGCAATAAACTAATCATTTTTCATAAATATGTTAAGCACATTTTTTGACTATTGTTTTGTTGTTCATGCCTAGGTTTATAATCTGAAACAAACTCAGGAGCAATAAATTATTACTGCATTAGGACACTTTCTAAATGTTATATTTTGTAGAAAACACTGATCAGTTCCCTAGATGCAACAGATGTGTGCAATAATGCAGTAGGACACTCAAAATATAGTAAATGCTGCATTCGGATGTACTTAATACTCTAGATAGAGCAAGTATGTGTTAGAATATAGTGTGACTCTTAGTATGTCTTATGGTGAATCTAACAGTGCACAATATCATAGAGATAGCATGTGTGTAATTTACTAATGGATATATACTAAATCAGTAACTGTTCAATATGTTAGATAGAACAGTGTAACACTTGGTAAGGTGTACCTGCTTAATCTGTCGGTGTTCTTTACCCTAAATACAGCAGTTTTCTGTAAATTCGGTCTATTCTACTTTTAACTAGAATGATCAGTCACCACAATACCACATTTACTCATAACCTTATATTTGCTTTTTGCTTTATTGAACAAGTTGTAAACTTTCATTCTTTTTAGTTTTTACGGACGTTAACCAAACACTTAGACTGGTACCGACTTCAGTTACCAATTAAGGGTTGTAGCATCCCTCTGAACAAATACTAAACTTTGAATTATTTACTTGCAGAAAATATGAAAAAATTACATTCAAAACAAGGCTTTCAAAAGTGTTCTAAAGTAATAAAAATGTATATCCTACTATAACTAGAATGTTAGTCACCACAATACCACATTTACTCATAACACAAATTAGACACAAGACCATCAGAAGTGTGGGAAAGAGTGTCGTCGGTCATAATTGTTCTAACATATGAAAAAAAATTAATATTTCTATGTTTCCCCAGCTAAGACATTTGTTGCTGAGCAAGGTTAGTGGTAGGTTAACATAAAATAGTAAATTCTTTACAGTAAGGTAACATTGGCATTTTCCCTTTAATGTTATCAATAATTAAACACTGCTTTTAATGTTATCCAGTAAAAGAGAATAGCAAATCAGTCAGCATTTTTTTACATTGAAATTTAACAAGTTCTAGGCGCTTGATTGTGATAGTGCTCTCTTGGCCTCCTTATTTTAAAAGTGCTCATTATCCTACATAGAACGAGTGTTTAATTAAATAGAGTTCAATATCCTAGATAGAGCAGGTGTGTTTATTATACACACCATAGCACAGGATTAAAAAAAACAAACTGATGTTCGGGGAGCAGTCAAACAGTGAAACAGTCAAAGCTGGAGGTTCGGGAAAAAATTCAGAGCTTGCAGTATATGAAAGAGTCACCCTGATGATTAAGGAGTCGGAGCCAGCTCTTCAGGAAGTAGTCAGGTCCTAATTGTTCGGGTAGGAGTCAGAGCCTGATGTTCAGGAAAGAGTCAAGGTCTGGAGTTCAACCCGAATGGAATATTACGGAGTCTGAGTAGAATGTATAGGAAGGGTCCCCATTGTTAGCACTATTATTTATATTCATATAAAATAATGTCTCGATCGGTGAATTTAAAAGAAAAAATTATTCTTCCCCATTGATACCATTTATTATATTCATATAAAATATTTAATCGGTGATCAACTTAGGTTATTTAATCTAACGTACACAAACATGAAAGAAGTAAATAGACACCATTATTATCATAAACAAAGACTGCTGTCAGAGGGGCCCGATCGACCTAGGTTATTTTATCTAACATACACGGACATGAAGAAGTAAATAAACAAACACCCTTATTAACATTAATAATGAAGACAAATATGGTACTTTTAATAGAAATGTTACATTTTTACTCCAGGGAATGGAGAGGTAGTGCAGAGTTTAGGGGAGGCCGGTGATAGTGTAGCCAGGGTGAATTGGCAACCATGTACGTGACATCTTTTACTCCTGGCAACTGTGGAAGGAGGGCGACTGGAGAAGTGATCCCCTGTGCAACGCTAATAGGTACGTATATAGTATGCGCACCGGGGCTGTAATAGGTACGTATATAGCATGTGAACAGGGATGGCGATAAGTACGTACATACCATGCGCACCTGGGCGACAATAGATACGGATTTAGCATTCACACCAGAGTGGCGATAGGTACTTATATATTATGTACCTATATAGAAGGCACAGACAGAGGTGGTACTTTTTATAGAAATATGTCATACTTTTGCCCTGGCCAACGTAAGAGGAATGGTGGAGAAGAAACAGCTTTCGCAAAAGGCAAAATGAGAAAGTAGCTGTGAAATTGGGCGACCAGAGAAGAGAAAAGTAGAAAGATAAAGAGACGGCTATAGAGAAAGGGAGGGAAATCGAAGTTTGAATATAAAGATGTTGAATATAAAGATGTTACACACGTGATTTTTCTTCTATTCAATAACCTGAGCAACGCCGGGTAGCCCTGTCATCATGTTCTTTTTCAGTAAGTCACCAATTTCAAACTCCTCAAGAGTTTTCAGAATTCTAAATTCATTTTTACTCCGAAAATGACCTAAAGTCTAAATCAGTAAGAATCTAAAATCAACGAATAAACAAAACAAAATTGACAACTGAAATGTGTAAAACACAATAAAAATTCCAATATTCATTGTCACCATGTTCTATTTCAGTAAGTCACCAATTTGAAACTCCTCAAGAGTTTTCAGAATTCTAAATTCATTTTAACTACATTTTTTTATACAAATTACCAATTCTAAAATGACAACTCTCCCAGAGTTTAGAATAATTAAATAATGAATGATGCCCCCCCCCCCTGAGTTGAGAATAATTAGAAAATGAATGCCACATCTACCAGAGTTGAGAATGACTTAAAAATGAATGACACCTCTCCAGAGTTGAGAATAACTTAAAAATGAATGACAGTTGAGAGTTGACTAAAAGAACATGGTTTTGGTTGCTTAACATCCAAACATGCCTCCCAAAATTCAACCTCTGGTCCCTGTTCTGGGAGGTGGTAACAGGGTAAAACAGTGTAAATGCTTAGGAGGTTATGGATGTAACTTTACACCAGTTCTTATAGCCCGTTTCACTCTGTATAACCCTGGCTAACGAGGCTCTGGTAATGTATTCTTCAACTATTTTGTTTCAAACAAGTATTTTTATTTGCTTGCTATTTATTCTATTAGTTTGTCGATGTTACATTCAATAAACAGCATGTGTATTATTCTATTAACTATGCAACACCATATAAATACTGCCACATGATATAAACCAAACCATGCACACAAATGAAGCAAGGGAGACAGTCGGACAGATAGGGGAAAACAGTCATTATTAGAGAAAATATTTTTGTTTACTTTTTTGGTGCACATTCTTTTTTTATAATTATTTTCACTTTCTAACTAAATGTTTGAAAACTATTAGCACTGAAACTTAGTGAAAACAATGGCACTTTGGTGAGAAGTGAAATGACTGTATAGTCCCATTGAGAATATAGTAAGGCACCTCACCCAACAGGCAATAGTAAATACATCTCCTATTAGAAAGTTACACAAAGGAAAACGTCAACACAAATTTACACTAGAGTATTGATTTACTCCTCTCCAGGAGTTAGGCACAAGGTCAGTTTTTATTTTACTCCCACAAGTCGGGTTGGGAAAGTGGGGTTTAAAAATTGCCTGGGCAGCCCAGTCGGCATTCCCCGGTAGGGGCGCTTCAGGCAGTAAGCAATAAACTTACTCCTCCCCAAAGAGGGGAGGCAAAGCCTGGGAAGGTGGACCTCCTAGAACTGCACAGGACAGACCCATAGACCGGCGTAAATCAAGCCCCGAAGGCCAAGACGATACCAGTTTATGGGGTGCAGTATCCATGGAACAGATACTACACTTTGATCTTAGCCAAAAGGCGTTATTTAACCCCTACCCACAATAGGAATATGTGACACAAGGTCGGAAAGTGGGATTTGAAAAGCCAGCGCTCGAGAAGGTGAGCACTCTGGCCATTAAAAATTTCCTGGGCAGCCCCGTCGGCATTCCCCGGTAGGGGCGCCTCAGGCAGTAAGCAATTAACTTACTCCTCCCCAAAGAGGGGAGGTAAAACCTGAGAGGGTGGACCTCCTAGAACTGCACAGGACAGATCAGACCAACAGACCGGCGGAAACCAAGCCCCGAAGGCCAAGACAATACCGATCTATGAAGTGCAGTATCCATCGGAACAGATGTGAAACAGTGGTTTCAGCGGCGGAGTCTGCACCCCGGGGTGCACTGGAATGCATCGGGGAGATCAGGCCCCACGTAGAAACAAGTGGAGATCTGGGAGCTAGTACATATTTTCGACCGTCCGGGCCCTGATCGCTGGGGGCGCCGTGAAGTCTGAGATTGGCTCTTGGGGTGTCGTGGGCAATTAGGGAACAACAATGGGATACATTGAGCACACGCTGCCAAAAGTTTTGGCAAAATCTTATCAGAGGTGTCAACACTTGGAGGACAGAGGGAGAGGGAATAATTGGTCTCTAGGGAGATAAAGACTAAGAGATAAATTCCAAATTGTCCGTTGAGAAGCGTACCACCCCACTCCGGGAGAGGAGGTGGGACACAGAGGAAGGGATGGGGGAGAGAAAGAGAGTGAGTCAGCATCGCGCGTACAACACGACGAGAAGAGAGAGAGAGAGAGAGAGAGAGAGAGAGAGAGAGAGAGAGTATGAGTTGTACACTTTTCGTCTTTGTTGTTGAGGCGAGAGGGCAGCACAAAACAGTCAGATCTAAGGATTCGTTCGGGACAGACGGCCCAGCGAGAGCGCCGCGCGAACGATCGCTCTCGCTTGGCATGGCGTGGCTCATGGCATTCCCCCACCATCGTTTTCCACCAGAGATTAACGTCTCAATTAATACCAACAGCCGTAAGAGTCCACACCCACCGGTTTGAGTAGACAAGTTATATCTCGATTAAGGATTTGCAGTCGTAAAGAGATTCACACACACACACAGAGAGAAGGAAGATAAGATAGTTAGAAAAAAGCCATTATCGAAGAATAGACTTTGGGTTAAAAACCCACCGTTCATTTTTATTAAATAATTATTGTTGTGAAAAGACCTAGCCGTTTGTTGAGTTATTCTGTCATCGAGTTGTCCTGCTAAGTAATCTTGCCTTCACAGAATCACGAAGTCGTCATTCATCTGACCCGGGGGAGATTCGAGCCATCTTTCTGTTTACAGCCACTACAGACGAAATCACGAGCCAAAGAAAAGGTGTTCACAGTCAGGAAGGATTCCTGCACCGGGACGGTTCTCATTACATTTGCATTACATTTGATGACGTCACGGGTAGAAGAGTAAGAGTGTGGGGTTTGCGTTATAAATGGTGCCGCGACCTAGGATCATGGTACGGTGAGGAGTGCCTGGAAACCTCGGGAGAAGAAAAGAACAAAGCCAACCACGGCCACAAAGAAAACAATTTTTTTTTCCGGCAAAACACCTTGGAAAAAGAAAAAATAGACAGACAAATTTTAAAAAAACCCACGGGCACAACGGACGATTTTTTTTTTACCGGCAGAGAGAGAAGTTTGACGGACATCGACACCCGTGTTTGAAAAAAAAAAAGAAAGATAGAAAAAGAAAAAGAAAAGAGAGAAACAGTTTAACGGGCATGTACACCCGTGTTTGAAAAAAAAAGAGAAAGATAGAAAAAGAGATAGACTGAAAGAAAAAAACGTTTTTTAGACTTTGAGATCGGTCTGGGACCGCGAACTTTTAGTCAATTGATTGAAAGGCCCAGACGGACTCGAAAAATAACAAGCAACCAACCCAGAGACGAGGGACCACAGGAGCAGCAGAGGAGAGGGGTAAGTGACTCGTTGATTTCTCTTGTTCGCTTGCTCGGTTTTGTCGGTGTGTCGATTGTTGTCCAAGCTTTGCACACAGTTTGGGTAGTTCTGTTGTTAATGGTGGTAAGCTAGAACGCAAGGGGAATGGGTTCGGAGGAGGACCTAGTAAATAGTATAGCAGGCATAGGGAGAGAAGAGACTAGAAAGATAGAAAGGCCGATAGGAGGGATACGAATACCCCCCCCACAAAGGGGATCCCGTCGGTTCAATGGAGTGGTTAGCAGTAATTCAGAAGAAGAGGGTGATTTATGGACTAGAAAATCACGAGATGGTGCTGCTCGCTCTAGAGGGAGCGAGGGGCCCAGCGTCGAGATTCATTGAGGGGAGGTATGTAGAGAACCCGGGGATCACTTGGACGGAGCTCCGCGAGCAGCTAGTGAGGCAATACGCCAGCGAGCGAACCGCGATTGAGGCCGTACGCGAGTTGACCCGGCTAAGGTTAAGCAATGGCGAGGAAAGGCCTGGGAGAAGGAAAACGGTGGGGGCAGGGCGAGTCCGGGGCCCCGAATGGAGAGAGGGGGCGGAGAGGATTGGGAGGCAGACTCCGATCCTAGAAGGAAGGCATGGGACCTTCAAAATGAGTACGATAGGCCCGCACCGGCCATGCAGGTATCAGTCAGCTGGACCTGCAGGGGTGAGGGGCATGGAGCAGCAGAGTGTCCCACAAATTATGGGCGCCCACGCGGCTCGGTTAGACCGAACTGCACTAGGTGTGGTCGGTTCGGACATGAGAGTCGGTGGTGCACAGCAGCATAGATCGGAGGTGAGGAACTAGGATTCCGAACCTTAGTGTGCCACCTGACACTAGGGTAAAGAACCAGGGAAGCGCCCAGAGGCCACCCCACAGAGTATAAAAAGTAGGGTGGCCCCCAGAATGATAAGTTTAGTGAAAGATAGCGAATTTAAATGGGAAGAAGACGGGCTTGGGTTTTGTTCGCCGGTTTATGAGAAACCGCAAGAAGCAATGAACCCCCCCGTAGAGAGAGATCGAATTAAACGCGACTGCTGGGTCGGTTGACCAGTCCAGCGAGTGGGAGGAGAGCGGCCAAATACCCCCCTGCCCAGCTCCAGAAGAGACTGAGAGAAAATCGGTTAGCCAAAAAAGGTAGAGGAATTACCTATGGAGTTACGGTAGAATGGGAAGAAGACGGGCTTGGGTTTTGTTCGCCGGTTTATGAGAAACCGCAAGAAGCAATGAACCCCCCAGTAGAGAGAGATCGAATTAAACGCGACTGCTGGGTCGGTTGACCAGTCCAGCGAGTGGGAGGAGAGCGGCCAAATACCCCCCTGCCCAGCTCCAGAAGAGACTGAGAGAAAATCGGTTAGCCAAAAAGGTAGAGGAATTACCTATGAAGTTACGGTAGAATGGGAAGAAGACGGGCTTGGGTTTTGTTCGCCGGTTTATGAGAAACCGCAAGAAGCAATGAACCCCCCCGTAGAGAGAGATCGAATTAAACGCGACTGCTAGGTCGGTTGACCAGTCCAGCGAGTGGGAGGAGAGCGGCAAAATACCCCCTGCCCAGCTCCAGAAGAGACTGAGAGAAAATCGGTTAGCCAAAAAGGTAGAGGAATTACCTATGAAGTTACGGTAGAATGGGAAGAAGACGGGCTTGGGTTTTGTTCGCCGGTTTATGAGAAACCGCAAGAAGCAATGAACCCCCCCGTAGAGAGAGATCGAATTAAACGCGACTGCTAGGTCGGTTGACGAGTCCAGCGAGTGGGAGGAGAGCGGAAAAATACCCCCCTGCCCAGCTCCAGAAGGGACTGAGAGAAAATCGGTTAGCCAAAAAGGTAGAGGAATTACCTATGAAGTTACGGTAGAGGGGAGCAGAACGCCCCACCACAGAATAGCAGGAAAGCCAAGCTAAAGATAGTCAAGGACCTGGGGGAGAGGCCGAGGTTGTGCTGTGTCGCATTCGTTGGCTCCACCGCGCGCAGGGAGGGCCCCCATGCGTGTGCGGTGCTGGTGGTTGTGGCGCGGACAGTTGTCTTGGATGCCCCCCCCCCGAGATAAACGGACATATAAGGATAGAAAGAGATGCATAACTGGGACCGATAGAGGGTCGTCGTGGTTAGATCCAAATGATCGATCACAAGTAGTAATATACCTGCAGCTGGATGGGCTGTTGCCGAACGACCAGGCAGATATATAGTGAGTTGTAAAAGCAAAAGAAAGTTGAAGTAATCGACAGATGTTCGAACCACCGTGAATATGACAGATTGTGGTGCGCCTTACGAAAGGGCACAGAAGTAATGATAAGCGAAGAGAAGGATATGAGATCCTATCTAAGATAGATAGTGTTGATACAGACGAAGCAGAAGAAATCAGTGGCCCCCCGTTGCTGGGAGAGGCACTCGATGAGTAATTAGGGACAGTGTCGGGAAGCGATGAGAGAATGATTATGAAGAAATTGGAAGTTATAGGGAAGAACCAAAAGGGTTACTGTCGCATGCAGCCAGAGAAGGCGCATCGATATCGAATGTCACCGGGCCGAAGTGAGCCAAGAAGGTGTTAGTCTGAGAGAATTGTTTTTCCCAGAGAAGGGAACGAAGAGAATCCGGCCGAGGTGGCCGACGCAATGATAGTGACGGTATGCGAACCAGACAGGTCCGTACCAAGAGAATTTCAATTGTTGATACTGACGAGTGAGTGCACAGGTGCACAGTTGGATATGCAATCGCTAAGACACTTGTCGCCGAATATAATCATCTCGGCAGATTAAGGCCGAATTACCAAATCGTTTGAGATTACCGGTCGACCCCATCGAACAGTTATGAAAGTATTATAATGTGTTAAAATGCGTTGCATAACCAGAAGGTAACAAGCTATTAGCTTTAGAGAGATTGAGGGTTCGATTAACCCCGTCAGGAAGGGAAAATTCACGTTAAAAGGTAGAACTAGACACGGGCACGATAGGGATTGGTCGATGTTAGTGAGAATTGTGCACATAAATAATAGGGTTAGCTTTTGCAGAAAAGACAAAGGGCGCTAGAAAGACATAGGGAGAAATTGGACGGCGCGAGCACACCGACGGCCGAGTGCATGAGCGAGGGAGGGTTACCTTTGAGTACACTTCACCCAGATCGCGAGCGGGAGCAGGAATCGCTACCCCTGTCGGAAATCCAGGTGGATGACCAGTGAAGAAGTAGAGATCGATTCCGAGGAGAAGGTGATGGTGACGTAATTTGTAAGGGGCGTTGCGAGCTCCAATCTGTATTAACAAACTTTTAATTGCATGCATCATAAATCATTTTGTCACCTACCCACCTCCCAACACAGAAACAACAAAATGCATACGCACATACACACATACATACGTAGTTCTGATGTTTTAATAGACTGGAAAGAGAAAAAGAAGGACAGACCAAAAGAAAACAGAACAGAAAAAGAAAACTTTTGTTCCATTTTTTAGCTACAGTTTGTTTTAATTTTTGATTATTATTGTTTTGATTGTATTACCCGTTGTTCTCTCTGTGTGTGGGGAAAGGTAACGGTCTGGGAGATGTCAATTGAAACCAAGTGACACGAAATAAGGGTGGACGGATGTGAAACAGTGATTTCATCCGACGTATCAGCCCCCCCACGTAGAGAAAGGTGACGGTCTGGGAGGTGTCAATTTCGACCAATTGACACGAAATAAGAATTGGGCGGATGTGAAACAGTGGTTTCAGCGGCGGAGTCTGCACCCCGGGGTGCACTGGAATGCATCGGGGAGATCAGGCCCCACGTAGAAACAAGTGGAGATCTGGGAGCTAGTACATATTTTCGACCGTCCGGGCCCTGATCGCTGGGGGCGCCGTGAAGTCTGAGATTGGCTCTTGGGGTGTCGTGGGCAATTAGGGAACAACAATGGGATACATTGAGCACACGCTGCCAAAAGTTTTGGCAAAATCTTATCAGAGGTGTCAACACTTGGAGGACAGAGGGAGAGGGAATAATTGGTCTCTAGGGAGATAAAGACTAAGAGATAAATTCCAAATTGTCCGTTGAGAAGCGTACCACCCCACTCCGGGAGAGGAGGTGGGACACAGAGGAAGGGATGGGGGAGAGAAAGAGAGTGAGTCAGCATCGCGCGTACCACACGACGAGAAGAGAGAGAGAGAGAGAGAGAGAGAGAGAGAGTATGAGTTGTACACTTTTCGTCTTTGTTGTTGAGGCGAGAGGGCAGCACAAAACAGTCAGATCTAAGGATTCGTTCGGGACAGACGGCCCAGCGAGAGCGCCGCGCGAACGATCGCTCTCGCTTGGCATGGCGTGGCTCATGGCATTCCCCCACCATCGTTTTCCACCAGAGATTAACGTCTCAATTAATACCAACAGCCGTAAGAGTCCACACCCACCGGTTTGAGTAGACAAGTTATATCTCGATTAAGGATTTGCAGTCGTAAAGAGATTCACACACACACACAGAGAGAAGGAAGATAAGATAGTTAGAAAAAAGCCATTATCGAAGAATAGACTTTGGGTTAAAAACCCACCGTTCATTTTTATTAAATAATTATTGTTGTGAAAAGACCTAGCCGTTTGTTGAGTTATTCTGTCATCGAGTTGTCCTGCTAAGTAATCTTGCCTTCACAGAATCACGAAGTCGTCATTCATCTGACCCGGGGGAGATTCGAGCCATCTTTCTGTTTACAGCCACTACAGACGAAATCACGAGCCAAAGAAAAGGTGTTCACAGTCAGGAAGGATTCCTGCACCGGGACGGTTCTCATTACATTTGCATTACATTTGATGACGTCACGGGTAGAAGAGTAAGAGTGTGGGGTCCGCGTTATACAGATACTACACTTTGATCTTAGCCAAAAGGCGTTATTTAATTCCCACCCACAATAGGAATATGTGACACAAGGTCTGAAAGTGGGATTTGAAAAGCCAGCGCTCGAGAAGGTGAGCACTCTGGCCATTACAAATTTCCTGGGCAGCCCTGTCGACATTCCCTGACAGGGGCGCCTCAGGCAGCAAGCAATTAACTTACTCCTCCTCAAAGAGGGGAGGTAAAGCCTGGGAGGGTGGACCTCTTAGAACTGCACAGGACAGATCAGACTCACAGACCGGCGGAAACCAAGCCCCGAAGGCCAAGACAACACCGATCCATGAAGTGCAGCACCCATCGGAACAGATACCACACTTTGATCTTAGCCAAAAGGCCAAGCTATTTTACTACTAAACAATATCTTAGTTCTGTTTCAGTTTGGAATTGCTTAACAGCCTGAGACCCCCCAGTACCAGAAAATCTCAATTGAAGCAGCCTTTTTCAATAGAGTACAGCATTTGTTCTTTGTAATTTTATATCTTTTACTACAAAACTATCTATTTTTAAACAAACTGCATTTTATCCTTTTCTATTCACAATTCAGAACACCTTTGAAATAGATTCCTTCATGTTCTATATATTTGATGCTTTCTTTCCTTCAGATTTGATTATCAGAGTCCGGCTATACCACAATTTGAATTAAGAGAAATTCAGACTACCCATTACTTTATGCATGGATTAATAGACACTATTTATTCTTATAAACACAGGACTCACTGCTTCAGTTATTTTTTTTGTGAGTGTGTAATCTCTATGAACAATTTCTTTTTACTACATGACTTTAGTTTGATGTATGATTAGTAAAAAAAAAAAGAAGATCACTGATCATCACAAACGAAGGACTCTGTTCTTGCAATAATAACTATGTCATAGGTCTTATGTTTATAATTATCTATTCCTCAAAATCATAAAAGAAAGAACATTCTTTGGGGTGAATTCTTGATGATAGCAAGTCACTAATAAGAACTTAACACAAACATTTCAGTACTTTCATATTTTGAGTTTTAAAAAGTGATTATTAATGATGTACATTTTTAGCCACATCATTTTGATTACTGTACTCATTCATTTGAATAATATATTTTCTAATTTCATCTTCCATTTCAGACAATTTGGTTGTTTTTCTCAATTACATCTTTCATTTAAGTGAATTTGCCTACTTAGTTTCATTAACCACACAATCAACCTGGAGATTTCGATGATGACAATGTAGCTTGAAATTTATTTTTATATTCTTTTATATAAAATGAAGACTATAGCAAAAATCTTATTACAAATAATCAAAATGAGGACGGTTAAAAAAACGTTTTATTACTAAAACATCACGGTTGAACAATGTGTTTCTGTGATTGATATCATTAAGTGCTGCAGTTCCTTTTTTAAATTTGTGTTTTTATCTTTTGACACAATTACACATTCTCAAAAGACACATTAAAATAAAAATCACCCATTTAAATATAAAATTGTTTTTGTTTTTTTTTCATTATATTCTTGCTTGAAAGTGGTGAACAAACTTAAAATAAATGTGTTTCAATATATTGAGCAATAAACTAATCATTTTTCATAAATATGTTAAGCACATTTTTTTACTATTGTTTTGTTGTTCATGCCTAGGTTTATAATCCGAAACAAACTCAGGAGCAATATATTATTACTGCACTAGGACACTTTCTAAATGTTATATTTTGTAGAAAACACTGATCAGTTCCCTAGATGCAACAGATGTGTGCAATAATGCAGTAGGACACTCAAAACATAGTAAATGCTGCATTCGGATGTACTTAATACTCTAGATAGAGCAAGTATGTGTTATAATATAGTGTGACTCTTAGTATGTCTTATGGTGAATCTAACAGTGCACAATATCATAGAGATAGCATGTGTGTAATTTACTAATGGATATATACTAAATCAGTAACTGTTCAATATGTTAGATAGAACAGTGTAACACTTGGTAAGGTGTACCTGCTTAATCTGTCGGTGTTCTTTACCCTAAATACAGCAGCTGTCTGTAAATTCGGTCTATTCTACTTTTGACTAGAATGATCAGTCACCACAATACCACATTTACTCATAACCTTATATTTGCTTTTTGCTTTATTGAACAAGTTGTAAACTTTCATTCTTTTTAGTTTTTACGGACGTTAACCAAACACTTCGACTGGTACCGACTTCAGTTACCAATTAAGGGTTGTAGCATCCATCTGAACAAATACTAAACTTTGAATTATTTACTTGCAGAAAATATGAAAAAATTACATTCAAAACAAGGCTTTCAAAAGTGTTCTAAAGTAATAAAAATGTATATCCTACTATAACTAGAATGTTTGTCACCACAATACCACATTTACTCATAACACAAATTAGACACAAGACCATCAGAAGTGTGGGAAAGAGTGTCGTCGGTCATCATTGTTCTAACATATGAAAAAAAATTAATATTTCTATGTTTCCCCAGCTAAGACATTTGTTGCTGAGCAAGGTTAGTTGAAGGTTAACATAAAATAGTAAATTCTTTACAGTAAGGTAACATTGGCATTTTCCCTTTAATGTTATCAATAATTAAACACTGCTTTTAATGTTATCCAGTAAAAGAGAATAGCAAATCAGTCAGCATTTTTTTACATTGAAATTTATCAAGTTCTAGGCGCTTGATTGTGATAGTGCTCTCTTGGCCTCCTTATTTTAAAAGTGCTCATTATCCTACATAGAACGAGTGTTTAATTAAATATAGTGCAATATCCTAGATAGAGCAGATGTGTTTATTATACACACCATAGCACAGGATTAAAAAAAACAAACTGATGTTCGGGGAGCAGTGAAACAGTGAAACAGTCAAAGCTGGAGGTTCGGGAAAAGATTCAGAGCTTGCAGTATATGAAAGATTCACCCTGATGTTTAAGGAGTCGGAGCCAGCTCTTCAGGAAGTAGTCAGGTCCTAATTGTTCGGGTAGGAGTCAGAGCCTGATGTTCAGGAAAGAGTCAAGGCCTGGAGTTCAACCCGAATGGTATATTACGGAGTCTGAGTAGAATGTATAGGAAGGGTCCCCATTGTTAGCACTATTATTTATATTCATATAAAATAATGTTTCGATCGGTGAATTTAAAAGAAAAAATTATTCTTCCCCATTGATACCATTTATTATATTCATATAAAATATTTAATCGGTGGTCAACCTAGGTTATTTAATCTAACGTACACAAACATGAAAGAAGTAAATAGACACCATTATTATCATAAACAAAGACTGCTGTCAGAGGGGCCTGATCGACCTAGGTTATTTTATCTAACATACACGGACATGAAGAAGTAAATAAACAAACACCCTTATTAACATTAATAATGAAGACAAATATGGTACTTTTTATAGAAATTTTACATTTTACTCCAGGGAATGGAGAGGTAGTGCAGAGTTTAGGGGAGGCCGGTGATAGTGTAGCCAGGGTGAATTGGCAACCATGTACGTGACATCTTTTACTCCTGGCAACTGTGGAAGGAGGGCGACTGGAGAAGTGATCCCCGTGCAACGCCAATAGGTACTTATATAGTATGCGCACCGGGGCTGTAATAGGTACGTATATAGCATGTGAACAGGGATGGCGATAAGTACGTACATACCATGCGCACCTGGGCGACAATAGATACGGATTTAGCATTCACACCAGAGTGGCGATAGGTACTTATATATTATGTACCTATATAGAAGGCACAGACAGAGGTGGTACTTTTTATAGAAATATGTCATACTTTTGCCCTGGCCAACGTAAGAGGAATGGTGGAGAAGAAACAGCTTTCGCAAAAGGCAAAATGAGAAAGTAGTTGTTAAATTGGGCGACCAGAGAAGAGAAAAGTAGAAAGATAAAGAGACGGCTATAAAGAAAGGGAGAGAAATAGAAGTTTGAATATAAAGATGTTACACACGCAATTTTTCTTCTATTCTATAACCTGAGCAACGCCGGGTAGCCCTGCTAGTCTATTATATAAACGTCACCTGTCTGTATGTATGTATGTATGTATGTATGTATGTATGTATGTATGTATGTATGTTGGTCTTCTCCTCCGAAAGTACCCAACACACGGTCACGCGGGTGACATTATTAAAACCGGCCAGCCCCCAGACGTGCTAACACTGAGAATTGGGGGGAAACGTTCATGTTTTCGTATAGAAATGGCTCGAAACGTTGAGGGGGGGGATATCTTACACAATCAAGACATAGTACAAAAACGAATTGCGCATGCGTGAAATATATGTCACTTCCTCAATAAGACCATTTTGAACGCGGCAAGTATGAAAACGTAAGTTTACGACATTTTTTTTATTTGTTTCTGTAATCAACAATTATAAACAACTTAATTTTTATTTAAACAAAAAAATTCGCTAATATTATTTGTTTATTAAACGTATCGTAAAAAAAATATATATATGAGTTTATTATGCATTCTGTCCTCGTGGGGAGGCAAGTAAATATTTACATTTCTCTTCGTAAGCCAACTCCAAATAAAACGGTATTTTCACACTTAAATAAAAACATTCACATGTACACATTTGACTGACAATTGTTAATCCCCCCCCCAAAAAAAAAACACAACAAATTAAAATATATTTATTGCTAATATTATTTGTTTATTAAACGTATCGCAAAAAAAAAATATATATATATATATGAGTTTATTATGCATTCTGTCCTCGTGGGGAGGCACGTAAATACTGACACAAAAACATGTTTGTTTAGTTTCCCAACGAGAAACGCAATATATTTTAATAAATAAACAAAATATATACATTTTAAAAAATAACCCTACATTGGCCTCACCATCCATAATCAACAATTAAGATCGATAATTTTATTTACAAATATTTCTATAACTTATTTTTTTTGTTTATTAAACGTATCGTAAAAAAAAAAACACGATATGACTTTATTATGCAATCTCTCTTCGTGGGGAGGCAAGTAAATATTTACATTTCTCTTCGTAAGCCAACTCCAAATAAAACGGTATTTTCACACTTAAATAAAAACATTCACATGTACACATTTGACTGACAATTGTTAATCCCCCCCCCAAAAAAAAACACAACAAATTAAAATATATTTATTGCTAATATTATTTGTTTATTAAACGTATCGCAAAAAAAAAAAATATATATATATATGAGTTTATTATGCATTCTGTCCTCGTGGGGAGGCAAGTAAATATTTACATTTCTCTTCGTAAGCCAACTCTAAATAAAACGGTATTTTCACACTTAAATAAAAACATTCACATGTACACATTTGACTGACAATTGTTAATCCCCCCCCCAAAAAAAACACAACAAATTAAAATATATTTATTGCTAATATTATTTGTTTATTAAACGTATCGCAAAAAAAAAATATATATATATATATGAGTTTATTATGCATTCTGTCCTCGTGGGGAGGCACGTAAATACTGACACAAAAACATGTTTGTTTAGTTTCCTAACGTGAAACGCAATATATTTTAATAAATAAACAAAATATATACATTTTAAAACATAACCCTACATTGGCCTCACCATCCATAATCAACAATTAAGATCGATAATTTTATTTACAAATATTTCTATAACTTAATTTTTTTGTTTATTAAACGTATCGTAAAAAAAAAACAGGATATGACTTTATTATGCAATCTCCCTTCGTGGGGAGGCAAGTAAATATTTACATTTCTCTTCGTAAGCCAACTCCAAATAAAACGGTATTTTCACACTTAAATAAAAACATTTACATGTACATTTGACTGACAATTGTTCATTCCCCCCCCCCCCAAAAAAAAAACACAACAAATTAAAATATATTTATTTATAATTCTTATGTATTTTTCTTTACAAGTATTAAGAGTTTTACTTATTTACATGAAATTAAAACAACTGTTACTTATACAGAATTTGAACTTTCTTAAAATCGTTTTAAACGATCACTATTGACTAATCACTAACTACTCATTTCATTGATAAATTTTCACTTCAGAAATTACTGTTGCCTACTTTCAGAAACTTTTCATTCATACAATAAGATAAATCGATGACTTTACATTCAGTTTGGCACTTCCGGTTGACTCGGTGGAATGAATGGAACTCTTCAATTATTAAGTCCAAGTGACGTTTGAAATGCAGAACTACCCTTACTTATTACAATGAAATATCAGAATTTGTTAAAGTTTTTGTATTGTTTCTTTTCTTATTTTTTAGAGTTTAAAGTTTTATTTTTTTCCTTTTTTATAATATAAAGTATAAGAATTTGGCATAATTATTTTGTCGTGTAAATGAAAAATCTGTGTAAACGGAATAAATGTTCCCCCACCCACCCCACCTAAATATATAAGACAGCGACTACATAATAACGTGCCACCCATTATAAATAATATTACAATATTTTTATAAATAATATTACAATATTTTTAAGTATAAAAACTCATCGGACATAATCAAATATGAATTCGTAAACGTCGATAATTAAATATGATATACTTCTTTTTAAGGCATTAGAACTTTACACGATAAAAAAACAATTGACAAATTCGGATATTTTCCATTATAATAAATTAAAAAAAAAAAACATTAAACTCACAAAAAAAAATAAAACAATTGCTGAAATTTTTTAATAAACACTTACTCTGTCTGTGATAAGGGGGCCTTTGAAAATTAAAGAGGCCTACAGAGCCACATTAAAATTACCCCCCCCCAAACTGCTGCCCTTATATTAAATACATTTTCTTCTTTTTTCAACATACACTAATTGACATTAATTTAGACTTAGATTTACCCGTGAGGCGGTGGCAAGCGACATATTGTCGATAGTGTTCACCACTCGACTACAACAATATTTCTGTTTCACACTTACTACAATAACTTCCAGTAGTATTTACTGACCAACACATCAGATTTGTTTGCCTTTCAAGCTCCATACGGAAATAGAATTTACGTGCTTTAAATAGTAATTAATGCCCCCCTTCATTTGCCCAATTGATACACATCAGAAACATATTACATACAATAACATATCCTTTGGACTTTTAACACAATACATGGTTCAGATCAAAATTGGTTTAATTTCTTGCAAATCAGACGTGACTAACCTGCCACATTTTCAAGATTTTCATAGCAAGAGTTTTCCATCTAAAGCTAGGTATCCAACTCCTAACGAAAGGAAACATTTTAGGAGTGGTCATAGCATACATTTACACTGTTGAGTGGCAGAAAAGAGGATTGCCACATGCTTATTGTCTGGTTTGGCTTCAACAAAAATTGAGATCCTCTGACATAGATTCAGTTATCAGTGCGGAAATTCCGGATCCAGTGGCAGATCCGCTTTTACATGATATCATTAGGCACCATATGATTCATGGACCATGTGGAAACATAAACAGATGTTCACTCTGTCTCAAAGATGGACACTGCAGTAAGAGATATCCCAGACACTTCTTGAGTGAAACTCAATCGGATACAAATGGCTACCCACAATATCGACGACTAGCTCCTTTAGCTGGAGGTTTTGAGACGACAGTTACCCTACCTGGCAACATAACGGTTCCTGTAGACAACCGATGGGTTGTACCACATAATAAACTGCTTTGTAAGATTTTTGATGCACATATCAATGTTGAATACTGCAACAGCGTGAAATCAATAAAATACATTTGTAAATATGTAAATAAAGGTAGTGATAAAGCTATCTTCACAAAGTAATGCTCATGATGAAGTTAAGAGATACGAAACAGGACGTTACATATCAACCAATGAAGCCATTTGGAGAATACTTAACTATCACATACATGTACATCATCCCCCAGTTATTCACCTATCAGTTACTCTAGAAAATGGACAGCGAATATACTTTACTGAAAGTACTGCAGCAGATAGAGTTGCAAATCCACCTACAACCACTCTAACAGCTTTCTTCAAATTGTGTCAAACAGATTTTTTTGCACGTACACTTTTTTACTCGGAAGTTCCACTTTATTATACCTGGGACAGTAAAACTAAGCTCTTCAAGCGACAACTGAACTGTGTAGAACACAATAAAAATTCCAATATTCATTGCCACCATGTTCTTTTTCAGTAAGTCACCAATTTCAAACTCCTCAAGAGTTTTCAGAATTCTAAATTCATTTTAACTACATTTTGTTTATACAAATTACCTATTCTAAAATGACAACTCTCCCAGAGTTTAGAATAATTAAATAATGAATGATGCCCCCCCCCCCCCTGAGTTGAGAATGACTTAAAAATGAATGACAACTCCTCCAGAGTTGAGAATAACTTACAAATGAATGACAGTTGAGAATTGACTAAAAGAACATGGTTTTGGTTGCTTAACATCCAAATATGCCTCCCAAAATCCAACCTCTGGTCCCTGTTCTGGGAGGTGGTAACAGGGTAAAACAGTGTAAATGCTTAGGAGGTTATGGATGCAACTTTACACCAGTTCTTATAGCCCGTTTCACTCTGTATAACCCTGGCTAACAAGGCTCTGGTAATGTATTCTTCAACTATTTTGTTTCAAACAAGTATTTTTATTTGCTTGCTATTTAATCTATTAGTCTGTCGATGTTACATTCAATAAACAGCATGTGTATTATTCTATTAACTATGCAACACCATATAAATACTGCTACATGATATAAACCAAACCATGCACACAGATGAAGTAAGGGAGACAGTCGGACAGATAGGGGAAAACAGTCATTATCAGAGAAAATATTTTTGTTTACTTTTTTGGTGCACATTCTTTTTTTTATAATTATTTTCACTTTCTAAGTAAATGTTTGAAAACTATTAGCACTGAAACTTAGTGAAAACAATGGCACTTTGGTGAGAAGTGAAATGACTGTATAGTCCCATTGAGACTCCCTCGTGAATATAGTAAGGCACCTCACCCAACAGGCAATAGTAAATACATCTCCTATTAGAAAGTTACACAAAGGAAAACATCAACACAAATTTACACTAGAGTATAGATTTACTCCTCTCCAGGAGTTAGGCACAAGGCCAGTTTTTATCTTAATCCCACAAGTCGGGTTGGGAAAGTGGGGTTTAAAAATTGCCTGGGCAGCCCCGTCGGCATTCCCCGGTAGGGGCGCCTCAGGCAGTAAGCAATTAACTTACTCCTTCCCAAAGAGGGGAGGTAAAGCCTGGGAGGGTGGACCTCCTAGAACTGCACAGGACAGATCAGACCCACAGACCGGCGGAAACCAAGCCCCGAAGGCCAAGACAATACCGATCTATGAAGTGCAGTATCCATCGGAACAGATACTACACTTTGATCTTAGCCAAAAGGCGTTATTTAACCCCCACCCACAATAGGAATATGTGACACAAGGTCGGAAAGTGGGATTTGAAAAGCCAGCGCTCGAGAAGATGAGCACTCTGGCCATTAAAAATTGCCTGGGCAGCCCTGTCGGCATTCCCCGGCAGGGGCGCCTCAGGCAGCAAGCAATTAACTTAATCCTCCCTAAAGAGGGGAGGTAAAGCCTCGGAGGGTGGACCTCCTAGAACTGCACAGGACAGATCAGACCCACAGACCGGCGGAAACCAAGCCCCGAAGGCCAAAACAACACCGATCCATGAAGTGCAGCACCCATCGGAACAGATACCACACTTTGATCTTAGCAAAATGGCCAAGCTATTTTACTACTAAACAATATCTTAGTTCTGTTTCAGTTTGGAATTGCTTAACAGCCTGAGACCCCCCAGTACCAGAAAATCTCAATTGAAGCAGCCTTTTTCAATAGAGTACAGCATTTGTTCTTTGTAATTATATATCTTTTACTACAAAACTATCTATTTTTAAACAAACTGCATTTTATCCTTTTCTATTCACAATTCAGAACACCTTTTAAATAGATTCCTTTATGTTCTATATATTTGATGCTTTCTTTCCTTCAGATTTGATTATCAGAGTCCGGCTTTACCACAATTTGAATTAAGAGAAATTCAGACTACCCATTATCTTATGCATGGATTAATAGACACCATTTATTCTTATAAACACAGGACTCACTGCTTCAGTTATTTTTTGTGTGTGTGTAATCGTTATGAACAATTTCTTTTTAATACATGACTTTAGTTTGATGTATGATTAGTAAAAAAAAAATTTAAAAAAAAGATCAGTGATCATCACAAACGAAGGACTCTGTTCTTGCAATAATAACTACGTCATAGCTCTCATGTTTTTAATTATCTATTCCTCAAAATCATAAAAGAAAGAACATTCTTTGGGGTGGATTCTTGATGATAGCAAGTCACTAATAAGAACTTAACACAAACATTTCAGTACTTTCATATTTTGAGTTTTAAAAAGTGATTATTAATGATGTACATTTTTAGCCACATCATTTTGATTACTGTACTCATTCAATTGAATAGTATATTTTCTAATTTCATCTTCCATTTCAGACAATTTGGTTGTTTTTCCCAATTACATCTTTCATTTAAGTGAATTTGCCTACTTAGTTTCATTAACCACACAAGCTACATTGTCATCATCGAAATCTCCAGGTTGATTGAAATTTATTTTTATATTCTTTTATATAAAATGAAGACTATAGCAAAAATCTTATTACAAATAATCAAACGGTTAAAAAAACGTTTTATTACTAAAACATCACGGTTGAACAATGTGTTTCTGTGATTGATATCATTAAGTGCTGCAGTTCCTTTTTTAAATTTGTGTTTTTATCTTTTGACACAATTACACATTCTCAAAAGACACATTAAAATAAAAATCACCCATTTAAATATAAAATTGTTTTTGTTTTTTTACAATATATTCTTGCTTGAAAGTGGTGAACAAACTTAAAATAAATGTGTTTCAATATATTGAGCAATAAACTAATCATTTTTCATAAATATGTTAAGCACATTTTTTGACTATTGTTTTGTTGTTCATGCCTAGGTTTATAATCTGAAACAAACTCAGGAGCAATACATTATTACTGCACTAGGACACTTTCTAAATGTTATATTTTGTAGAAAACACTGATCAGTTCCCTAGATGCAACAGATGTGTGCAATAATGCAGTAGGACACTCAAAACATAGTAAATGCTGCATTCGGATGTATTTAATACTCTAGATAGAGCAAGTATGTGTTATAATATAGTGTGACTCTTAGTATGTCTTATGGTGAATCTAACAGTGCACAATATCATAGAGATAGCATGTGTGTAATTTACTAATGGATATATACTAAATCAGTAACTGTTCAATATGTTAGATAGAACAGTGTAACACTTGGTAAGGTGTACCTGCTTAATCTGTCGGTGTTCTTTACCCTAAATACAGCAGCTTTCTGTAAATTCGGTCTACTCTACTTTTAACTAGAATGATCAGTCACCACAATACCACATTTACTCATAACCTTATATTTGCTTTTTGCTTTATTGAACAAGTTGTAAACTTTCATTCTTTTTAGTTTTTATGGACGTTAACAAAACACTTAGACTGGTACCGACTTCAGTTACCAATTAAGGGTTGTAGCATCCATCTGAACAAATACTAAACTTTGAATTATTTACTTGCAGAAAATATGAAAAAATTACATTCAAAACAAGGCTTTCAAAAGTGTTCTAAAGTAATAAAAATGTATATCCTACTATAACTAGAATGTTAGTCACCACAATACCACATTTACTCATAACACAAATTAGACACAAGACCATCAGAAGTGTGGGAAAGAGTGTCGTCGGTCATCATTGTTCTAACATATGAAAAAAAATTAATATTTCTATGTTTCCCCAGCTAAGACATTTTTTGCTGAGCAAGGTTAGTGGAAGGTTAACATAAAATAGTAAATTCTTTACAGTAAGGTAACATTGGCATTTTCCCTTTAATGTTATCAATAATTAAACACTGCTTTTAATGTTATCCAGTAAAAGAGAATAGCAAATCAGTCATCATTTTTTTACATTGAAATTTAACAAGTTCTAGGCGCTTGATTGTGATAGTGCTCTCTTGACCTCCTTATTTTACAAGTGCTCATTATCCTACATAGAACGAGTGTTTAATTAAATAGAGTTCAATATCCTAGATAGAGCAGATGTGTTTATTATACACACCATAGCACAGGATTAAAAAAAACAAACTGATGTTCTGGGAGCAGTGAAACAGTGAAACAGTCAAAGCTGGAGGTTCGGGAAAAGATTCAGAGCTTGCAGTATATGAAAGAGTCACCCTGATGTTTAAGGAGTCGGAGCCAGCTCTTCAGGAAGTAGTCAGGTCCTAATTGTTCGGGTAGGAGTCAGAGCCTGATGTTCAGGAAAGAGTCAAGGCCTGGAGTTCAACCCGAATGGTATATTACGGAGTCTGAGTAGAATGTATAGGAAGGGTCCCCATTGTTAGCACTATTATTTATATTCATATAAAATAATGTCTCGATCGGTGAATTTAAAAGAAAAAATTATTCTTCCCCATTGATACCATTTATTATATTCATATAAAATATTTAATCGGTGATCAACCTAGGTTATTTAATCTAACATACACAAACATGAAAGAAGTAAATAGACACCATTATTATCATTAACAAAGACTGCTGTCAGAGGGGCCTGATCAACCTAGGTTATTTTATCTAACATACACGGACATGAAGAAGTAAATAAACAAACACCCTTATTAACAATACTAATGAAGACAAATATGGTACTTTTAATAGAAATGTTACATTTTTACTCCAGGGAATGGAGAGGAAGTGCAGAGTTTTGGGGAGGCCTGAAAATAGTGTAGCCAGGGTGAATTGGCAACCATGTACGTGACATCTTTTACTCCTGGCAACTGTGGAAGGAGGGCGACTGGAGAAGTGATCCCCGTGCAACGCCAATAGGTACGTATATAGTATGCGCACCGAGTCTGTAATAGGTACGTAAGAATCTAAAACAAACAGATAAACAAAACAAAATTGACAACTGAAATGTGTAGAACACAATAAAAATTCCAATATTAATTGTCATCATGTTCTTTTCCAGTAAGTCACCAATTTCAAACTCCTCAAGAGTTTTCAGAATTCTAAACTCATTTTAACTACATTTTGTTTATACAAATTACCAATTCTAAAATTACAACTCTCCCAGAGTTTAGAATAATTAAATAATGAATGATGCCCCCCCCCTGAGTTGAGAATAATTAGAAAATGAATGACACATCCACCAGAGTTGAGAATGACTTAAAAATGAATGACACCTCTCCAGAGTTGAGAATAACTTAAAAATGAATGACAGTTGAGAATTGACTAAAAGAACATGGTTTTGGTTGTTTAACATCCAAACATGCCTCCCAAAATCCAACCTCTGGTCCCCGTTCTGGGAGGTGGTAACAGGGTAAAACAGTGTAAATGCTTAGGAGGTTATGGATGTAACTTTACACCAGTTATTATAGCCCGTTTCACTCTGTATAACCCTGGCTAACAAGGCTCTGGTAATGTATTCTTCAACTATTTTGTTTCAAACAAGTATTTTTATTTGCTTGCTATTTAATCTATTAGTCTGTCGATGTTACATTCAATAAACAGCATGTGTATTATTCTATTAACTATGCAACACCATATAAATACTGCTACATGATATAAACCAAACCATGCACACAGATGAAGCAAGGGAGACAGTCGGACAGATAGGGGAAAACAGTCATTATCAGAGAAAATATTTTTGTTTACTTTTTTGGTGCACATTCTTTTTTTTATAATTATTTTCACTTTCTAAGTAAATGTTTGAAAACTATTAGCACTGAAACTTAGTGAAAACAATGGCACTTTGGTGAGAAGTGAAATGACTGTATAGTCCCATTGAGACTCCCTTGTGAATATAGTAAAGCACCTCACCCAACAGGCAATAGTAAATACATCTCCTATTAGAAAGTTACACAAAGGAAAACGTCAACACAAATTTACACTAGAGTATTGATTTACTCCTCTCCAGGAGTTAGGCACAAGGCCAGTTTTTATCTTACTCCCACAAGTCGGGTTGGGAAAATGGGGTTTAAAAATTGCCTGGGCAGCCCCGTCGGCATTCCCCGGTAGGGGCGCCTCAGGCAGTAAGCAATTAACTTACTCCTCCCCAAAGAGGGGAGGCAAAGCCTGGGAAGGTGGACCTACTAGAACTGCACAGGACAGACCCATAGACCGGCGTAAATCAAGCCCCGAAGGCCAAGACGATACCAGTTTATGGGGTGCAGTATCAATCGGAACAGATACTACACTTTAATCTTAGCCAAAAGGCGTTATTTAACCCCCACCCACAATAGGAATATGTGACACAGGACTGAAAGTGGGATTTGAAAAGCCAGCGCTCGAGAAGGTGAGCACTCTGGCCATTAAAAATTGCTTGGGCAGCCCTGTCGGCATTCCCCGGTAGGGGCGCCTCAGGCAGTAAGCAATTAACTTACTCCTTCCCAAAGAGGGGAAGTAAAACCTGGGAGGGTGGACCTCCTAGAACTGCACAGGACAGATCAGACCCACAGACCGGCGGAAACCAAGCCCCAGAAGGCCAAGACAATACCGATCTATGAAGTGCAGTATCCATCGGAACAGATACTACACTTTGATCTTAGCCAAAAGGCGTTATTTAACCCCCACCCACAATAGGAATATGTGACACAAGGACTGACAGTGGGATTTGAAAAGCCAGCGCTCGAGAAGGTGAGCACTCTGGCCATTAAAAATTGCCTGGGCAACCCTGTCGACATTCCCCGGCAGGGGCGTTTCAGGCAGCAAGCAATTAACTTACTCCTCCCCAAAGAGGGGAGGTAAAGCCTGGGAGGGTGGACCTCGTAGAACTGCACAGGACAGATCAGACCCACAGACCGGCGGAAACCAAGCCCCGAAGGCCAAAACAACACCGATCCATGAAGTGCAGCACCCATCAGAACAGATACCACACTTTGATCTTAGCAAAATGGCCAAGCTATTTTACTACTAAACAATATCTTAGTTCTGTTTCAGTTTGGAATTGCTTAACAGCCTGAGACCCCCCAGTACCAGAAAATCTCAATTGAAGCAGCCTTTTTCAATAGAGTACAGCATTTGTTCTTTGTAATTATATATCTTTTACTACAAAACTATCTATTTTTAAACAAACTGCATTTTATCCTTTTCTATTCACAATTCAGAACACCTTTTAAATAGATTCCTTTATGTTCTATATATTTGATGCTTTCTTTCCTTCAGATTTGATTATCAGAGTCCGGCTTTACCACAATTTGAATTAAGAGAAATTCAGACTACCCATTACTTTATGCATGGATTAATAGACACCATTTATTCTTATAAACACAGGACTCACTGCTTCAGTTATTTTTTGTGTTTGTGTGTAATCGTTATGAACAATTTCTTTTTAATACATGACTTTAGTTTGATGTATGATTAGTAAAAAAAAAATTTAAAAAAAAGATCAGTGATCATCACAAACGAAGGACTCTGTTCTTGCAATAATAACTACGTCATAGCTCTCATGTTTTTAATTATCTATTCCTCAAAATCATAAAAGAAAGAACATTCTTTGGGGTGGATTCTTGATGATAGCAAGTCACTAATAAGAACTTAACACAAACATTTCAGTACTTTCATATTTTGAGTTTTAAAAAGTGATTATTAATGATGTACATTTTTAGCCACATCATTTTGATTACTGTAGTCATTCAATTGAATAGTATATTTTCTAATTTCATCTTCCATTTCAGACAATTTGGTTGTTTTTCCCAATTACATCTTTCATTTAAGTGAATTTGCCTACTTAGTTTCATTAACCACACAAGCTACATTGTCATCATCGAAATCTCCAGGTTGATTGAAATTTATTTTTATATTCTTTTATATAAAATGAAGACTATAGCAAAAATCTTATTACAAATAATCAAACGGTTAAAAAAACGTTTTATTACTAAAACATCACGGTTGAACAATGTGTTTCTGTGGTTGATATCATTAAGTGCTGCAGTTCCTTTTTTAAATTTGTGTTTTGTTGTTCATGCCTAGGTTTATAATCTGAAACAAACTCAGGAGCAATAAATTATTACTGCACTAGGACACTTTCTAAATGTTATATTTTGTAGAAAACACTGATCAGTTCCCTAGATGCAACAGATGTGTGCAATAATGCAGTAGGACACTCAAAACATAGTAAATGCTGCATTCGGATGTATTTAATACTCTAGATAGAGCAAGTATGTGTTATAATATAGTGTGACTCTTAGTATGTCTTATGGTGAATCTAACAGTGCACAATATCATAGAGATAGCATGTGTGTAATTTACTAATGGATATATACTAAATCAGTAACTGTTCAATATGTTAGATAGAACAGTGTAACACTTGGTAAGGTGTACCTGCTTAATCTGTCGGTGTTCTTTACCCTAAATACAGCAGCTTTCTGTAAATTCGGTCTATTCTACTTTTAACTAGAATGATCAGTCACCACAATACCACATTTACTCATAACCGTATATTTGCTTTTTGCTTTATTGAACAAGTTGTAAACTTTCATTCTTTTTAGTTTTTACGGACGTTAACCATCCATCTGAACAAATACTAAACTTTGAATTATTTACTTGCAGAAAATATGAAAAAATTACATTCAAAACAAGGCTTTCAAAAGTGTTCTAAAGTAATAAAAATGTATATCCTACTATAACTAGAATGTTAGTCACCACAATACCACATTTACTCATAACACAAATTAGACACAAGACCATCAGAAGTGTGGGAAAGAGTGTCGTCGGTCATCATTGTTCTAACATATGAAAAAAAATTAATATTTCTATGTTTCCCCAGCTAAGACATTTTTTGCTGAGCAAGGTTAGTGGAAGGTTAACATAAAATAGTAAATTCTTTACAGTAAGGTAACATTGGCATTTTCCCTTTAATGTTATAATTAAACACTGCTTTTAATGTTATCCAGTAAAAGAGAATAGCAAATCAGTCATCATTTTTTTACATTGAAATTTAACAAGTTCTAGGCGCTTGATTGTGATAGTGCTCTCTTGGCCTCCTTATTTTAAAAGTGCTCATTATCCTACATAGAACGAGTGTTTAATTAAATAGAGTTCAATATCCTAGATAGAGCAGATGTGTTTATTATACACACCATAGCACAGGATTAAAAAAAACAAACTGATGTTCGGGGAGCAGTGAAACAGTGAAACAGTCAAAGCTGGAGGTTCGGGAAAAGATTCAGAGCTTGCAGTATATGAAAGAGTCACCCTGATGTTTAAGGAGTCGGAGCCAGCTCTTCAGGAAGTAGTCAGGTCCTAATTGTTCGGGTAGGAGTCAGAGCCTGATGTTCAGGAAAGAGTCAAGGCCTGGAGTTCAACCCGAATGGTATATTACGGAGTCTGAGTAGAATGTATAGGAAGGGTCCCCATTGTTAGCACTATTATTTGTATTCATATAAAATAATGTCTCGATCGGTGAATTTAAAAGAAAAAATTATTCTTCCCCATTGATACCATTTATTATATTCATATAAAATATTTAATCGGTGATCAACCTAGGTTATTTAATCTAACATACACAAACATGAAAGAAGTAAATAGACACCATTATTATCATTAACAAAGACTGCTGTCAGAGGGGCCTGATTGACCTAGGTTATTTTATCTAACATACACGGACATGAAGAAGTAAATAAACAAACACCCTTATTAACATTAATAATGAAGACAAATATGGTACTTTTAATAGAAATATTACATTTTTACTCAAGGGAATGGAGAGGTAGTGCAGAGTTTTGGGGAGGCCGGAGATAGTGTAGCCAGGGTGAATTGGCAACCATGTACGTGACATCTTTTACTCCTGGCAACTGTGGAAGGAGGGCGACTGGAGAAGTGATCCCCGTGCAACGCCAATAGGTACGTATATAGTATGCGCACCGGGGCTGTAATAGGTACGTATATAGCATGTGAACAGTGATGGTGATAAGTAAGTACATACCATGCGCACCTGGGCGACAATAGATACGGATTTAGCATTCACACCAGAGTGGCGATAGGTACTTATATATTATGTACCTATATAGAAGGCACAGACAGAGGTGGTACTTTTTATAGAAATATGTCTTTTGCCCTGGCCAACGTAAGAGGAATGGTGGAGAAGAAACAGCTTTCGCAAAAGGCAAAATGAGAAAGTAGCTGTGAAATTGGGCGACCAGAGAAGAGAAAAGTAGAAAGATAAAGAGACGGCTATAGAGAAAGGGAGAGAAATAGAAGTTTGAATATAAAGATGTTACACACGCGATTTTTCTTCTATTCTATAACCTGAGCAACGCCGGGTAGCCCTGCTAGTCTATTATATAAATCCCACCTGTCTGTATGTATGTATGTATGTATGTAAAGCTTCTCCTCCGAAAGTACCCAACAAACGGTCACACGGGTGACATCATTCCAACCGGCCAGCCCAGGCGCGTCTAATATCTCGGAACCGGAAAAAAAAATTGACTCTTCCGGGGTCGACTGAGCACTTTTCTCCAATGGGGGGTGGCTTTTAACTCCATTTTTCAACGTTATTTATACTAATTTGAGAAGAAAAATAATGCAAAGTCACGATAAACTAGATATGACGTCAGAGTAAGGGAGTGGCGGGAGGAAATTCACTCACACTACAACCATTTTTTTCCTTTCTTTCTTCTTTCCCTCTCACTCCCACCCTTTCTTTCTTAATTATTAATAGACGCTAATATTTCTTCCCCCCTCCCTTCCTCACTATGGCCGTTCTGTTATCCTGATATAATACTCCCAGGTATTACCTCCTCCTTTCAGGCCAAATGGGGGGAGGGGGGGGGGGAATGTCGGCATTCACCGATGTGAGCGCCACAGGCCAAATCTGCTGAGGGGGAATGTCGGCATTCGGCGGGTGGGTGCCTCAGGCCAAATCTGGGGAGGGGGAATGTCGGCATTCGCCGGTATGAGCGCCCTAGGCCAAATCTGGGGAGGAGGAATGTCGGCATTCGCCGGTATGAGCGCCTCAGGCCAAATCTGGGGAGGGGGAATGTCGGCATTCGCCGGTATGAGCGCATCAGGCCAAATCTGGGGAGGAGGAATGTCGGCATTCGCCGGTATGAGCGCCTCAGGCCAAATCTGGGGAGGGGGAATGTCGGCATTCACCGGTATAAGCGCCTCAGGCCAAATCTGGGGAGGGGGAGTGTCGGCATTCGCCGGATGAGCGCCTCAGGCGAAACTTGGGGAGGTGGAGTGTCAGCATTCGCCGGTGTGAACGGTGAAATTCAGGGGAGGGGGAGGAGTATAAGTAATCGTCGGTGAGATCCCGACCGAGGGTATTAGCCTGTACTTTAGGGGAGATGAAATTCCCAAAAGGAAAAGGGATTAAAAAATAAAATGATAATCTGATTTTTGATTCGACAGTGTAAAACCGACACCTATCGGATAATACACTTGATCTCAAATGGAAAGATTTCTACCAGTATTTATAACGAATCTACGACAGCACAGCGGTCTATCTACTTATACACTGTTTAAATTACATTAATAAATTAACAAGTAATAATAACTATGATTTTCTTTCAACAAACATTGTATAATACTATTTAACAACTTATTACATGAATTTTGAATATCAAAAAATAATTTTAGACTCCCCCAGGCCGTTTTTCTCTAATTCAACATAGCTTTTAGACGCCATTTTTTTTAAACCGAAAATTACATTAATTCACTTCTTTTGGCTAAGATCAAAGTGTAGTATCTGTTCCGATAGATACTGCACTCCATAGACTGGTATCGTCTTGGCCTTCGGGGCTTCATTCCGCCGGTCTATGGGTCTGTCCTGTGCAGTTCTAGGAGGTCCCCACTCCCAGGCTTTGTCTCCCCTCTTTGGGGAGGAGTAAGTTTATTGCTTACTAAGGCGCCTCTACCAGGGGAATCTCGACGGGGCGGCCCAGGCAATTTTTAATGGCCAGATTGCTAACCTTCCTGGGCGCTAGCTTTACAAGTCCAACTTGAATTTATTTGTTAGAGAATAGCTAAGGAAGAGCGATAACTCACGTTTAAAAACACAATTTAGGTTTTTAAAACAAGGTTAGAGAATATACATAACATATAAAAGCGTATTCTTATGTAAAATTCACATCTTCGTTCCCCTTTGGACTATTTTGCAGATGAAAAGGAGGGAGAATACCTAAGTAATTTCAGTAGTGCTCATGAGGCCTCCTTGATTTTCAAAGTACTCGGCGTTGTCCGGGAGAAAAGTGCTCAATATCCTAGATAGATAGAGCTACTGTAGTGATAGGTTTGGAAAATATTTTAACGCCATCTTCGTTCCCCTTTGGACTATTTTGCAGATGAAAAGGAGGGAGGATACCTAAGTAATTTCAGTAGTGCTCAGAGGGCCTCCTTGATTTTCAAAGCACTCGGCGTTGTCCGGGAGAAAAGTGCTCAATATCCTAGATAGAGCTACTGTAGTGATAGGTTTGGAAAATATTTTAACGCCATCTTCGTTCCCCTTTGGACTATTTTGCAGATGAAAAGGAGGGAGGATACCTAAGTAATTTACGTAGTGCTCAGGAGGCCTCCTTGATTTTCAAAGTACTCGGCGTTGTCCGGGAGAAAAGTGCTCAATATCCTAGATGGAGCTACTGTAGTGATAGGTTTGGAAAATATTTTAACGCCATCTTCGTTCCCGTTTGGACTATTTTGCAGATGAAAAGTAGGGAGGATACCTAAGTGATTTCAGTAGTGCTCAGGAGACCTCCTTGATTTTTAAAGTACTCGGCGTTGTCCGGGAAAAAAGTGCTCAATGTCCTAGATAGAGCTACTGTAGTGATAGGTTTGGAAAATATTTTAACGCCATCTTCGGTCCCCTTTTGACTATTTTGCAGATGAAAAGGAGGGAAGATACCTAAGTAATTTCAGTAGTGCTCAGGAGGCCTCCTTGATTTTAAAAGTACTCGGCGTTGTCCGGGAGAAAAGTGCTCAATATCCTAGATAGAGCTACTGTAGTGATAGGTTTGGAAAATATTTTAACGCCCTCTTCGTTCCCGTTTTGACTATTTTGCAGATGAAAAGGAGGAAGGATACCTAAGTAATTTCAGTAGTGCTCAGGAGGCCTCCGTGATTTTCAAAGTACTCGGCGTTGTCCGGGAGAAAAGTGCTCAATATCCTAGATAGAGCTACTGTAGTGATAGGTTTGGAAAATATTTTAACGCCATCTTCGTTACCCTTTGGACTATTTTGCAGATAAAAACGAGGGAGGATACCTAAGTAATTTCAGTAGTGCTCAGGAGGCCTCCTTGATTTTCAAAGTACTCGGCGTTGTCCGGGAGAAAAGTGCTCGATATCCTAGATAGAGCTACTGTAGTCATAGGTTTGGAAAATATTTTAACGCCATCTTCGTTACCCTTTGGACTATTTTGCAGATAAAAATGAGGGAGGATACCTAAGTAATTTACGTAGTGCTCAGGAGACCTCCTTGATTTTTAAAGTACTCGGCGTTGTCCGGGAGAAAAGTGCTCAATGTCCTAGATAGAGCTACGGTAGTGATAGGTTTGGAAAATATTTTAACGCCATCTTCGGTCCCCTTTGGACTATTTTGCAGATGAAAAGGAGGGAGGATACCTAAGTAATTTACGTAGTGCTCAGGAGGCCTCCTTGATTTTCAAAGTACTCGGCGTTGTCCGGGAGAAAAGTGCTCAATCTCCTAGATAGAGCTACTGTAGTGATAGGTTTGGAAAATATTTTAACGCCATCTTCGTTCCCCTTTGGACTATTTTGCAGATAAAAAGGAGGGAGGATACCTAAGTAATTTCAGTAGTGCTCAGGAGGCCTGCTTGATTTTCAAAGTACTCGGCATTGTCCGGGAGAAAAGTGCTCAATATCCTAGATAGAGCTACTGTAGTGATAGGTTTGGAAAATATTTTAACGCCATCTTCGTTACCCTTTGGACTATTTTGCAGATAAAAACGAGGGAGGATACCTAAGTAATTTCAGTAGTGCTCAGGAGGCCTCCTTGATTTTCAAAGTACTCGGCGTTGTCCGGGAGAAAAGTGCTCGATATCCTAGATAGAGCTACTGTAGTCATAGGTTTGGAAAATATTTTAACGCCATCTTCGTTACCTTTTGGACTATTTTGCAGATAAAAAGGAGGGAGGATACCTAAGTAATTTACGTAGTGCTCAGGAGGCCTCCTTGATTTTCAAAGTACTCGGCGTTGTCCGGGAGAAAAGTGCTCAATATCCTAGATAGAGCTACTGTAGTGATAGGTTTGGAAAATATTTTAACGCCCTCTTCGTTCCCGTTTTGACTATTTTGCAGATGAAAAGGAGGAAGGATACCTAAGTAATTTCAGTAGTGCTCAGGAGGCCTCCGTGATTTTCAAAGTACTCGGCGTTGTCCGGGAGAAAAGTGCTCAATATCCTAGATAGAGCTACTGTAGTGATAGGTTTGGAAAATATTTTAACGCCATCTTCGTTACCCTTTGGACTATTTTGCAGATAAAAACGAGGGAGGATACCTAAGTAATTTCAGTAGTGCTCAGGAGGCCTCCTTGATTTTCAAAGTACTCGGCGTTGTCCGGGAGAAAAGTGCTCGATATCCTAGATAGAGCTACTGTAGTCATAGGTTTGGAAAATATTTTAACGCCATCTTCGTTACCCTTTGGACTATTTTGCAGATAAAAATGAGGGAGGATACCTAAGTAATTTACGTAGTGCTCAGGAGACCTCCTTGATTTTTAAAGTACTCGGCGTTGTCCGGGAGAAAAGTGCTCAATGTCCTAGATAGAGCTACGGTAGTGATAGGTTTGGAAAATATTTTAACGCCATCTTCGGTCCCCTTTGGACTATTTTGCAGATGAAAAGGAGGGAGGATACCTAAGTAATTTACGTAGTGCTCAGGAGGCCTCCTTGATTTTAAAAGTACTCGGCGTTGTCCGGGAGAAAAGTGCTCAATCTCCTAGATAGAGCTACTGTAGTGATAGGTTTGGAAAATATTTTAACGCCATCTTCGTTCCCCTTTGGACTATTTTGCAGATAAAAAGGAGGGAGGATACCTAAGTAATTTCAGTAGTGCTCAGGAGGCCTGCTTGATTTTCAAAGTACTCGGCATTGTCCGGGAGAAAAGTGCTCAATATCCTAGATAGAGCTACTGTAGTGATAGGTTTGGAAAATATTTTAGCGCCATCTTCGTTACCCTTTGGACTATTTTGCAGATAAAAACGAGGGAGGATACCTAAGTAATTTCAGTAGTGCTCAGGAGGCCTCCTTGATTTTCAAAGTACTCGGCGTTGTCCGGGAGAAAAGTGCTCGATATCCTAGATAGAGCTACTGTAGTCATAGGTTTGGAAAATATTTTAACGCCATCTTCGTTACCTTTTGGACTATTTTGCAGATAAAAAGGAGAGAGGATACCTAAGTAATTTACGTAGTGCTCAGGAGGCCTCCTTGATTTTCAAAGTACTCGGCGTTGTCCGGGAGAAAAGTGCTCAATATCCTAGATAGAGCTACTGTAGTGATAGGTTTGGAAAATATTTTAACGCCATCTTTTTCCCCTTTGGACTATTTTGCAGATGAAAAGGAGGGAGAATACCTAAGTTATTTCAGTAGTGCTAAGAAGGCCCTCTTGATTTTTAAAGTACTCGGCGTTGTTCGGGAGAAAAGTGCTCAATGTCCTAGATAGAGCTACTGTAGTGATAGGTTTGGAAAATATTTTAACGCCATCTTCGTTACCCTTTGGACTATTTTGCAGATAAAAAGGAGGGAGGATACCTAAGTAATTTCAGTAGTGCTCAGGAGGCCTCCTTGATTTTCAAAGTACTCGCCGTTGTCCGGGAGAAAAGTGCTCAAAATCCTAGATAGAGCTACTGTAGTGATAGGTTTGGAAAATATTGAAACACCATCTTCGTTCCCCTTTGGACTATTTTGCAGATGAAAAGGAGGGAGGATACCTAAGTAATTTCAGTAGTGCTCAGGAGGCCTCCTTGATTTTCAAAGTACTCGGCGTTGTCCGGGAGAAAAGTGCTCAATATCCTAGATAGAGCTACTGTTGTGATAGGTTTGGAAAATATTTTAACGCCATCTTCGTTCCCCTTTGGACTATTTTGCAGATGAAAAGGAGGAAGGATACCTAAGTAATTTCAGTAGTGCTCAGGAGGCCTCCTTGATTTTCAAAGTACTCGGCGTTGTCCGGGAGAAAAGTGCTCAATATCCTAGATAGAGCTACTGTAGTGATAGGTTTGGAAAATATTTTAACGCCCTCTTCGTTACCCTTTGGACTATTTTGCAGATAAAAAGGAGGGAGGATACCTAAGTAATTTCAGTAGTGCTCAGGAGGCCTCCTTGATTTTTAAATTACTTGGCGTTGTCCGGGAGAAAAGTGCTCAATATCCTAGATAGAGCTACTGTAGTGATAGGTTTGGAAAATATTTTAACGCCATCTTCGTTACCCTTTGGACTATTTTGCAGATAAAAAGGAGGGAGGATACCTAAGTAATTTCAGTAGTGCTCAGGAGGCCTCCTTGATTTTCAAAGTACTCGGCGTTGTCCGGGAGAAAAGTGCTCGATATCCTAGATAGAGCTACTGTAGTCATAGGTTTGGAAAATATTTTAACGCCATCTTCGTTACCCTTTGGACTATTTTGCAGATAAAAATGAGGGAGGACACCTAAGTAATTTACGTAGTGCTCAGGAGACCTCCTTGATTTTCAAAGTACTCGGCGTTGTCCGGGAGAAAAGTGCTCAATGTCCTAAATAGAGCTACTTTAGTGATATGTTTGGAAAATATTTTAACGCCATCTTCGGTCCCCTTTGGACTATTTTGCAGATGAAAAGGAGGGAGGATACCTAAGTAATTTCAGTAGTGCTCAGGAGGCCTCCTTGATTTTAAAAGTACTCGGCGTTGTCCGGGAGAAAAGTGCTCAATCTCCTAGATAGAGCTACTGTTAATGATAGGTTTGGAAATTATTTTAACGCCATCTTCGTTCCCCTTTGGACTATTTTGCAGATAAAAAGGAGGGAGGATACCTAAGTAATTTCAGTAGTGCTCAGGAGGCCTCCTTGATTTTAAAAAGACTCGGCGTAGTCCGGGAGAAAAGTGCTCAATATCCTAGATAGAGCTACTGTAGTGATAGGTTTGGAAAATATTTTAACGCCATCTTCGTTACCCTTTGGACTATTTTGCAGATAAAAACGAGGGAGGATACCTAAGTAATTTACGTAGTGCTCAGGAGGCCTCCTTGATTTTCAAAGTACTCGGCGTTGTCCGGGAGAAAAGTGCTCAATATCCTAGATAGAGCTACTGTAGTGATAGGTTTGGAAAATATTTTAACGCCATCTTTTTCCCCTTTGGACTATTTTGCAGATGAAAAGGAGGGAGAATACCTAAGTTATTTCAGTAGTGCTCAGAGGGCCCTCTTGATTTTTAAAGTACTCGGCGTTGTTCGGGAGAAAAGTGCTCAATGTCCTAGATAGAGCTACTGTAGTGATAGGTTTGGAAAATATTTTAACGCCATCTTCGTTCCCCTTTGGACTATTTTGCAGATGAAAAGGAGAGAGGATACCTAAGTAATAACAGTAGTGCTCATGAGGCCTCCTTGATTTTCCAAGTACCTGGCGTTGTCCGGGAGAAAAGTGCTCAATATCCTAGATAGAGCTACTGTAGTGATAGGTTTGGAAAATATTTTAACGCCCTCTTCGTTACCCTTTGGACTATTTTGCAGATAAAAACGAGGGAGGATACCTAAGTAATTTCAGTAGTGCTCAGGAGGCCGCCTTGATTTTTAAAGTACTCGCCGTTGTCCGGGAGAAAAGTGCTCAATATCCTAGATAGAGCTACTGTAGTGATAGGTTTGGAAAATATTTTAACACCATCTTCGTTCCCCTTTGGACTATTTTGCAGATGAAAAGGAGGGAGGATACCTAAGTAATTTCAGTAGTGCTCAGGAGGCCTCCTTGATTTTCAAAGTACTCGGCGTTGTCCGGGAGAAAAGTGCTCAATATCCTAGATAGAGCTACTGTTGTGATAGGTTTGGAAAATATTTTAACGCCATCTTCGTTCCCATTTAAACTATTTTGCAGATGAAAAGGAGGAAGGATACCTAAGTAATTTCAGTAGTGCTCAGGAGGCCTCCTTGATTTTCAAAGTACTCGGCGTTGTCCGGGAGAAAAGTGCTCAATATCCTAGATAGAACTACTGTAGTGATAGGTTTGGAAAATATTTTAACGCCCTCTTCGTTACCCTTTGGACTATTTTGCAGATAAAAAGGAGGGAGGATACCTAAGTAATTTCAGTAGTGCTCAGGAGGCCTCCTTGATTTTCAAAGTACTCGGCGTTGTCCGGGAGAAAAGTGCTCAATATCCTAGATAGAGCTACTGTTGTGATAGGTTTGGAAAATATTTTAACGCCATCTTCGTTCCCCTTTGGACTATTTTGCAGATGAAAAGGAGGAAGGATACCTAAGTAATTTCAGTAGTGCTCAGGAGGCCTCCTTGATTTTCAAAGTACTCGGCGTTTTCCGGGAGAAAAGTGCTCAATATCCTAGATAGAGCTACTGTAGTGATAGGTTTGGAAAATATTTTAACGCCCTCTTCGTTACCCTTTGGACTATTTTGCAGATAAAAAGGAGGGAGGATACCTAAGTAATTTCAGTAGTGCTCCGGAGGCCTCCTTGATTTTCAAATTACTTGGCGTTGTCCGGGAGAAAAGTGCTCAATGTCCTAGATAGAGTTACTGTAGTGATAGGTTTTGATGATATTTTAACAGCATCTACGCTGAAAAGGATGGTGAAATCGATGTAATTTCAGTAGTGCTCAGGAGGCCTCTTTGATTTTCAAAGAACTCGGCGTTGTCTGGGAGAAAATTTCTCAATGTCCTAGATAGAGTTACTGTAGTGACAGGTTTGGATAATATTTTAAAAGCATCTACGCTGAAAAGGATGGGATCATCGATAAGGGTGATTTCAGTTGTGCTCAGGACGCATTCTTGATTTTCAAAGTACACAGCGTTGTCCGGAAGAAAAGTGCTCAATATCCATAATAGAGCTAATGTAGTGATAGGTTTTGAAATTTTTTAAAATGCCATCTTCATTCCCCTTTGGACTATTTGGCAGATGAAAAGAAGGGTGGATACCTAAGTAATTTCAGTAGTGCTCAGGAGGCTTCCTTGATTATCAAAGTACTCGGCGTTGTCCGGGAGAAAAGTGCTCAATGTCCTAGATAGAGCTACTGTAGTGATAGGTTTGGAAAATATTTTAACGCCATCTTCGTTACCCTTTGGACTATTTTGCAGATAAAAACGAGGGAGGATACCTAAGTAATTTACGTAGTGCTCAGGAGGCCTCCTTGATTTTCAAAGTACTCGGCGTTGTCCGGGAGAAAAGTGCTCAATATCCTAGATAGAGCTACTGTAGTGATAGGTTTGGGAAATATTTTAACGCCATCTTTTTCCCCTTTGGACTATTTTGCAGATGAAAAGGAGGGAGAATACCTAAGTTATTTCAGTAGTGCTCAGAGGGCCCTCTTGATTTTTAAAGTACTCGGCGTTGTTCGGGAGAAAAGTGCTCAATGTCCTAGATAGAGCTATTGTAGTGATAGGTTTGGAAAATATTTTAACGCCATCTTCGTTCCCCTTTGGACTATTTTGCAGATGAAAAGGAGAGAGGATACCTAAGTAATAACAGTAGTGCTCATGAGGCCTCCTTGATTTTCCAAGTACCTGGCGTTGTCCGGGAGAAAAGTGCTCAATATCCTAGATAGAGCTACTGTAGTGATAGGTTTGGAAAATATTTTAACGCCCTCTTCGTTACCCTTTGGACTATTTTGCAGATAAAAACGAGGGAGGATACCTAAGTAATTTCAGTAGTGCTCAGGAGGCCGCCTTGATTTTTAAAGTACTCGCCGTTGTCCGGGAGAAAAGTGCTCAATATCCTAGATAGAGCTACTGTAGTGATAGGTTTGGAAAATATTTTAACACCATCTTCGTTCCCCTTTGGACTATTTTGCAGATGAAAAGGAGGGAGGATACCTAAGTAATTTCAGTAGTGCTCAGGAGGCCTCCTTGATTTTCAAGGTACTCGGCGTTGTCCGGGAGAAAAGTGCTCAATATCCTAGATAGAGCTACTGTTGTGATAGGTTTGGAAAATATTTTAACGCCATCTTCGTTCCCATTTAAACTATTTTGCAGATGAAAAGGAGGAAGGATACCTAAGTAATTTCAGTAGTGCTCAGGAGGCCTCCTTGATTTTCAAAGTACTCGGCGTTGTCCGGGAGAAAAGTGCTCAATATCCTAGATAGGGCTACTGTAGTGATAGGTTTGGAAAATATTTTAACGCCCTCTTCGTTACCCTTTGGACTATTTTGCAGATAAAAAGGAGGGAGGATACCTAAGTAATTTCAGTAGTGCTCAGGAGGCCTCCTTGATTTTCAAAGTACTCGGCGTTGTCCGGGAGAAAAGTGCTCAATATCCTAGATAGAGCTACTGTTGTGATAGGTTTGGAAAATATTTTAACGCCATCTTCGTTCCCCTTTGGACTATTTTGCAGATGAAAAGGAGGAAGGATACCTAAGTAATTTCAGTAGTGCTCAGGAGGCCTCCTTGATTTTCAAAGTACTCGGCGTTTTCCGGGAGAAAAGTGCTCAATATCCTAGATAGAGCTACTGTAGTGATAGGTTTGGAAAATATTTTAACGCCCTCTTCGTTACCCTTTGGACTATTTTGCAGATAAAAAGGAGGGAGGATACCTAAGTAATTTCAGTAGTGCTCCGGAGGCCTCCTTGATTTTCAAATTACTTGGCGTTGTCCGGGAGAAAAGTGCTCAATGTCCTAGAGAGAGTTACTGTAGTGATAGGTTTTGATGATATTTTAACAGCATCTACGCTGAAAAGGATGGTGAAATCGATGTAATTTCAGTAGTGCTCAGGAGGCCTCTTTGATTTTCAAAGAACTCGGCGTTGTCTGGGAGAAAATTTCTCAATGTCCTAGATAGAGTTACTGTAGTGACAGGTTTGGATAATATTTTAAAAGCATCTACGCTGAAAAGGATGGGATCATCGATAAGGGTGATTTCAGTTGTGCTCAGGACGCATTCTTGATTTTCAAAGTACTCAGCGTTGTCCGGAAGAAAAGTGCTCAATATCCATAATAGAGCTAATGTAGTGATAGGTTTTGAAATTTTTTAAAATGCCATCTTCATTCCCCTTTGGACTATTTGGCAGATGAAAAGAAGGGTGGATACCTAAGTAATTTCAGTAGTGCTCAGGAGGCTTCCTTGATTATCAAAGTACTCGGCGTTGTCCGGGAGAAAAGTGCTCAATATCCTAGATAGAGCTACTGTTGTGATAGGTTTGGAAAATATTTTAACGCCATCTTCGTTCCCATTTAAACTATTTTGCAGATGAAAAGGAGGAAGGATACCTAAGTAATTTCAGTAGTGCTCAGGAGGCCTCCTTGATTTTCAAAGTACTCGGCGTTGTCCGGGAGAAAAGTGCTCAATATCCTAGATAGAGCTACTGTAGTGATAGGTTTGGAAAATATTTTAACGCCCTCTTCGTTACCCTTTGGACTATTTTGCAGATAAAAAGGAGGGAGGATACCTAAGTAATTTCAGTAGTGCTCAGGAGGCCTCCTTGATTTTCAAAGTACTCGGCGTTGTCCGGGAGAAAAGTGCTCAATATCCTAGATAGAGCTACTGTTGTGATAGGTTTGGAAAATATTTTAACGCCATCTTCGTTCCCCTTTGGACTATTTTGCAGATGAAAAGGAGGAAGGATACCTAAGTAATTTCAGTAGTGCTCAGGAGGCCTCCTTGATTTTCAAAGTACTCGGCGTTTTCCGGGAGAAAAGTGCTCAATATCCTAGATAGAGCTACTGTAGTGATAGGTTTGGAAAATATTTTAACGCCCTCTTCGTTACCCTTTGGACTATTTTGCAGATAAAAAGGAGGGAGGATACCTAAGTAATTTCAGTAGTGCTCCGGAGGCCTCCTTGATTTTCAAATTACTTGGCGTTGTCCGGGAGAAAAGTGCTCAATGTCCTAGATAGAGTTACTGTAGTGATAGGTTTTGATGATATTTTAACAGCATCTACGCTGAAAAGGATGGTGAAATCGATGTAATTTCAGTAGTGCTCAGGAGGCCTCTTTGATTTTCAAAGAACTCGGCGTTGTCTGGGAGAAAATTTCTCAATGTCCTAGATAGAGTTACTGTAGTGACAGGTTTGGATAATATTTTAAAAGCATCTACGCTGAAAAGGATGGGATCATCGATAAGGGTGATTTCAGTTGTGCTCAGGACGCATTCTTGATTTTCAAAGTACACAGCGTTGTCCGGAAGAAAAGTGCTCAATATCCATAATAGAGCTAATGTAGTGATAGGTTTTGAAATTTTTTAAAATGCCATCTTCATTCCCCTTTGGACTATTTGGCAGATGAAAAGAAGGGTGGATACCTAAGTAATTTCAGTAGTGCTCAGGAGGCTTCCTTGATTATCAAAGTACTCGGCGTTGTCCGGGAGAAAAGTGCTCAATGTCCTAGATAGAGCTACTGTAGTGATAGGTTTGGAAAATATTTTAACGCCATCTTCGTTACCCTTTGGACTATTTTGCAGATAAAAACGAGGGAGGATACCTAAGTAATTTACGTAGTGCTCAGGAGGCCTCCTTGATTTTCAAAGTACTCGGCGTTGTCCGGGAGAAAAGTGCTCAATATCCTAGATAGAGCTACTGTAGTGATAGGTTTGGGAAATATTTTAACGCCATCTTTTTCCCCTTTGGACTATTTTGCAGATGAAAAGGAGGGAGAATACCTAAGTTATTTCAGTAGTGCTCAGAGGGCCCTCTTGATTTTTAAAGTACTCGGCGTTGTTCGGGAGAAAAGTGCTCAATGTCCTAGATAGAGCTATTGTAGTGATAGGTTTGGAAAATATTTTAACGCCATCTTCGTTCCCCTTTGGACTATTTTGCAGATGAAAAGGAGAGAGGATACCTAAGTAATAACAGTAGTGCTCATGAGGCCTCCTTGATTTTCCAAGTACCTGGCGTTGTCCGGGAGAAAAGTGCTCAATATCCTAGATAGAGCTACTGTAGTGATAGGTTTGGAAAATATTTTAACGCCCTCTTCGTTACCCTTTGGACTATTTTGCAGATAAAAACGAGGGAGGATACCTAAGTAATTTCAGTAGTGCTCAGGAGGCCGCCTTGATTTTTAAAGTACTCGCCGTTGTCCGGGAGAAAAGTGCTCAATATCCTAGATAGAGCTACTGTAGTGATAGGTTTGGAAAATATTTTAACACCATCTTCGTTCCCCTTTGGACTATTTTGCAGATGAAAAGGAGGGAGGATACCTAAGTAATTTCAGTAGTGCTCAGGAGGCCTCCTTGATTTTCAAAGTACTCGGCGTTGTCCGGGAGAAAAGTGCTCAATATCCTAGATAGAGCTACTGTTGTGATAGGTTTGGAAAATATTTTAACGCCATCTTCGTTCCCATTTAAACTATTTTGCAGATGAAAAAGAGGGAGGATACCTAAGTAATTTCAGTAGTGCTCAGGAGGCCTCCTTGATTTTCAAAGTACTCGGCGTTGTCCGGGAGAAAAGTGCTCAATATCCTAGATAGGGCTACTGTAGTGATAGGTTTGGAAAATATTTTAACGCCCTCTTCGTTACCCTTTGGACTATTTTGCAGATAAAAAGGAGGGAGGATACCTAAGTAATTTCAGTAGTGCTCAGGAGGCCTCCTTGATTTTCAAAGTACTCGGCGTTGTCCGGGAGAAAAGTGCTCAATATCCTAGATAGAGCTACTGTTGTGATAGGTTTGGAAAATATTTTAACGCCATCTTCGTTCCCCTTTGGACTATTTTGCAGATGAAAAGGAGGAAGGATACCTAAGTAATTTCAGTAGTGCTCAGGAGGCCTCCTTGATTTTCAAAGTACTCGGCGTTTTCCGGGAGAAAAGTGCTCAATATCCTAGATAGAGCTACTGTAGTGATAGGTTTGGAAAATATTTTAACGCCCTCTTCGTTACCCTTTGGACTATTTTGCAGATAAAAAGGAGGGAGGATACCTAAGTAATTTCAGTAGTGCTCCGGAGGCCTCCTTGATTTTCAAATTACTTGGCGTTGTCCGGGAGAAAAGTGCTCAATGTCCTAGAGAGAGTTACTGTAGTGATAGGTTTTGATGATATTTTAACAGCATCTACGCTGAAAAGGATGGTGAAATCGATGTAATTTCAGTAGTGCTCAGGAGGCCTCTTTGATTTTCAAAGAACTCGGCGTTGTCTGGGAGAAAATTTCTCAATGTCCTAGATAGAGTTACTGTAGTGACAGGTTTGGATAATATTTTAAAAGCATCTACGCTGAAAAGGATGGGATCATCGATAAGGGTGATTTCAGTTGTGCTCAGGACGCATTCTTGATTTTCAAAGTACTCAGCGTTGTCCGGAAGAAAAGTGCTCAATATCCATAATAGAGCTAATGTAGTGATAGGTTTTGAAATTTTTTAAAATGCCATCTTCATTCCCCTTTGGACTATTTGGCAGATGAAAAGAAGGGTGGATACCTAAGTAATTTCAGTAGTGCTCAGGAGGCTTCCTTGATTATCAAAGTACTCGGCGTTGTCCGGGAGAAAAGTGCTCAATGTCCTAGATAGAGCTACTGTAGTGATAGGTTTGGAAAATATTTTAACGCCATCTTCTGTTCCACTTTGGACTATTTGGCAGATCAGAAGGAGACAGGATACCTAAAGGAATTCAGTAGTGCTCAGGAGGCCTCTTTGATTTTAAAAGTACTCGGAGTTGTTTGGGAGAAAATTGCTCAATGTCCTAGATAGAGCTACTGTTGTGATAGGTTTGGATAATATTTTAACAGCATCTACGCTGAAAAGGATGGGGGAATCCATAAGAGTGATTTCAGTAGTGCTCAGGAGGCCTCCTTGATTTTCAAATTACTCGGCGTTGTCCGGGAGAAAATTGCTCAATGTCCTAGATAGAGTTACTGTAGTGATAGGTTTGGATAATATTTTAACAGAATCTATTTTGCAGATGAAAAGGAGAGGGGGTCAGTAAGAGTGACTTCTGCGGTATTGCACTCGGGGAGGTCTTCTGCAGTATAGGAACCTGAGGCTTCTGCAGTATGGCACCAGGTGAGTGCTTCTGCTGGATAGAAGCTTGAGGCTTCTGCGGTATGGCATCAGGGGTGCTATTGCGGTATAGAAACCGGGGGGGTGCTTCTGCGATATAGGAACCTCGGGTTTCTGCACTATGGCACCCGGGGAGTGCTTCTGCGGTATGGCACCCGAGGGGTGCTTCTGTGGTATAGAAACCAGGGGGGTTCTTCTGCAATATAGCAACCAGGGGGCTACTTCTGGGGTATATCAACCGGAGGGTTGTTCTGCAATAGGGAACCATGAGGTGGTATGGCACCCAGGGGGTGCTTCTGCTGTATGGCACTTACGGCGGGTGCTTCTGCGGTATAGAATCACAAGGCTGTTCTGCGTTGTCCAGGAGAAAAGTGCTCAATATCCTAGATAGAGCTACTGTAGTGATAGGTTTTGAAAATATTTTAACGCCATCTTCGTTCCACTTTGGAATATTTTGCAGATGAAAAGGAGGGAGGATACGTAAGTGATTTTAGTAGTGCTCAGGAGGCTTTCTTAATTGTCTAAGTACTCTACATTGTCCGGGATAAAAGTGCTCAATGTCCTAGATAGAGCTACTATAGTAATAGGGTTGGATAATATTTTAACAGCATCTACGCTGAAAAGGATATGGAATCGATAAGAGTGATTTACGTAGTGCTCAGGAGGCCTCCTTGATTTTCAAAGTATTCGGCGTTGTCCGGGAGAAAAGTGTACAATATCCTAGATAGCGCTACTGTAGTGACAGGTTTAGAAAATATTTTAACGCTATCTTTGTTCCCCTTTGGACTATTTTGCAGATGAAAAAGAAGGGAGGATACCTAAATGATTTCAGTAGTTCTCAGGAGGCTTCCTTGATTTTCAAATGACTCGGCGTTGTCCGGGAGAAAAGTGCTCAATGTCCTAGATAGAGCTACTGTAGTGATAGGTTTGGATAATATTTTAACAGCATCTACGCTGAAAAGGATAGGGGAAATCGATAAGAGTAATTTCAGTAGTCCTCAGGAGGCCCCTTGATTTTTAAATTACTCGGCGTTGTCCGGGAGAAAAGTGCTGAATATCCTAGATAGAGCTACTGTAGTGATAGGTTTGGTAAATATTTTAACACCATCTTCGTTACTCTTTGGACTATTTTGCAGATAAAAAAGAAGGGAGGATTCCTAAGTGATTTCAGTAGTGCTCAGGAGGCTTCCTTGATTTTCAAAGTATTTGACGTTGTCCGGGAGAAAAGTGCTCAATATCCTAGATAGAGCTACTGTAGTGATATGTTTTGAAAATATTTTAACACCATCTTCGTTTCCCTTTGGACTATTTTGCAGATGAAAAGGAGGGAGATTACCTAAGTGATTTCAGTAGTGCTCAGGAGGCCTCCTTTATTTTCAAAGTACTCGGCGTTGTCTGGGAGAAAAGTGCGCAATATCGTAGATAGAGCTACTGTAGTGATAGGTTTGGAAAATATTTTAACACCATCTTCTTTTCTTTTTTTGACTATTTTGCAGATGAAAAGGAGTGGGGGACAGTAAGGGTTATTTCAGTAGTAGCTTCTGCGGTATTGAACCTGGGGAGTTCTTCTGCGGTATAGGAACCTGCGGCTTCTGCGGTAGGGGACCAGAGGAGTGCTTCTGCGGTATAGTAACTTGAGGCTTCTGCAGTATGGCAGGCGGGGGAGGGGTGCTTCTGCGGTATAGAAACCTGAGGTATTTGCGGTATGGCACCCAGGGTGTGCCTCTGCGGTATGGCACCCGGGGGGTGCTTCTGCGGTATAGAAACCGGGGGGGGGGTTGCTTCTGCAGTATAGCAACTGGTGGGTACTTCTGTGGTATAGCAACCGGAGGGTGGTGCTTCTGCGGTATAGGAGCCTGAGGCTTTAGCGGTATGGCACTCAGGGTGTTCCTCTGCGGTATAGGGGTGTGCTTCTATGGTATAGCACCCGGGGGTTGCTTCTGCAGTATAGGAACTTGAAGCTTCTGCGGTATAGCAGCTAAAGGTAGGGTGCTTCTGCGGTATAGGACCACGAGGTTTATGCGGTATAGCACCTGGTGGGGGTGCTTCCTCAGTATAGGACCACGAGGCTTCTGCAGTATAGCAACCGGGGGAGGGGGGGTTTCTCTGGTATAGCAACGGGGGGGAGGGGGTGCTTCTGTTTGTATGGCACTCGGGGGGTGTTTTTGCAGAATAGGAACCTGAGGCTACTGCGGTATGGCAACCAGGAGGCTGCTTCTGTGGTATGGCACCCTGGGGGTGCTTCTGCAGTATGGCACCCAGGGGGTTGCTTCTGCGGAATGGCACCCAGGGGGGTGCTTCTGCAGTATAGAATTACGATGCTTCTGCGGTATAGCAACCAGGGGTTGGGTGCTTCTGCGGTATAGGACCACGAGGCTTCTGCGGTATAGTATTCGCACTGGGCCGGTGATAGATGCGTATTTCGCATTCGCACTTGGGCTGCGATAGGTACGTAAGTATCATTCACACTGGGGCAGCGATAGGTACGTATATAGCATGCATACCGGGGCGGCAATAGGTACTTTTATAGTATATGCACCGGGGCGGCAATAGGTACGTATATAGTATGTGCACTGGGGCGACAGTAGGTACGTATATAGTCTGCGCACCATTGTGGCGATACATACGTATATAGTATGAATATAGGAGCGGAGATAAGTACCTATATAGAAAGCGCAGATAGAGGTAGTACTTTTTATAGAAATATGTCATACTATTGCCCTGGAAAACGTAGGAGAAATGGTGGGGAAGAAGCAGCTTTCGCAAAATGCAAAATGAGAAAGTAGCGGTGAAATGGGGCGACCAGGAAAAGAAAGGTAGAAAGATAAAGAGACGGCTATAGAGGAGGGGGGAAATAGAAGTTTGAATATAAAGATGTTACACACGCGATTTCTCTTCAATTATATGTTTTTATGACCCCGAGCAACGCCGGGTAGCCCCGCTAGTAATTAATATTATACAAATACCTATAATTTACACGCGTTTATGTTTTTGATTAGGCTAGTCCAGTAATAAGAGTTGGAAGGGGGTATCTCTAAACTTTTAGTATTTTGGTACAACAGGGGCGTGTCCCTAAACTTGTAGTTATTTGGTATGACAGGGGCGTTTCTCTAAGATTCTAGTTCTTTGGTACGACAAGGGCGCCTCTCTAAACTTTTAGTTCTTTGGCACAAGAGGGGCGAATCTCTAAACTTTTAGTTCTTTGGTGCGACAGGGACGCGTCTCTAAACTTTTAGTTATTTGGTACGACAGGGCGCGTCTCTAAACTTTTAAGAGAAGAATCAGATAGAAAAAAGGGCAAGAAAGGGTTGGGGAGGGAGAACAATAATGGGGAAGAGATATTCAAGTTGATATATAAATATGTTACACACACTATTTAAGTTCAACTACTTTGTTTTTTACCGCACGGGCAACGCCGGGTAGTCCTGCTAGTGAATTAATAAATGCTGAAAATTTCAATAAAATTGGTTGATTTCCTGAATTTTAATAGGATTTTAAAGTGAAGGGAGGGGTAAAAATGCGCATAGTCTGACTGTTCGACAGATCTCATGTGTTACTTTGCAGCATGACGTCATTTTCTAGTTAAGAGGCCTTAGTTTACTATATTACATAGGCCACAGCTTAGCCCCTATTTAAAACTGGTCCGCTTCAAAAAGAAACTTTGAAAATAATATTTTAATGACTTAAAACAATAGAGTAAATACTTATTTTAAAATATTGGGAAGGGGGGGGGGGGTCTAAAGCCCCTATTTCAAACCAGACCTGTCCGTCTTGAACGGTCCTAATTTTCCCTTCCATAATTGTTCTAGCTTTGTGCCATTTTTACCTATTTATTCACTCGTTCCATATTTACTAGTGGCATTTTTGTTGTGCCATTTTCTTCCGTGCCATTTTTATCAAGCACCAATGTAGATAAACTCTTCACCGCCCGGCTTACTCTGCTATTCCTTCAAAAGAAAGAAAACGAGATTTTACTTTTTTTAGGCGATTAATTGTGAATGGGGATCATTTTACGTTGAATCTAAAATACCTGTTTTTTTTATGTTTGTTTTTCTGGATGTTTTCACACGTAATCGTCTAAAAAAAGTAGAATCTCACCTGTTATTATGTTATTCTTAAAGTTCATTATTTTTTTTATCCCAATCCAGAGTGCCTCTTTTTCGGTGCTTGATTTTCCCCACATTAAAAACCGACATTTCGTCTAACTCTGCCCTTGTGGGGAGGCAAGTAAATACTGCCTATTTTCTTGCCTCCCCACACACATACGAGAAGTGGGAACATAACTTAATTTGTATTAATTTCAACAAAATGCTAAACTTCCAAACTTCCAAACCTGACGAATAATGGATCGGTCCATCACGTGATAAGCAGTGACGTCACGACGGGCAAAACAGACCGCGAAAGAAGATTGGTTTTGTCTGTTTCAACAATCCAAGTGTTCACAGGTGAGTCTCGCTCCCACCCACCCACCCACCCCTATTTATTACTGTATTCTTGCAAAAATGTCAATTCACTGCGCAATGCTTTTTTTAATTGGAAGTGAAACAAATGTGTCGGGTATACGTTACGACGCTCAGCAGAGGCGCGAACGGGTTCCAAAAAAAGAACGAGAAAGGGTTTAAAAACATAAATTTGCAACAAGTGAAGTTGACCTACGACGAGAATAGATATTTTTCTACTTACCTATGTAATTTGTTTTTATTTTTACCTATTATAAATGGGTTTTCATTAGATGTAAAAAAAAAAATTCTTGTTTTTTTTTCCACCGTTTTCACAAAAACAATATGGCCGCTCCTAGTGCATTTGTTAGTAACCCCCCCCCCCCCAAATCGGCATGTTTTTTTCCCAAGTTACGGTAACAAAACTATTGATTTCTAATAAATAGCACTTAAAACGGGTTTAAAATACAAACAAATAGCACATGCAAGTTTGAAACTAACTTTTACAGCTTAGAGTTACTTTTATTTGTTGTATATTTGTTTTTTTAGCGTTTTTACTCTGCTGAGTCTCGTAAAAGATTCCCAATGTGTCTATATAAGATGTAATTTCCAAATGAAGCGACCATTTTTTTCACGACTGGTTTTGTGTTTTTCGTAGCGACGACAATTCAAAGATGAAATTAAACCGTGCAGAAATGTTTATGCTTTTTTTTTCTCAGAAGTGTTATTGGAATTATTATTCTAAGAAACATAGATAATAAATTCTACAGTTTTAATCATTATATATTGAAGTAAATTTTATTTTCTGGAAAAGTTTTAAATTGATAGTGCTTCTATATGAGAATACCAAAATGTTTGCGATTTCCGAAACAAACTGGAAATGGCAGACACAGTTTAAGAAAAATGTAAAGATGCAGACGACAGTAAAGCATACACATACAAGGCCAGGTTTAGGGTCTGTAGTAACAAAGATAATTGATGCCTGTCTCCCCCTTGGAGTAATAATGGAATGTTCTACATTCGTGTATATTAAGAGTGAATGTTAAAACACTATTTGTCTAGCTAAGCAACAAATGGTTAAATAAAGCTTATCCTTAAGTTATATTCGGCGTCCAGTTTTTATTACAATTTATTTAACCATTCGTTATGGAACGTTACTTGAAACCCGATCGTCTAGACCTTGATACGGCCGACTCGGAATCTACTGACAAATGGCGGCATTGGAGAAAAATGTTCGAAGGATTCCTTACAGCTCTACAGTTATCTTCAAACGCGGCTTTAACAGGTACTGAGAAATATACCCTTCTTTTACATCATGTCTCTACTGCTATTTATAGAAATTTATTTGAATGTGAAAATTATGAAACTGCGGTGGACATTTTAGAAGCCATGTTTGTCAAGAAAAAAAATACTATTTTTGCTAGACATTTACTTGCTACCCGGCGTCAACAACCAGAAGAAAGCCTTGAACAATACCTTCAGATTCTAAAGACGTTAAGTCGCGAGTGTGAATTTACAGCCTTAACTGCGAACCAAGCGAGAGATGTTTTTATCAGGGACGCATTTATTAATGGAATACAGTCCAACCAAATAAGACAAAGACTACTAGAGAATAAAAACCTAGACTTACCAACAGCTTATGAACAAGCTCTAACGTTGGACATGGCACAGAAGCAGTCTGTCTTCTATTTACAACCCGATATTTTGGGAGCTGCTATCGTAGCCCCTCCTCTGCATGTTCAAAATTCTTCCATTGTCCAAGATGCTGCCACCCCCCTTTCTAACGATCACGAACAACTTATCACTGCCGCCTCAGCTGGATCCACATGCTACTTTTGTGGCCTTCGTATACATGCTCGTTCGTCCTGCCCGGCTCGAGATGTTAGATGCCACAAGTGTGATAAGCAGGGACATTTTTCGAAAGTTTGCCGGTCAGCTTCTCAAAAAAAACGTTCGGCTACTCTTGCTACTGTAGCACCAATTACAATATCAGCTGCATTCCCCGGCTGCCTCTCAAAAACAATCGTGAGGGTAAAAATCAATGGATTGACTATTCATGCGCTTATTGATACAGGCAGTTCCGAAAGTTTTATTAATGCCAGTATTGTAAAAGCAAATAAATGGGAAATATTTCCTTGTTCCAACCAAATATCAATGGCAAATTCATCTTTATCGTCCCATGTAATTGGATATTGCATGGTTAACCTGAAACTAAAAGGAAACTCCTATCAAGGGATCAAATTATCAGTAATGAAAAACCTCTGCTGCGAAGTGATTTTGGGTCACAATTTTCTAAAACAACATTCATGCGTTGAAATTCCTTTTGGTGGCCCCAAGCCAGTCCTAAGCGTATGTGGACTAGCAGCTGTCAAAGTGCGGCACCCGTCACTTTTTACAAACTTAACTCCTGACTGCAAACCAATAGCAATAAAATCAAGACGCTATTCAGAAACGGACAAACAGTTCATAGCAGCAGAAGTAACAAAACTACTTAAGGAAGGAATTATAGAGCCAAGTGAATCTCCATGGCGAGCACAGGTCCTCGTAACAGCCACTGAAAATCACAAGAAAAGGATGGTCATTGACTATTCCCAGACCATCAACAGATACACATTACTCGATGCCTATCCACTGCCTCGTATTGACGAAATGATTTCTAATATTGCAAAATATCACACTTTCAGTACTTTAGATCTCAGAAGTGCCTACCATCAGGTACCTATCAAGCCAGAGGATAAGCCCTACACGGCATTCGAGGCCTGCGGTCGCCTATATCAGTTCTGCCGAATTCCTTTTGGGATAACAAATGGTGTGGCTAGCTTCCAGAGGGTAATAGATGAAATAATCTCCAATGAAAAATTGAAGGGTACTGTTGCATATATAGACAATGTCACAGTATGCGGACATAACCAAGCTGAACATGACCACAACCTTAAACGATTCATGGCTGCCGTCAAGAAATATAATCTGACTTTGAACAGTGAAAAATGTTCCTACAACTTGAAAAGCATCAAATTGTTGGGATACATTGTCAAAAATGGCACCATGACGCCGGATCCCGAGCGACTGAAACCGCTAATGGAATTACCAATCCCTGGAAACATGCCCTCTTTACGACGAGCCCTCGGTATGTTTGCTCACTACTCCCAATGGGTTGCGTCTTTTTCAGAAAAAATACACCCATTGACACAAGTATCTACTTTTCCGTTGTCCTGTTCCGCCATCAGAGCATTTCAAAACATGAAAAGGAACATTGCTCAGTCTGCCATTTCTGCTGTGGATCCTTTTATCCCTCTATTAGTTGAGACGGATGCCTCCGACTGTGCGATAGCTGCCTCACTGAGACAATCCGGTCGTCCTGTAGCTTTTTTTTCAAGAACACTTTCGAAATCCGAGCGACGACACTCTGCAATAGAAAAAGAAGCGTACGCCATAGTTGAGGCATTACGAAAATGGAGGCATTACTTAATCGGCCGACATTTTGAATTAATCACTGACCAAAAGTCGGTCTCGTTTATGTTTAACCCAAAAACAATGAGTAAAATAAAAAACGAGAAAATAGCGAGATGGAGAATGGAGCTTTCTTGCTACTCCTTTGACGTCACTTACCGCCCTGGTAAGGAGAATGCCGCGGTCGACGCGCTTTCAAGGGTGTGTGGCCTGGTAACTGGCTCAGATGATCTTCAGTATATACACAGGGAATTGTGTCACCCAGGTATCACAAGAATGATTCACGTAGTCAGGAGCAGAAACTTGCCATATTCTGTTGAAGACGTAAAAAGAATTACGAACTCTTGTCGGATATGCGCAGAAAATAAGCCCAGGTTCTACAAACCTCCTCCAGCAACACTCATTAAGGCCACACAGCCTTTTGAAAGACTTAACCTGGATTTTAAGGGCCCTTTACCCTCTAAAACTAAAAATAAATACATGCTCACAATAATAGACGAGTACTCAAGATTTCCGTTCGTCATCCCCTGCCCAGACGTAACGGCTGCAACAGTAATTCAAGGCCTCTGCTCCATTTTTGCCGTTTTTGGAGTGCCTGCATATATACATTCAGATCGTGGGTCTGCTTTTATGTCGGACGAACTCAAGCAGTTTCTGCATGAACGAAGAGTAGCTGTAAGTAGAACAACTCCTCACAATCCTCAAGGAAACGGACAGTGCGAAAGATACAATGGTATAATATGGAAGACAGTACAGTTGGCGGCAGCAAATCGCAATAGTCCGATCTCCGATTGGGAAAGTCTCATCCCCATGGCCTTATACGCTATTAGGACTCTATTATGTACAGCGACAAACGCTACCCCACATGAGAGATTCTTCTCGTTCCCACGACGAAGCTCAGCAGGCACATCACTTCCCTCGTGGCTTGCACAACCTGGCACAGTTTTATTAAAACGTCATGTTCGTCATAGTAAACATGACCCATTGGTAAGCGAGGTACAATTAATCGAAGCGAACCCTCAGTATGCACTGGTCAGAAATTCAGAAGGAAGGCAATCTACTGTCTCCTTAAGGGATCTAGCCCCAGCAGGAAATGTATATGAACGTAGAACTGCTTCAGATGGATATAGAGCTCCGGTTCGTGGAACAAGTCCGACCCTCTTAGGTGATCGTGTGCCAGATACGTCAAGTTCAGAGTCCCAACAAAACGAATCTGAATATACTAACAGAGTCGTCTCTGACTCTAGTTCGGACGACAGATGGGTACCACGAAAGCGGTTTCACCCAATATCTGAGACAGATACTCAATCTTCAGACACCAAGCGACCGAAGCGCCGTAGAAAACGAGAGCGATTTGGAGCAAGATATTTTAGCCCTAAACCAGCCACACAAGACAGTCCCGAAACGTCGTCAGGTCCCGAGGAGCCTAGATTAGAAATGGATGTCGGGCACGAACAACCAAGACGCCCTCAAAGAACCCGCAGGAGGCCAGGTCGATGGGATGATTTTGTTCCCTACGAATAAGAAGATAGATGGGGGAGAATGTAGTAACAAAGATAATTGATGCCTGTCTCCCCCTTGGAGTAATAATGGAATGTTCTACATTCGTGTATATTAAGAGTGAATGTTAAAACACTATTTGTCTAGCGAAGCAACAAAGCTCTGTGTGATTTTTTCTCTGCCAGTAAGTCCGTGATTATTGTTATTATTGTTATTTATTGTTACTACCGTTAATTGTTAAATTTGTTGCTTGCTTTTTTTTACTCCTTATATTTTTATTTATTTGGAGTTTGTTAATTTTTTTCTACCGTTCTCCGGCCATGGCTACTGCCAGCTGTGCGCCTTCGGAGACCTCTGAAGTGGTTGAGAAGCCATCTCAGCCTACCGATAAAACCGACTGGATTAAGGCACCCGCCCTTAAAATAGACGTTGACGATTTTATCGCCAAAGCAAAAGACTGCACGGATTTCGTGACTGAAACTGGAGTAATCATACAGTTACCAAGGTTGGAGGAATTCCAGAAAAAAACGATATTAATGTTCGTAGTGGACAGAAAGTCCAAAAAACTGATTAGGTCCTCGAAAGAAACTGTCGCAAAATTAATTGCAACGACCGGAGTACGTGCTGAACGTATCGTGAAATGTAAAGGTTATAACACCTGGAATAGTCTCTTTAAGACCGAGGAAGTCTGCATCGAACTCTCGAAGAAAGAAATAATTACTAAAGACTACATTCTGCGAATGGAATACATGGGTCGAAGGAGAACGACCATCTCAGTTTTTGAAGTTCCGGCTGTGGTTCCTGGGGAATACTTAGGCGCCTTTTTACTTAAGTTCGGAGAAATAACGGCTATTACGGTCGACAAGTTCAACGGAACATGGTCTTTTGACGTGTGGCTTAACGAGTCGGCTTTCAAGAAAGTACCATACTACATTGAAGCAAATGGAGAAAAATTGCCTGTGGTGGTGGCTGGAAGACGTCCAGCTTGTTGGATTTGCAATGAGGTTGGGCATTTAACTTTCACTTGCCCAACAAGGATCAAACCGGCCCAGCCTAACCCCAAGAACAGAGTGCTAGAACACTTGACACCTAAAGTTGCAGCGGAGAAGAAGACTCCCTCCTCAAAGCCAACAACTGAAACTGTAACCCCGGAGGAATTCGAGGACTTATGCAACACCGAAAATGAATCGCCCCAAAAAAAAGTCGTTTGGAATATCGTGACTGGCAAAAAATCGCCGAAGTCATATGCTCAAGTAATGACCGAAGAGGAACAACTAGAAATAGAAACCAGCAACGATCCTGGTGGTGAAAAATACAAAGAAATACTAAATTTGAAAAAGTCTCTCGACGAGGAGCGCAAAACTGAGGAAAAAAAAGAAAAAAAAAAACGAGGAAAAAAAAAAGGTTGCCGATACTACTATTAATGCGGAAAAAAAAACTCCACCAGCCAAAGAACGTCGCTCTCCAGCCAAAGGTGCACCCCCGCCATTAAAGTCATCCCCACCAGTAAGGGAATCTAATCTGACCCCCTTATCAAAAGATAAGCCCGTTACCCCTAATCCATCTCCTTTCTGTTCCCCGTGCAACACCCCTAAAAGTACACCGCCCCCCTCTCCAATGAAGACCGATATGCCGCCTCCTGCCTCACCCACCGCCCCCTCCACATCCCAGAAACGCCATCGAAGTCCCTCGCTAGAGGCCCGGAAAAAGAAGACCCCTTTCTACACAGGCAAGGATGTCTGTAAAATTACTCCCGAAACTGAAAATCTTATGATAAACCATCATAAGAAGAACTACCGAAACCTAGCTGCACTGAAGATAGTCAACAAAAAAGACATCACCAACCCGGAAAATTTCTTGGATGCTAAAAGACTTTTATCCGTGGTCAGATCAAGAGACAAAGCTAAAGGTGTTTGGAATATGATGGAGGAAGCGAATAACGCCTTTAATATATCGCCTCCTCTCGCTTTCTTTAACGATGAAGAAGTAGTATTACTGCAAAAATCTTGTGTTGGGAGGGTCCCTATTCGTATCCATCCTACACTCTACAGGGCATTAAAACTAACTTTCCCCTTAGACATTGGCGGTGTGGCCCCGGACGGTCTCGTCTCAAATGAATTGGGACAAGGTTCTCTGGGTTCATCTGTCGGTGTCTTAAATGCATCAATGTTCGTTTCGGGTTCCCAACTCTAAGAGCACTAGAATGGCACTCAGATTAGCAAGCCTAAATGGCCGAGGGTTGAGGGACACCGCTCGTAAACTTCGAGTAGTACGTGACCTTCAGCGACTCGGCGTGGATGCATGTTGTTTGCAGGAGACCCACTTTATTCCCAGTGATTATCAGGGTGCGCTGACTAGAGACTTTCAGCTCTATTCAGCGTACTTTGATACTCACTCAAGAGGGGTTTCCTGGCTAGTTAAGCGCACACTGAATGCGACGTGTGACCCAATCTATGCAGATCCTGAGGGAAGGCTGTGCGTTCTTGATGTTACCGTAAAGGATGTGGCTTTTCGGCTTATTGGGGTTTATGCGCCCAACGCCAGTTCTGAGCGGGTTCCTTTTTTTCGGCGGATCGAGCCCTTTATGGATACGTCGCGTCGGATAACTCTAGCGGGAGACTGGAACGCGGTCTTGGATCCCGATTTAGATCGCTTGGGAAAACGTAGGGGAACTAACAGCAACGGGGATGTTAAGGCATTTCGGGACTTTATCGATAAGTTCGATCTTGTCGATAAATTCCGAAATGAGAAACCCCGTGAAGTAGTATGGACTTGGACTGCTAGTCGCGGCTCCGATTTAGGGCAACTTTCGAGTTACCTTGATCGGTTCTTAATTAGGAGAGTCGATTTAGGGCTTTTAGATTGTCCAAGTTTTCATAATATAGTTTACTCGGATCATAGGCTTGTCCGGGTGCGGGTAAACTTAGATAGTCCTAAGCCTAGATTGGCTGGTTACTGGAAGTTCAACACATCGTTGTTCGATTTGAAGGACTTCCGGGAACAGCTTTTACTAACATTACAGAGGGAATTGACGGGTGCTATCATTGGGAATAAGTGGTGGGGCCACCTTAAGAACGTTATTAGGTCCTTCGTTGCCGATTATAGTCGTCGACTCAACCTTAGATCTAGGGCAACGAAAGTGGCACTAGAAACTAGTTTAAGTCGGGCGGCGGAGGCGGGGGATAGCGTTACCTTTACTGTAGCTAAAACGGAACTGAACTCCTTGGATAACAAGGCAGATCAGGGATTGATAGTTAGGTCTAGGTTAAAAAGAGTGCCGCACGAGGCGACAAACATGGCCGCGTCACTGCGTGCGGAGGAACGTCGACGGTCTACTGATCGACACATCGCCAGTGTCACATTATCGGATGGGCGTCTCGTGACTACAAACGACGGGATTTTGGAGGGTTTTCGCTCTTATTTTCAGGATCTTTTTACCAAGGAGCCCGGTCTGACAATGGCTCAGTTCGACGCCTATTTAGCTGACTTTTCTCGTCTCGAGGCGACCGAAGCAGCTAGGTGCGAAGGGTGTATAAATGAGGATGAAGTCCTGGAGGCCCTAAGGCAGGTTGGCCTTGATAAGTCTCCGGGTATCGATGGTCTGCCTTACGAACTGTATTTGAGGTTGTCGCCCATTTTTGTCCCCCTGCTGGCTGTGTTGTTTAACTCCTGGTTTAGGAACGGGTCTATCCCCCAGTACTTTACCAGGGGTATCATCAAATTGCTCCGCAAGGACAAGAGTGGTGGGGATGGTATAGGTAATTTCCGGCCCTTAACAATGTTAAATACAGAGTTAAAGATTTTGGCCAAGATCTTGGCTAATCGTCTGCAGGTTGTCTTGTTTCGTCTAATAAGTCCCGAACAGACTTGTTCTGTTAAGGGCCGGACTATTCAAGATAATTTGCACATGATACGCTTGATCATAGAGAAAGTCGACACTGAGGCCGCGCTGATCAATTTAGATCAGTCCAAAGCATTCGATAGGGTCGATCATCGTTACTTGGAGGCTGTCTTGTCTTCGGCTGGATTTGGTCCCCATTTCCGCTCCTGGATTCGCCTCTTTTATGCAAACCCCGGTGCGTTGGTTGAAGTGAATGGAATAAGGTCAAAGCCTTTCGATTTGTCCAGATCTATTCGTCAGGGATGTCCGCTTTCACCGATGCTTTATGTGCTTGCGTTGGAGCCTTTCCTTCGCAGGCTTAGGGTGAATCCGGTCCTTCGTGGGATTACTTTGTCTGGTGCTTGCCCCATGATTAAGTACTCCGCCTATGCCGACGACGTCACTGTGCTTGTAACGAGCAGTGCTGAGATTAGGGTCGTCGACATGGAAATAAGACGGTATGAACAAGTGACAGGGGCCAAAATCAACTGCGATAAGTCTGTTGGCTTACGCATTGGTGCCTGGAGGGGTGTTCCCCTTCAGGGGCCCTTTGGCTGGACGGATGGGCCTTGCAAGATACTCGGCGTCTGGTTTGGTCCTGATCTCCAGTTGGAGAAAAATTGGTCGGAAGTGTTGAAAGCGGTTAAGGCTGCAGCCCGTCTGTGGTCTTTGAGAAACCTTACTTTAAAAGGAAGAGCGGAGGTGTGTAATTCTCACATTTATCCTCTCATCCTCTACCGTCTTTCTGTGCTCCCTCTGCCGGCGATCACACTAGTTGAACTAGTGAAGGCTCTTTTCGCGTTTTTGTGGCGCGGAAAGCAGCCCATGGTTCGCCGGGAGATCTGCTACTTGCATCCGTCTGAAGGCGGTCTAGGTATGCCAAGCGTTGAGATTCGTCAATATACGCTTCGCTTACACTACCTAGACCGAATGTGTACACCTTGTGAGGGAAACGGTGAATTCTGGAAGGAAGACACCAAGAAAGCCTTTCCGGCTTTGAAAAGTGTGCACTGGCATGGGGGTGAGGCATTTCGTTTACCTCGACGCGAGTGCTCCTTTTATCGCGAGTGTCGACAGTCCTTGAAGTACCTTCTAAGGGTGTCAGAAAGCCTCTCTGACACCCGAGTGTTGTCTCGTAAAGCACTATATCGGGTTATGGTGAGGGGATCTGTTCGTGACGATATTACTGAGGAGCTCGGTCTTACGAAGGGAGAACTTCGCTTGATCTGGCCTTGGGCGCCTGGGTTGAAATGCTTCGATAATTACGAGGCATCACTCACCTGGCTGATAATACGAAATGCACTCTGGGTCGGCAAAAAGCTTTACGCAGCGGGATTAGTAGAGACACCAAGTTGTGTTCGATGCGGCGACTGGGAGGAAACGACCAGTCATGTTTTCTTTCATTGCCCCATCGTTCGCCCGCTGTGTGAGTTAGTTGAAGGCTACACGGTTCGCATGTTGAACGGACAGTTCTTCGTTTTGGAGTCTTTTTCGACATGCTGCAATTAGGCACCAAGCATGAAGTGGGAGGAGCATTATGTGTTTCTTTGCTTACTAGCAGTCATGAGAGGAGTGATTTGGTCGACACGACAGAAGGAAGTCTACGGGGAAGAGACCTTCACTGCTCCCCAGCTTGTCCTCATTTTCCAGTCTCGCTGGAAAATGCGTGTCAGGCTGGAGAAGGTGAAACTCCCTTCGGCAGATTTCAACAAAAGGTGGGTGAAAGTTGCGCGTTTGTGTCGTTTGAATGGAGCTAATTTTGAGTGGTACTTGGACGTGCCTTAGACAGAATATTGGGTGGCCGAACCGAACACTGACCCTTTTATTTGACCCGGTTAGGCAAGATTAGGTTATGTTTTGTTTTTCTTCCCCTTTTTTAGCTTAGCTAGCGGTATGTAAGTTGTCATAGGCCCCCCTTTTTTTTTCGTCCTCTCCCCCCCCCCTTTTTTTTTTTTTTTTTTTTTTTTTTTTACCCCGACTTTTATTTTCTAATTCCCATTCCCGACCCCTATTAGGTGACTGATCTGTTGTTTTGTCAGAGATGCAGGTCTCCTTTCGTAATTTTCGAAGGAGGTGTGAGAATAAAACTTTCGTGACCTGCATCGCCTTTTTTCGACTGGCAAAACTACTTATCGGCCACATTTCTTTAGTGGGAGGTTCTTAAACTAACACTTAATTTTATTTACTTTTTCATTGTATATATATATATCATTCTTGTTCCCCCACTCCCAATTCCATGTATATATTGTCATTTTTGGGTTTTAAGTAGGTATATCATGGAGTAAATTTGTTTTGGTGATTGTGACTAGTTAAGTTAAAAATGTTAAGTTAGGTCAACATTTTCCCCACCCCCTTGTAGGCCTTGTGCCAAATTTTGTATTTTTTACAAATAAATATAGTCTAGCTAAGCAACAAAGCTCTGTGTGATTTTTTCTCTGCCAGTAAGTCCGTGATTATTGTTATTATTGTTATTTATTGTTACTACCGTTATTTGTTAAATTTGTTGCTTGCTTTTTGTTACTCCTTATATTTTTATTTATTTGGAGTTTGTTAATTTTTTTTCTACCGTTCTCCGGCCATGGCTACTGCCAGCTGTGCGCCTTCGGAGACCTCTGAAGTGGTTGAGAAGCCATCTCAGCCTACGGATAAAACGGATTGGATTAAGGCACCCGCCCTTAAAATTGACGTTGACGATTTTATCGCCAAAGCAAAAGACTGCACGGATTTCGTGACTGAAACTGGAGTAATCATACAGTTACCAAGGTTGGAGGAATTCCAGAAAAAAACGATATTAATGTTCGTAGTGGACAGAAAGTCCAAAAAACTGATTAGGTCCTCGAAAGAAACTGTCGCAAAATTAATTGCAACGACCGGAGTACGTGCTGAACGTATCGTGAAATGTAAAGGCTATAACACCTGGAATAGTCTCTTTAAGACAGAGGAAGTCTGCATCGAACTCTCGAAGAAAGAAATAATAACGAAAGACTACATTCTGCGAATGGAATACATGGGTCGAAGGAGAACGACCATCTCAGTTTTTGAAGTTCCGGCTGTGGTTCCTGGGGAATACTTAGGCGCCTTTTTACTTAAGTTCGGAGAAATAACGGCTATTACGGTCGACAAGTTCAACGGAACATGGTCTTTTGACGTGTGGCTTAACGAGTCGGCTTTTAAAAAAGTTCCGTACTACATAGAAGCAAATGGAGAAAAATTACCTGTGGTGGTGGCTGGAAGACGTCCAGCTTGTTGGATAGGCAATGAGGTTGGGCATTTAACTTTCACTTGCCCAACAAGGATCAAACCGGCCCAGCCTAACCCCAAGAATAGAGTGCTAGAACACTTGACCCCGAAAGTTGCAGCAGATAAAAAGACTCCCTCCTCAAAACCAACAGCTGAAACTGTAACCCCGGAGGAATTCGAGGACTTATGCAACACAGAAAATGAATCTCCCAAAAAAAAAGTCGTATGGAACATTGTGACTGGAAAGAAATCACCGAAGTCATACGCTCAAGTGATGACCGAAGAGGAACAACTAGAGATAGAAACCAGTAACAATCCAGGTGGAGAAAAGTACAAAGAATTATTAAATCTTAAAAAGTCTCTCGACGAGGAGCGCAAATCTGAAGAAAAAAAGGAAAAAAAAAACGAAGGAAAAAAAATGGTTTCCGAAACCACAAGTAATGCGGAAAAAAAAAACTCCCCCGGCCAAAGAACGTCGCTCTCCAGCCAAAGGTGCACCCCCACCATTAAAGTCATCCCCACCAGTAAGGGAATCTAATTTGACCCCCTTATCAAAAGATAAGACCGTTACCCCAATTCCATCTCCTTTCTGTTCCCCGTGCAACACTCCTAAAAGTACACCGCCCCCCTCTCCAATGAAGACCGATATGCCGCCTCCTGCCTCACCCACCGCCCCCTCCACATCCCAGAAACGCCATCGAAGTCCCTCGCTAGAGGCTCGGAAAAAGAAGACCCCTTTCTACACAGGCAAGGATGTCTGTAAAATTACTCCCGAAACTGAAAATCTTATGATAAACCATCATAAGAAGAACTACCGAAACCTAGCTACACTAAAGATGGTACACAAAAAAGACATTACCAACCCGGAAAATTTCTTGGGTGCACAAAGACTTTTATCTGTGGTTAGATCAAGAGACAAAGCTAAAGGGGTTTGGAATATGATGGAGGAAGCGAATAACGCCTTTAATATATCGCCTCCTCTCGCTTTCTTTAACGATGAAGAAGTAGTATTACTGCAAAAATCTTGTGTTGGGAGGGTCCCTATTCGTATCCATCCTACACTCTACAGGGCATTAAAACTAACTTTCCCCTTAGACATTGGCGGTGTGGCCCCGGACGGTCTCGTCTCAAATGAATTGGGACAAGGTTCTCTGGGTTCATCTGTCGGTGTCTTAAATGCATCAATGTTCGTTTCGGGTTCCCAACTCTAAGAGCACTAGAATGGCACTCAGATTAGCAAGCCTAAATGGCCGAGGGTTGAGGGACACCGCTCGTAAACTTCGAGTAGTACGTGACCTTCAGCGACTCGGCGTGGATGTATGTTGTTTGCAGGAGACCCACTTTATTCCCAGTGATTATCAGGGTGCGCTGACTAGAGACTTTCAGCTCTATTCAGCGTAATTTGATACTCACTCAAGAGGGGTTTCCTGGCTAGTTAAGCGCACACTGAATGCGACGTGTGACCCAATCTATGCAGATCCTGAGGGAAGGCTGTGCGTTCTTGATGTTACCGTAAAGGATGTGGCTTTTCGGCTTATTGGGGTTTATGCGCCCAACGCCAGTTCTGAGCGGGTTCCTTTTTTTCGGCGGATCGAGCCCTTTATGGATACGTCGCGTCGGATAATTCTAGCGGGAAACTGGAACGCGGTCTTGGATCCCGATTTAGATCGCTTGGGAAAACGTAGGGGAACTAACAGCAACGGGGATGCTAAGGCATTTCGGGACTTTATCGATAAGTTCGATCTTGTCGATAAATTCCGAAATGAGAAACCCCGTGAAGTAGTATGGACTTGGACTGCTAGTCGCGGCTCCGATTTAGGGCAACTTTCGAGTTACCTTGATCGGTTCTTAATTAGGAGAGTCGATTTAGGGCTTTTAGATTGTCCAAGTTTTCATAATATAGTTTACTCGGATCATAGGCTTGTCCGGGTGCGGGTAAACTTAGATAGTCCTAAGCCTAGATTGGCTGGTTACTGGAAGTTCAACACATCGTTGTTCGATTTGAAGGACTTCCGGGAACAGCTTTTACTAACATTACAGAGGGAATTGACGGGTGCTATCATTGGGAATAAGTGGTGGGGCCACCTTAAGAACGTTATTAGGTCCTTCGTTGCCGATTATAGTCGTCGACTCAACCTTAGATCTAGGGCAACGAAAGTGGCACTAGAAACTAGTTTAAGTCGGGCGGCGGAGGCGGGGGATAGCGTTACCTTTACTGTAGCTAAAACGGAACTGAACTCCTTGGATAACAAGGCAGATCAGGGATTGATAGTTAGGTCTAGGTTAAAAAGAGTGCCGCACGAGGCGACAAACATGGCCGCGTCACTGCGTGCGGAGGAACGTCGACGGTCTACTGATCGACACATCGCCAGTGTCACATTATCGGATGGGCGTCTCGTGACTACAAACGACGGGATTTTGGAGGGTTTTCGCTCTTATTTTCAGGATCTTTTTACCAAGGAGCCCGGTCTGACAATGGCTCAGTTCGACGCCTATTTAGCTGACTTTTCTCGTCTCGAGGCGACCGAAGCAGCTAGGTGCGAAGGGTGTATAAATGAGGATGAAGTCCTGGAGGCCCTAAGGCAGGTTGGCCTTGATAAGTCTCCGGGTATCGATGGACTGCCTTACGAACTGTATTTGAGGTTGTCGCCCATTTTTGTCCCCCTGCTGGCTGTGTTGTTTAACTCCTGGTTTAGGAACGGGTATATCCCCCAGTACTTTACCAGGGGTATCATCAAATTGCTCCGCAAGGACAAGAGTGGTGGGGATGGTATAGGTAATTTCCGGCCCTTAACAATGTTAAATACAGAGTTAAAGATTTTGGCCAAGATCTTGGCTAATCGTCTGCAGGTTGTCTTGTTTCGTCTAATAAGTCCCGAACAGACTTGTTCTGTTAAGGGCCGGACTATTCAAGATAATTTGCACATGATACGCTTGATCATAGAGAAAGTCGACACTGAGGCCGCGCTGATCAATTTAGATCAGTCCAAAGCATTCGATAGGGTCGATCATCGTTACTTGGAGGCTGTCTTGTCTTCGGCTGGATTTGGTCCCCATTTCCGCTCCTGGATTCGCCTCTTTTATGCTAACCCCGGTGCGTTGGTTGAAGTGAATGGAATAAGGTCAAAGCCTTTCGATTTGTCCAGATCTATTCGTCAGGGATGTCCGCTTTCACCGATGCTTTATGTGCTTGCGTTGGAGCCTTTCCTTCGCAGGCTTAGGGTGAATCCGGTCCTTCGTGGGATTACTTTGTCTGGTGCTTGCCCCATGATTAAGTACTCCGCCTATGCCGACGACGTCACTGTGCTTGTAACGAGCAGTGCTGAGATTAGGGTCGTCGACATGGAAATAAGACGGTATGAACAAGTGACAGGGGCCAAAATCAACTGCGATAAGTCTGTTGGCTTACGCATTGGTGCCTGGAGGGGTGTTCCCCTTCAGGGGCCCTTTGGCTGGACGGATGGGCCTTGCAAGATACTCGGCGTCTGGTTTGGTCCTGATCTCCAGTTGGAGAAAAATTGGTCGGAAGTGTTGAAAGCGGTTAAGGCTGCAGCCCGTCTGTGGTCTTTGAGAAACCTTACTTTAAAAGGAAGAGCGGAGGTGTGTAATTCTCACATTTATCCTCTCATCCTCTACCGTCTTTCTGTGCTCCCTCTGCCGGCGATCACACTAGTTGAACTAGTGAAGGCTCTTTTCGCGTTTTTGTGGCGCGGAAAGCAGCCCATGGTTCGCCGGGAGATCTGCTACTTGCATCCGTCTGAAGGCGGTCTAGGTATGCCAAGCGTTGAGATTCGTCAATATACGCTTCGCTTACACTACCTAGACCGAATGTGTACACCTTGTGAGGGAAACGGTGAATTCTGGAAGGAAGACACCAAGAAAGCCTTTCCGGCTTTGAAAAGTGTGCACTTGCATGGGGGTGAGGCTTTTCGTTTACCTCGACGCGAGTGCTCCTTTTATCGCGAGTGTCGACAGTCCTTGAAGTACCTTCTAAGGGTGTCAGAAAGCCTCTCTGACACCCGAGTGTTGTCTCGTAAAGCACTATATCGGGTTATGGTGAGGGGATCTGTTCGTGACGATATTACTGAGGAGCTCGGTCTTACGAAGGGAGAACTTCGCTTGATCTGGCCTTGGGCGCCTGGGTTGAAATGCTTCGATAATTACGAGGCATCACTCACCTGGCTGATAATACGAAATGCACTCTGGGTCGGCAAAAAGCTTTACGCAGCGGGATTAGTAGAGACACCAAGTTGTGTTCGATGCGGCGACTGGGAGGAAACGACCAGTCATGTTTTCTTTCATTGCCCCATCGTTCGCCCGCTGTGTGAGTTAGTTGAAGGCTACACGGTTCGCATGTTGAACGGACAGTTCTTCGTTTTGGAGTCTTTTTCGACATGCTGCAATTGGGCACCAATCATGAAGTGGGAGGAGCATTATGTGTTTCTTTGCTTACTAGCAGTCATGAGAGGAGTGATTTGGTCGACACGACAGAAGGAAGTCTACGGGGAAGAGACCTTCACTGCTCCCCAGCTTGTCCTCATTTTCCAGTCTCGCTTGAAAATGCGTGTCAGGCTGGAGAAGGTGAAACTCCCTTCGGCAGATTTCAACAAAAGGTGGGTGAAAGTTGCGCGTTTGTGTCGTTTGAATGGAGCTAATTTTGAGTGGTACTTGGACGTGCCTTAGGCAGAATATTGGGTGGCCGAACCGAACACTGACCCTTTTATTTGACCCGGTTAGGCAAGATTAGGTTATGTTTTGTTTTTCTTCCCCTTTTTTAGCTTAGCTAGCGGTATGTAAGTTGTCATAGGCCCCCCTTTTTTTTTCGTCCTCTCCCCCCCCCCCTTTTTTTTTTTTTTTTTTTTTTTTTTTTACCCCGACTTTTATTTTCTAATTCCCATTCCCGACCCCTATTAGGTGACTGATCTGTTGTTTTGTCAGAGATGCAGGTCTCCTTTCGTAATTTTCGAAGGAGGTGTGAGAATAAAACTTTCGTGACCTGCATCGCCTTTTTTCGACTGGCAAAACTACTTATCGGCCACATTTCTTTAGTGGGAGGTTCTTATACTAACACTTAATTTTATTTATTTTTTCATTGTATATATATATATCATTCTTGTTCCCCCACTCCCAATTCCATGTATATATTGTCATTTTTGGGTTTTAAGTAGGTATATCATGGAGTAAATTTGTTTTGGTGATTGTGACTAGTTAAGTTAAGAATGTCAGTTAGGTCAACATTTTCCCCACCCCCTTGTAGGCCTTGTGCCAAATTTTGTATTCTTTACAAATAAATATAGTCTAGCTAAGCAACAAATGGTTAAATAAAGCTTATCCTTAAGTTATATTCGGCGTCCAGTTTTTATTACAGGGTCTGAACATTTTAGCGGGCCCCCCCCCCCCATCCCTAAAAAATAACTATGTACTGGTACATATTTTGAACCGGACAAAAACCGACTAAGTTAGGGTTAGAAAAAAAAACAGTTCGGTTTTTGTCCAGTTCAAAAGCTGTATCAGTATCAAAAACTATAAAAAATATAATAATAATAATTAATAATAAAGGGTTATCCTAACTGTGCTTCCACACAGAACGCGATAAATTACGTGTATAAGCATTAGGAATGGTATTTTTAAAAAAAAATAATATCAAGCGACGAATCATTTCGAGTTAAAATCCAAGTAGTATCACGTGCGAAAAGTACGGTTGACATCGATGAGCTGTCGAAGAAATTCGTAAATAATCCCAAGTTTGTTCAATATGACCGCCAAGTGTCACGTTATAGATCAGCCGGAATGTGTTAAACGAAAAACGAACTCTTCAAAGAAAGCAATAAAGTTTAAAAGAAGTGTAAATTAAAAAAAATTAATACTAAAATGTTTATACCCAATTTAAATTTATGAAACTAAATAATATACAGGGTGTTTCAAAAGTCTTGGGAACATTACAAATGCGTATATCTCATGAACTATTCCAGGTAGAAAAATGAAACTGGTGCCATTTTAAAGCTTGCTTAATCAAGTTTTAGGTCATACTAATGATTTTCGTGTTATCTTTCCAGGTGCAGTAATGGTGTTCTCTAAACAAGACAAGGCATTTTGCGTCCTCCAATTTGCAAAGACTGAATCGTGGACATGTGTTCAGCGTGCAGCGAACAGGTCGCCCTTCAACTTCAGTAGATGCAGTTGAGCAAGTTCGGACAGCCTTTCAGCGGAGCCCCTGTAAATCAGTGAGAAGAGCCAGCAGGGAACTTCAGCTTGCTCCAGCAACTGTCTGGCGTGTCTTAAGGAAACGACTGCAAATGGTACCTTACAAGCTCAAGTTGGTCCAAAAGTTGAAGGGCACTGATAAGCCACTTCGCCGTGACTTTTGCATTGCAATGCAAGAGAAGTTGGAAGATAATGGCTTTGATGACCGGCTTGTTTTTAGCGATGAGGCGACCTTCCATCTGAATGGCAAAGTTAACAAGCATAACACTCGCATATGGGGTACTGAGAATCCTCATGAACTTCTTGAGCACGAGCGAGATTCACCAAAAGTGAACGTGTTTTGTACAATTTCCAAGAAAGGTGTCTATGGACCGTTCTGCTTTGAAGAGGCAACTATCACTGGTGAATCCTATCTCAACATGCTGGAAGACTGGTTAATGGCTCAGTTGGAACAAGCAGAATCTGATGACTTCATTTTTCAACAAGATGGTGCACCACCACACTGGAGTCTTAGAGTAAGGCAGTTTCTTAACACAGGGCTGCCTGGTAGATGGATTGGGAGATCTGGGCGAGGTGATGACGTTCTCATGCCCTGGCCTCCTAGGTCTCCAGATCTTACCCCGTGTGACTTTTTCCTTTGGGGCTTTGTCAAGCAACAAGTCTATGTGCCGCCCCTTCCAAGAGATATTGACGAACTAAAGGCTCGAGTAACGGCAGTTGTGGGAACCATTGACGTCAAGATGCTGGAACGCGTTTGGCAGGAAATAGACTATCGACTAGATGTCTGCCGTGTGACGAATGGTGCTCATATTGAGCAACTTTGAAGATTCCCCACATAACTGGAAACTTTAACCTTTCCAACAGTACTAATTTCATTTTTCAACTCCTAATAGTTTTTGAGTTATTAAAAATCGTTATGTTCCCAAGACTTTTGAAACACCCTGTATAATTCCACACAGTTTTGCTTCGTTTTTCTAGGTCAATAATTCTGTTTTACTATCGCATCGTCAGAGATTATTTCCTTCAAGGTAATAACTCTTTTAACGTCTATTCTATTTTAATAATTAATAGTACATTGATTTTTACTCAAGCTTCCTATTATCATAATATATATATATATATATATATATATATATATATATATATATATATATATATATATATGTATATATTAACTTAATAAAGATGTTTACTTTTCTGTGTGAAGCACCGTTAGTATGTTTTTGGTTTCCAAAATTTCATAAAAACCACTAGAAAATCAACTAAAGCAAATTGATGAACTGTATTCTGTATAAATAATTTAGTTTAATAAAATGTTGTGTTTATCTTTTCTAAATTAGTAGAAAAAATAGTGATCTCCCTTGTCTAATCAGAAACCGAAATGTTTGTTTTTTTTTTAAATAGAAAACCTATTGATAAGTTTTTTAATTTTATTAAATACTGGATGAAATAGCGAAAAATAACTTCGTATAGTATTGTTTACAGCTACCACGTAAGTACATACAGTTTATCATCTCTTTTTTTGTTAAGAGAGCCTAACATGTCGGAGCGAAAGTAAAGAAGTACCATTGTTTCATTTAATGTCCTACATTATTTAATATTACAGTAAATTCTAGTTTTAATCTTATTTTTTTTCTTTGAAAAATTTGCACGCTTTATTTAAAAAAAAACAAGTTTGAATTATCACCGCGACGAAAACCTGACAAACTAGTTGTGAAAAAAAACACGCCTCGTTTAAAAATTAAAACCTTCAATATAGCCACGATTAATTATCTCCTTTACAAAATGGCTTTGCCTTTTTATCTAAAATTGACTTTTCTCTTGGCCTCGTTTTTTAACTCCATTATCAAACATCCAGTCATCTTCAACTGATTGAAATCTATAATACTAATAAAGGGATGGTATCTTCCTTGCTTGTCACCGTGCACACTTCTTTGCATGGCCTTTTCGAATGGTGAAAGGGAATAGATAACATAAATAAAGAGGGGGCGAATTATAGGTGCACCTTCGGAAAAGCCTCAATAAGGAAAAACAAATAATTAGGTCTATACGGAGCCCTCCAAAAAGGAGCGCGTTCCAGGAGCACACAAAGCGAAGGAGCAGAGGGCTCATTTTATATTCAGTGGGAGTGGAGCGGGAGCAACTCCATTTGGGACTAAAGAGCGGTGGTTTTATCTAAATATATAAAAATTCTACCTTTTTTGGCATTTTAGATGTTAGGAGGTACTCTAAACCCTAACCCTTAACCTAACCCTCTGTTTACATATAATTTGCCAAAAAAAAGTAGATTTTAAAATATATTTAGAGAGAAAAATGTGAGGGGTGAGATTCCGTGGCCAAGAGATGCGTGCTCACTTTATGTTTAACTTATATAGGAAAGTGATCCCCCCCACCCCTCCTAACATCTAAAATAATAAAAATTGTCATAATTTTTTTTTTCTTACCGGATATTTATTGAGGCTGTTTACATGTAATTTGCCCTAAAAAGTAGAAACTTTTTTTTTTTTTTTAGGGGGCGAAATACGAGCGGTGCACTTCTATAAATTTACCAAATTGTAAACTAACGCAAGTAGGACGAGAAGAGTAATTTTATTTGCTCACCTTTTTTAGAACCAGACGACTTTAATGAAAAAAAACATGTAACTTTTTTTCTGAATAAAAACGAAAGAAAGAGCAATTTTTTTTAATACAAGAAATTTACTTGTTTTTATTTTACTTTTTTTTTTTTTTTTTTTTTTTTTGTCTTGTCCTCTGTTTAAGGGTTACGAAATATTTTTGTGTGGGGAGGAGGGCCGATCTTTAGCACTCCTCGATAAAACTAACCGATCTGAGGGAGATAACTCTAAATTACTAGACGCCGCTTTTCCGGCATGCAAGGGAGATAACCGTTTTATCGCTGCAAAAATCGCTTTTATTTACATATCACAAACTTTATAACAATTAATAATACAAATATATTACGGTCTTAAACACGAAGAAAGAAAATTCGACAGTAATTTTTACTAAAGTCTCTTTTTTGAAATGCCACAAAGATAACTTTTAAGCGCTTTTATTTACATGTTTTATGACTGCTCTCGCATTATTGTAAAGAAAGAAATGCGACTGATTTGTAAATGGCACACACTTTATAACAATTAGAATTTTTTGGTGTTTGTATGTATTTAGATTTAGTTCATTAAAAGACGATATTAAAATGCGACGATAGTAGCAGATTACGGTGCTTCTGCTGTTTCGCCCTCACATTAAAATATTTAAAGATAAAGACATGTATAAACTTTGTCATGTACTTACACTTTAGCTGAAAATAAGATTGTACAGAAAAAATAGGAAAATTCATCCAGTATTTATTAAATTATAAGAACAAGAAAAGAAAAAAAAACGATCTTGCGTTTCGTTAGACATTTTCTTTTATAGAATAGACAAGGGGAGATAACTTAAATTTTGTTTACTGGTTTAACAAAAATGGCTACCAGAAGATAAAATCGTTTGTTTATTTTTAATTTAATAAATACTGGATGAATTAGCGTACTTTTTGGTGTATTCTTCTTTTAAGCTACCACGAAAGTACATAAAATGTGGTACTGATATCGATCCTGAACCAGTTTTCGTGAGGTTCGGCTGTCCTACGCAAACGCCCGAGAGTTGACGAGCCGATTTGTACCAGACGACATTTTGATACGGTGCTGCGTCCTATGATCATAATGTTTTGCGTGTTTCGTTTTAATTGTTGTTAGGGTTAAACATATTTATTTGATAACAGTAATTTCACTCTGTTTTGCTTGTTTTATTTGTTTTGTTGTTTAAAAAATGTCTTGCAACTATAACTAAAAATTATAGGATGCAGCAACGTATCAAAATAAAATAAAAAATATTTATTTGATAACAGTAACTTCGCTATGTTTTGCTTGTTTTGTTTTTTTGTTTCTTTTAGAAAATTTCTTGAAAATATAACTTCCAATCACAGGACGCAGCACCGTATCAAAATTGTTGTCTGGAACCGTTCGGCTCGTCAACACTCGGACGTTTGCGTAGGACAGCCGAATGCTTCCGAGTCGAACCTCACGAAAACTTGTTCAGGATCGATATACGTACCTAAAATCTATTATTTAGCTGTTTCTTTTAAAGAGTCCTAACATGTCGGGGTTAAACAGCATAAACACTCAGATTTATCTGGGACTGGCAATAGGTGCAATATTACGACAATAGCGCGCTTAAAAGTTATCTTTGTGACATTTAAATACTGAGACTTTATTTACAATTATCTTCGCTTTTTTTTTCTTGTGTTAAAGATCGTAACATTTTTTAATTAACTGTTATAAAGTTTGTGACATGTAAATAAAAGCGCTTTTTGCAGCGATAAAACAGTTATCTCCCTCGCATGCCAAAGTTTCGGCGTCTAGGAATTCAGAAAAGCTGCGTTTAAGAAATTTAGAGTTATCTCCCTCAAGAGCGCCCGAGTTTTAAGGTGAGGGAATTAGGGTCAGTGTTAGAATAGTTTTCGTAGAGGACCTTTTCCTTGCAAAAAAAAAAAATGCACTTTTCGGCAATGTTCAAGTACGACTAACTGTAAGAGCCGTTTCTGCGGCGCTGCTACGGTGTTACGCCGCCATCCGTACCCGATAATAAACTTCGTACTTAACAACTTCCGGTATTCTTTAGTTTAATTTTCTCTAGTTTCTGGTAGTCAATTTTCTGGTTTTATTTCTTTTGTATTTTATGATAATGAATTATATCGTACAAGACGTACTAACCGCAGATGAATGTCGGTTGCGCACTATCTCCTTGCAAGTGTTACTAATGGACACACATGGAGAAAAGAAAACGTTGGAATGGTTGGCAGGGCCTACAATGCCCTACCTAACCATGATGTGGTAAACCACACGTATAATTTTGTGGATCCCGTAGACAATACGATCCACACTAATCGTATTGAAGGCTCATGGAGTCACGCTAAAGACAAATTCAGGTCCATGCGAGGTACAAGTGCAGCACATTTCAATAGCTACCTGCAGGAGTTTCTCTGGCGTCGACAAGTACAAGTAAATTACTTCGGCCATATAATAACAGTACTATGATTTCTGAAACAACCTATTTTATTATTTTCCCTCTGTGATTATTTATTTTTAGTAACTGTGATTATTTATTTTTGTCAAATAAATTGGTGCTTATTTAGAATAGGCTCCCTGCAGAAAATTATTTTCATGTAAAATCATTATTTTGTACTTACTCAGTCATAGTTTCTCACTCACGGCACGAAAAAGAATTTAAAAATATTAAGCAGAACTTTAATTAGAACGATTTTTCCATTTCGATGTACAACCTCTATTCGCTGACATTTTGGGTGTGAGCCGACATTTTGGGTATGAGCGATCGATGGAATAGCCAAGGGCAATAACTCCGTTTTTATTTAGAATTTAAAAAAGAAAGAAACACATATGCAATAAAAATAAAATATATATTTATTAAATAAAAAAATAGAAAATTAAATAATTATTTTTGATTTCTTCACCGGGGTACTTTCCACGATATAATTTTCTTGTTTTTTTTTTTTTTTTTCTTATTTACATGGTAACTGGGGCCCTTAGGTAGCTATTCCATCAATCGGCCACACTCAAAATGTCGGCGAATCGACGTTTTATATCGCCCTTATGGAAATGGAAAAATCGTTCTAATTAAAGTTCTGCTGGATATTTTAAAATTCTTTTTCGTGCCGTGAGTGAGAAACTATGACTGAGTAAGTACAAAATAATGATTTTACATGAAAATAATTTTCTGCAGGGAGCCTATTCTAAATAAGCACCAATAAATTATTTAAAATAAAATTCAGTACAAAACTAACCTAAACAGGAGGTTTTTATTATCGGAACTAATTTCGAACGGACACCGTTTCCGGTTGGAAACAACTTCGCTTAGAGTTAGTCGTACTTGAACATTGCCCAATTTTCTACTGATTTATGAAATGTCATAACATTGACATATTCATTTTAGAAGCAGTGGGAACAAGAAAATAATAGGTGCAAACGTTTCTAATCTGAGAACGTTTCAGTGCAAACGTCGTATGTTAACTAATTGAACTTGACATAAAATAAAAATGTAATTTTTGTTTAATTTGACGGTAACATCAGGAACGGCGTACCGTTCGTTTTCGTAGCATTCACTGTACATACGTTAAGCCTGTAAGTTGTTGGTTGTATTTTCCGAAACTGTACCACTATTTCATTGGAAAACCTACATACTGTTAAACATTTCAATAACTTGAATTACAGAAAATGTTCGTTAGCTGATCGGCACTTGTTCCGATTAGCATTTTAATAACATGTCAAAGAGAATTTTATTAAATTAATTTCAAATTTGAACAGCCCTGGAATTTACAATGTGATATTTTAGAGAAGGGAGCTATAGACGTATGGTGCTAGGTAAAAATGGCACACAGAACAATTCATTAACGAAATATTAGGATCATTTGGGAAGGGTGGGGAATATGTTTTAACAAGCGAACGGTTCAGTTTTGCTTGCTGAAGTCGGAAAATGCTGACAGAAAGAGTGGAGATAGAGGGAAATATGTATTAATATTGTTAAATGAAATAACAATACAGAAAAGTCTTGCAAAACTAATTGAGTTTGCAGCTTTAAGAACACCAACTAATAATAAAAAGTTATTTAACGTCCAAGAAAATTAGACGGTCCTCTGAATTGCTCAGGTTCCAATTGTCATACTCAAATAAAGGAGAAATATTCCTTACTTGTTGTCCGGACCGGATAATATTCAAAAAGAGGAAGATGAAGGGATTTTTTTTATTCAGCCCGCCAAAATTAAATGTCTGTTGATTGGTCAAGGAAAATCGTTTTGACCAAAAGGGCTTTTTCAGAATAAGATGGTAATCATGATGGACAAGAAGAGAACCACTCAGGAAGAAAGGGAAGTAACTTTTTTTTCATAGGCTAGGCCACGGCCATCGTAGGTTATTACGATCGTCGTGGCTAGGCTCCCTTATCTACAGTTTTAAATAGGGCTACCTCCTCCAGTATTTTAACATCCATTAACATGTGTTTAATTGTTCGTTAAAACAAACATTCTTTTATTTTGTTCTAAATTGTGTTATGAAACTCCTTATTTGTATTTTATTTAGCGAAGAATTATAATTAAAATTTGTTTTCAATTCGAACTTGCGATTGATCCTCTAAGAGTGCACTGTAATTTCAGGAGGGGTAAGTTTTTAAGAATACACCAACTAAAATAATTTCACGTGATCTTACATTTTCCCGGGTAGTAGTTTGGTATCTATTTAATATGCCAGCACCTTACTCTGTTTTCAAGCAAATTACATATTTATTTCTAAGTTGTTGTTTATTTAGAGGCGGAGGGCTAGGTTCTCTCACCTCTAGTTTAAAATAGGGCGAAGCCCCTCCCTATTTAAACATAATAGTTAAAAATCGTAAAAATAAACAAATGATTCGAACAACACGGCATGTTTCTTCTGCAAAAATTAACCAATCACGAGACATCTACTTTAAATCAACCAGGAGAATTTACCTATGAAGCAGTACCCCAGCTCCCTACGGGGTTGGAAAAAGCGATATGGTGGACAAAGATTAATCTGGCTGATGACGGGTAAAGTTGAGGTGGAACGCAACCTGGGCCCTAGAATCTATGGAGGTTGTCGTTTGGCTAGAAATCACACACTCATTGACTTCAAATCGCCAGGCTTGGTCAGCCTCTGTAAGGTATTCAGTGGTAAGGATATAAAAATAGCCGAAGAAACCGTCGACATACCTTGATAGTGGCACTAAGGGCGATCAGCAATATTTACCCTCCCGAAGGAGAAGGTCATGCCTGTGAGGATAGCCTCTTAGGAACAAATATAACCATATCCCGTTCAACAAAGCCTGTTGGAGTCAAAGATGGTCGCGAGGTTATCAGAAATGGTGCCAGAGTTTTCCTCGGCTGGTTTGAAAAATGGGGTGTGAACGGGACGTTCAGGGTCTCTTTTTCCCAGACTTGCAAGTTCGAAAGATGAATCTAAAAAGATCTGAAATTATATCGAGTTAAACACGTAAATAACAGCTACAAAATAATATGCAGATTAAGTTGTAAAAAAAATCAACATTAAAAAATAATCGGTCATAACTAAAAATAGTGACCCAACTTAAAGTAAACTAGCCAAAAAACTATCAGTGACGCAAGGGAAAAATTATACATTTATGAAGAAAAAAGATTTAATTTTTTTTATGTCCAAATTTCATCAAAATAACTTTAAAATAAATGAGTTGTCACAAGTTGATATCGAAGTGAATTTAACTAGATTTACCCATCCGGTGTGAATAATACAAATTATCAATCTTCATCTTAAAAAAGTTCAAAACATATCAAGGGTGTATGTGAGTTGTAAACTTTTTAGCAGAATTTCCCCCTCTTTTTTTATTCAGAAAAATTGGATTCCCGCTTAAATCGCTAGATTCTCTGGTCCTTTGCAACTTTTTGGTCGAAATCCACTTTCTTGTTTTTTGAGGGTTGTTTTTAAGAAAAATCTGATTCCTGCCAAATATGTTATTTTTATTTATTTATTTTTACTGTATAACTCGATTTTATATTTTATTTCTTTCTCTTTCTCTTGTTTTGTTTATCCTCTCTTCATCTTCCTCTCTGTCTTGCTGTCCTTTCCCCTCTTATGACAGTTCTCTCTGAAAATGTGTATTTTGCCTTGAAGACTTGAAACGATTTATGATGGGGGGGATTCATAGGGGAGTTCCATTGCTTTTGTTTCAAGTAATGACTGCCTCTCACATGCACACTCCATGGTTTTGTTTTTAGTTTTTTTTGCGCTTCCCTCTCTATACAGACAGGGACTATTGGGTTGGGAAATTCGTCTCCATTTCAGCTGTTGTTGTCTTTGACTACTTGCATCCCTGATTGTTATATCTCCAAAACTCTATCTGGATTTTTTTCACAAACAGGAAGTACATCTTTATTAAAGATGCTCTAGCTGAAGTAACCGCCAACACAGGATTTCTCGAAGATTTCCCTCCTATAAACAGGATAATCAAAGAAAAAGGACAATCTTGGTACGAATGTCAAAATAGTAAATTACACAAGAATTAGCCAACTATTGCTGAGTTGCCACTAGGCTACAGAACTGCACGAAGAGAAAAGGTTGTAGTAGCCAGACACGTGGAGAACATATGCATACTACTCAAAACTATTTATTGGAAGGTTAAGAGTCTCCAATGTGTATTTAAGGTCAAGAATCTCATACAGCCAAACATATATTTATAGACTGTCAAAATCTGCAACACACCCAAAGGAAATACAATACGGGCAATCTAAAAAAAAACTGTTAAGATACAAATCCGACCAAAATATTAGACTCCATAAAAAAAGTTGGATTCTTCTCCAAAAAAATTAATTTCAAATTATTTAATTTGATTTAATTTTTAAAATCAATATAAAATATTTGACAACTTTATTCATCATCAGATATGTCGTCTCTTTGCATATTTGTTAAAAAAAAAATATTTTTAGTTGAAATTGCAATAAAATCAATTGTTTTTAAAACATATGAATAAAAACTGTTATAAATAAACAAGTGCATTATTAAGGTATATGATTAATATCAGCTAGAAAATAACTGGAATTCTATAGCCAAAATGACACAACTGACAATTCTGAGATCAAACAATGTTTCATCTTTTTAACCTGCTTAAACTGTTTGACTTCAGTGTAGGGATGCAAAATTAAAAATATGTTTTACTTTGTATCGATCTAAAATAGTTTGTTTTTCTGAATTAATTTTTTTTTGTTTAATGTCATACATAATTATTTGACTAAAAACAAATCTTGTTTATTTTTCTTACTGGTTGTGAAAAGATTAAGGTTATAAGTATGTTGTACAGTTGGCTTAGAGAAAATATTAAACTGGAAAAGGAACGCTAAAAAGGTTAGAACATCTGTTTCTGATGTTATTTTTAAATAATTTTGAATGAGTTTCCAAAAAAGTTCAAGGACATCCGATCGAAGGTGCTGCTTCCAAATGTGCATTTAGTTTGGCACTTAGATCACCAATTTAACTTTGATGCCGCGACACACACAACTTTGCTTTATATATAGACTCGCAGGGATACCTGGTGTTGCCTTGGTCTATAAAAAATCAGAATAGAAGAGGTTACATGTGCGTAACATATTTATATTAAAACTTCTACCTCTCTCAATCCGTTTTCTTTTTCCCTTTTCCCATTTTTCCACATCCTTCTCCTCTACCCCGCTTTCCCATCGGCCCAGCCACTTCCTCTCTTGTTTTAATGTACTGAAAATAATTAAATTGTAAGTCCTTCACCTTTCTTTTATACAATAGAAAATACTTGAAATGGATGAAAAAGCGACCCCCCTGACGAAACCTGGTCCAGCTGATCCCCAAAGAATAAATATTTACAATTGTTTCTTTTTGTTTGTTTTTTTAGATATTCATATAGGGCAACGCTGATCAAGAATATACCAAGTTTGTGGCTATTTATTTAGTAGTTTTTTTTAAACTTTAAAGTGGACATACATACACAAACTGCCCTGTATATAATAGAAGATGCACACTTTTCTTTTTTCTTTTTATATTTTCTAGATGATTCCTGATTGGATGGAGTAGCCTCATGACCAGGAAAAATGTTTAGTAATTGTGTAACAGAACGAGACTTTCTGCAAAACACCTTTGATAACGAGCTACTGCTCACACGCCCACTCCTATAGCTGCATCTTCATCCAAGTAAGTACTATACTAGTAAATATTAGTGATGGGACGATTCCAATACCTTTACCGATTCCGATTCTTTTTACAATCTCTAAATATTTAGAGATAGAGTTGTTGTTTTTGTTTAATTTTCGGATTACCGTAAAAATATTTTTGCAAATGTAAAAATACACTTTGGTTGAATTGTAGATTTTAGTTTTACTGGTAATTTAAAATCTATAAATAGTATTCTTTCATAAGTGCCAGCAATTGAAAATTAAGTTTTAAACAAAAACAAACAAAAAATAATTAAAAGAATCGTTTTTGGTTCGGAAAATAAGCACACATTTTCCGATCTCCCAAAAAGTACTGATTTTTTTCCAATTCCGATTAATGGTCCCAACCGAGTAAATATATCCAACATCGACTGGGTATAAAATATGTTGAACATCTAGGAGCTCTTGTAGTAGTATGGTACCTAATTGTAAAGTGAATTTATGACGCTAAAACCTACAATTCGAAAAATGGTCCCAAATCCATGGTCTACCTTTTTATTATGTAACATTAATTATTAATTATAATAAATTTTTAAGAAAACTTTTCTTAATTCTCATTTAAAATAACAAGAGTGGAACACAATTTCTTTAGATATTGTTTAACTCCTTAACATTAGAATTAAGTTAAAGGTGATTATATTATTACAATGAAATGATATTAAAAATAATGAGTACTTCAATGGATTGTGATCTGATGAGTTTGCTGCTCTGGTGCCCCTACGACGTAAATTCCCTAGACCAACCCGACAATCTGCTAAATCCATTCCATTCACTGTGGAGGTCTACATATGCCGAAGAGCTTTCTACTCCAAAAGCTTCTTTCCTCATGCTGCTGAACTCTGGAACTCACCCCCTGCTCCCTGTGTTCTTGATGTTACTGACATGCAGAAATTTAAAACTAATGTAAACAGACTTCTTGCTGCGCAGCTCCCAATTTAGGTTACCCCCCCCCCCAAAAAAAAACCCCGTCACCCTTTTTCTCAGTAGCTCCCTACGTCTACAGTGGCGGCCTGCCTTGTTTGGGGTGAACCATGTTTAAAAAATAACAAATTATTTAAAAAAATAATGTGCAGATCATTATAAGAAAAAGATGAGATTTGTCTGGTCTAATTTAAATGTTTTATTTAATGGTCCACGGTTTACCTTTTTCTTTCTATATGTACATTAATTAAGCACCAAGTTTTGTTCAAATTAATAAAAATGACTTACGGCTAATGTTAAGGAGTTGAACAATAACTAAAAAATAATTTTCAACTCTCTTTGATTTTAAATCAATGAAAATTGAATAGAAAAATTGCGTTAAAATTAATTTATAATTAATGCACATGAGAAAAGCAAAGGTAGCCCATGGATTTGAGATAATTTTTTAATTGTAGGTTTTAATACTCTAAATTCGCTTTTCAATCTGATACTGTGCTGCTACAAGAGCTCCAAAATCTATATAATATGCTAAAACATTTCATGTTTGTATGTACATTATCACCTTTCACATACATTTAAAAAAAAATAGGGATCGTCCAATCGGCAAAGATGGTGAATGGGTAAAGTCGGAATGCAATATTAGCTATTGCAAAGGTAAAACATTCAACCGTTACCCATTTAAAAATGAATTGTACCAAAGTCAAATTGTCATCAGGTCGACTAAAACAAGACAATTTTAAATAAATACTTTTCAAAAAGTAACATTTGTAAAAATAATCGTCAGCTTAATATTTTACAAATCAACAAAGATTTGAAGAATATTAGGTGACAATTATTTTTACGATGAAGAGACAATTAATTAAATTGCTACACTTTTAAATAGGCATATTTGTTTTATTTATTTGAATATTTAGCTGACAATTATTTGTGCAATAAGAAGACATACTATTTATTGCTACAATTTTAAATAGCCATATTGGTTTTATTTATTTGAAGAATATTTAGATGACAATTACTTTTAAGGAAAGTCATCTTTTTCTTAATAGTATTGACTCTGACAGAAATCATTTTAAAAGGAATATTATTATTAACAATAAATTATACAGATTGGTGTAGAAAGTACAGTGGAGTTTCCATGGGGTATTACTAGTAACTACATAATACTTGAGATAAGCTTAACTCAATCTGACTAATTATTGAGTATATAGCACAACATCTGTTCTAACAGTTTGCTCTTGTCTTAGTAGCTTTTGGACACTTCATTATATTTGGCTTAATGTCCGTTTTACATGCTGGCATGTGTTGGACAGTTTCTAGAAATTGACTTCCAAACTTATCTTTGGTCAGTATTCTTTTGAAGTCATTTACTTAAAAGAGGAAATATTTGGTCCCCCGATTTATAACATCTGGGGACTTATGTTTTGAGGCATGTCTGTCGTTGGTCCGTTCGTCCGGATTTTGCTCTGCAACCATCCATTGAATTTCTCTTAAATTTTGCATGAAGTTGTAACTTTGGTCAGGTTAGAAAGTGACATTCTCCGATTTTTGAAAAAAATCTGGTTAGCCCCTTAGGGGGTCAAAGGGCCCCGAAATGGCAAAAAATGACATGTTTTGCCCCATAACTTTTCATCCATCCATTCAATTTCTCTGAAAATTGGGCGAATAGAAAATAAGTATCGCTGACCTTGGAAAAAATATGGGTCGCGTCCCCAGGGGGTCAAAAGCCCCCAAAATGGCAAAAAATGACCCTTTTCTCCCATAACGTTTGATCCAGTCATTCAATTTTTCTGAAACATGGTCAACATGTAGAGGCAATTGTTCTGGATATAAGATGAGCATCCTTGACCTCAGAGAAATTCTGGTTCGCGCCCCCAGGGTGTCAAACGGGGGGTCAAAATACCCCAAATTGGCCAAATTTATTGCATTTGACCCTCGTCACACACAGAGGAGGACCACGCATGCGCGGCTTGTTTTTTATAAGCTGAGTGCCCTTCCTGACGCCAACCCAGTTAGATGATAGAAAACTAGCGTTTTTTATCGAAACACCATCTCTAGATGATTGCTCAAAGCCAGCAATGGCTTTACAAAAATATTTTTGCGAATGGTAATGGTACACTGTTTAAAAAAAAGAAAGACGACGTAAATGAAACTTGAAATCTTAATTGAGTGTTTTATGTTTCTGATATTAATGAGTGGATTGCTACATGTTGTTGACATGTATTGACAACTACAGAGAAAAAATACTGTTATATTTTTTTCTATGACCACTTGCCTTTGTGAATTCTATTCAAGCTCCCTGACGCTACAAACAAGCAGAAATTTTAATGTAATATGATATGATCTTGCTGCCAAACTCCTCAGCCAGGTTACCCCTCTCTCTCCCCATAAATCTGGTCTTTACCGCAGTAGCCACTTACACATCAGTGACAATATGCCTCGTTTGGAATCAGGATTTATAATCTATTTGTATTACTTGGACTACTGGGCTAATCTTGGATGATGTTATCACAAGGTTTCAGCCGATGTAAGTTCTGGCATTCTTCAGGAGTGTCTTTTCGAACTTTGTACAGAATTTCGAAAAAAAAACCTTGTGTTATCTCTCGCTCCATCAGAAATCTTAAGTAATTAGTAATTGTATTCTTAGTATCATCAATCCTGAAGATTAAACTTTACCTCCAGAAAAGTGTCACTTAGTATTGATTATCACTTGGCACTTTTATCCATTGCGCCATGAGTCCTTGCAGACAATTATAGTATGAATTTAGGAGCCTTAAACATATTCTGATTTTAGATGTATTTCTACTACTTATATATGTACAAAAGAAAACTCAATGGCTAAAACTCGAAGAAAAAGGAAATAATTGGTCGAAACAACAAAAGACGGTAAGTGAAAATATGTCTTAATTAAGGAGTATTTAAACTGATGATCAAGGATTTAAATACAAACAGTGAAAAGCATAAGATACGTAAATGTTACCACTAAGATATACTGAGATCATAGTTCCATTTGGGGGAGAAAAAAAAGATATGATATTGATAATCAGTACTGATTGTAATTTAGTTTCTGCTTGCTTAGTTTTTCATTTTTTCTGCTTTGTTTAATATAATTAGTACTGGATGTCTACACCAAGAAATAAATGCACAAAAGTATTTTACAAATATTTTGGTGTAAGCCGAAACAATTGTATGCTGAATCAAAAACAAGTTTTGTGAAATGATGTGAATTTGTCATTCATAAGATTGGATATGGTATAAAATTAAATTTAAAAAAAAATTTAATATTGAATACAGCATAGCTCTGGCCTTACACTATTGAGCTATTACAATTGCTTCATGTTATAAAATGTATATTCCAATGTATATAAACAATTCTAAATAGAAATATATATATCTGTGTCCACTTCTAGGTACATATAGATCTTAATTTCCCTAAATTACGTGACAGTTTCCGTGGGCCGAGTGGATATGGCTGACTCTGTGTACCGGGTTCGCGCCTCCCGACCGTCTGAAATTGTTACTTCACTGCACTGATGAGAGCAATAAGCTTGAAACGCTAGCGTCTGTAGGTATAAATAATTTAATATTTATTCATAAATATTATACTAAGCCCCTTTAAGAAATTAAAGTTGAGCACTCTCGGGAAAGTTAAAAATAGACTGTCAAAAAGCTCTAATACAAAGTATCGAATACGTTCGTCGAACACTCTCGACTAGTCTTCTATCTGTGCCCACTTCTAGGTACATATAGATCTTAATTTCCCTAAAATACGTGACAGTTTCCGTGGGCCGAGTGGATATGGCTGACTCTGTGTACCGGGTTCGCGCCTCCCGACCGTCTGAAATTGTTACTTCCCTGCACTGATGAGAGCAATAAGCTTGAAACGCTAGCGTCTAAAGGTATAAATAATTTAATATTTATTTTTAAATATTATATATATATATATATATATATATATATATAATTACCTTTTGCTTTTTTATTTACTTTACTCAGTACCTTTTGACTATTTAATTCTTAAAATTTGATTACTTTTTTTAGAAAACGATTCAGCAGGCTTCCTTGCATCTCTTATACCCAGGAAGATGCTAACAAGACGTAGCGTTGCTGTAGAACATCGACTTAAAGTCGATACGCCAAAGATGTCTTCGACGGAGAGTGTTTTCAAGCACTCTGAGTAAGTATTGGCTTTTTCATCCTGTTACTGTCTATTCGGTAAGACATGACCGCATCTCTTTCAGGATGAAAGGGGGATGTCACACGCCATTAAATGATTACAGTGTTTTTAGATCTTTTATTCAACAGGGCCATATGCACAGTGGGCGATAGGGTGTCCGTTGGTGAACAACTAAGTCATTCAAATGGAAAACCCATTAAGATATTGCGTAACTATATAACATTTCCAATATTTTGCAAAAAAAAAATCCAGATTGATATCTTCATACATTAAAAAAATTTGCCATTTGAAGTTAGAAAAATTCACTAAAGGTTTTAAACAGCTTGTATATTTGCCTGGAAATATTTAGGTTGTTGAATCTCTGTCCCATTTGAGGGTTTTTGATAAGGTGCAGAAACGTATCTGTAATTTGATTGTCCCTACACTTTCTTCTTTGCACCCTCTCTCTCACAGACGTGATGTTGCTAGTCTCAGTCTTTTCTAAAAATACTATTATGGCATGTGTTCGTCAGAATAATGTAATTTATTCCCCACTTGTTTTGTTCCAGCTCATTTGACTCGTTGGTCTAGTGGTCTCTATCGTTTCGTAGTTTTAATACCTCATTGTAATACAGTTTTCTATTCCAGTAGCTTCTTTCCAAGAGCCGCAGGCTTGTGGAACTCTCTTCCTGCTGACTGTTTTCCTCTTACCTATAACCTCGGTCTTTTCAAGACTAATGGCAATAGGCATCTCCTGTCTTTGTGATAATCATATTTGCTCTTGTAAGCTCCTTACATCAAGTGGCTTCATGCATTGTCTGGAGCGATTTCCATAAAAAATAAAAGGATCTGATAAAATTAATTTTCCAAAAACAGCTCAAAACATCATTTTTGAGCGTGTTGAATAGTTTCATACGTTTTTTGTGAATAATTATCACTCTATCAACCTTAAATACATTATTTTCTCAGTTTTTATACTGTTTTTAGGGGTTTGAATACAAAGTGTTGTTACAATTTGACCAGAAAAATCATTTAACACCATATTTCCAAAACCGCTGTAGTCCACATATCATTTTTTTAAAAGATATTTTTATATGATTTTAAAATCACTCGGAATTTGGTATGTAGACTGGTCTAGTTTTCACGCTATCAACTGACTAAGTGACAATAATGAATTCATTTATGGGTCCCTTAACATCCTAGAAGTGGTTTATGATCATAATATGTATTAATTCTAATGTGTTTTATTAGCCCAAATGAATCACTAGTTATTCTGTAAATCTACAAGAAGATATTACATTGTGCATTGCAACAGTGCTATATCGTTTCAGTATTTGACCACCATAACTTAATTCTAACTAGATTAACCTTCATAATTTGATGTCAATATGCATCAGATAATTGAAAGGAAGGGTTATATCTGAGACAAATACTATGTCCGAGTCTTTATAATTCACCTAAAATTGTTGTATTTACTAGTATTGCTGTACTTGGACATCGTTGGGATTCACCCATTCCTGGCTGATACAGCAAATGTATGGAATTGGTAGCTACCATTCATGGGACCCAATTTCTGAATGTTACACTCATGGATACCATGTAAAATGCTATATTCAATCATTATTCATCATTATGAATAATGATTGAATATATTTTACATAAAATGATAACAATAATTACAGAATATTTCATCTCAAAATGATTGATAGAATGAACATAGGAGCTGAATGGCCAGTTTAGAGATTGAATGTGTAATATAATTGGTATGCATATTTTACACTCGCACTACCACGCGTTAGCAGATAGGGGTGGTGTTCTAGTTTACAAAAGGGGAGGATGTTAGATTTGTGGAGTCACCCTTTAATTGCCAGTACTCCCAGGTCATCTCTAATCTGAAATGGTAATATTTGTCTGCTTATATAAAATCTATTCTGCATATGATCTGAAACTGCATTAGGTTATATATATATTTTTAATTGAAATTGCTCCGTACAAAGCATGAAGCCATTTGATGTAAGGAGCTAAAAAATAAACCTTCAAGGTAAGAACATAGCCAACAATAAGTGTTACATGTATAGATTTTTATGCAGGAAACAGCAATTCGTCCACCTTTGTCAGAAACATCGCTCATGGAATGTGAGGACTAAAGGACAAAATAAGGGAAGCGAGAGTTGCAAGGCTGTCGAAAGTAAACATACTTCCTACTCTCCTATACATATTGATAAGTTTCTAACGATATTTAAACTAGATATCGTATGACCACATCAGAAAAGACCATTTAAGATAATCAGCTGCCAATCTATGGATATAAAACACATAATAACTAAGAGGTCCTGCATCTAGCCATCCATTATTTCAGACGGTGTGTGTGTGTGTGTGTGTGGAGGCATAACTAATGGTGTCACGATTAATCGAAATCGGAAAATCAAAACTGTTTTGGGTATCAGAATTGGTATTAGAATCAGAAAATGTTCAGCCTTGTTTCCGATTCCAAAAACGATTCTTTTGTTTTTGTTTTTTTTTGTTTAAATTATTTTCTATTGCTGTTACTAATGATAAATATGTGTCTTTTAAACTACAAGTAAAACGATAACCTATATATAATACAGACTTTGTGTAAAAATGGAATCAGAAAAAATGGCACAGGTTAAATAGCACAAGTTAAAAACATGAACATCTGACAATGAGTTTATTAAATCACTATTTTCAATCAATTACGAGGAAAAGATAAGAGAAAAAATAGATCTGTTTGCGAAAATATATGCGCATATGAGACAGGTGTTTACGGTAATTCTGAAATTAGAAAGAAAAATCTAACTGTATAGGAACCTCCAAAACGCAACACAAAATATATGACGTCACATAATTTGCATACTTTACATAAGATTCTAAAATGCGTTTTTAATTTGTTCATAAATCTCCCCAAAATAAAGATATATATTTAGGAAGTTGTTTTAAAGTAAAATAGTTCATTTAAAAATTATATTATCGAACTGGGAAATAAACCCATCCCTTATCTTGAGATACTACGAAATACGATGTTATTTTTACAGCCGAGAGCTATTCTTTACACCAAGTAAGATTATTATGTTAAATGGTGAATATGTATGGATGAGCGGAAGTGAAACAAATTACTTGCATTACGTTGTACAAAAAATTAACGATTTCTTTAAAATAATTTGTTACCCTTTTTTTGGAAAATTTGTTAATGATTTAACAATATTTGTCAATTGAAAATGAATAAGCCATTTCAAAGTGAAAACAAGTTTTAAGTCATGTCCCACTTTCGCCGAATGAACTAAAACGAAATAATTTTGAATGGATACGCATTTAAATTTCAAAAAAAGAAAAATGATAGTAAGTATATAATACTTACTTTTGTCGTTCGAAGACGATATTTTCATTGTCAGCTTAAACAATGTAAGCAAAAAAAGCAACAGAATAACACACTTTTGCAAAAGCGACGACTTGCACTTTAAGTTGACACGCAAATAAAATCTATTAAGACCTTCCATAGTTTGACAATGTCGGAGGAATTAAACAAAATGTCTGCATACCTCGATCGAGTAATCATTGTATAAAAACATATAAACTATTAGGGCACAGGCGATTTCTGTCTTTTCCGATTAATAAGTTGGGTTTATATGATATTATCAAATATGTTGAAAACTTGAGAAGACGAACTATTCAAAACCTGTATATGTCTAAATGATGAAGTCATTTAAATGAATTAAAATATCTGAAACATTAATTGTTTAGAACATTTTCTTTGCAATTCAACGGTTCATAGGTTATATTGACTAGAAAATTACTAAGAAATTTCAAAACCTAATAATATCGTGTTTATTTCCACTTCATGAAATCACGGATACTTTACCCAAAATAGCTTACCAATAACAAAAGGGTAAATGTTTTTTAAGACTCTTTTCTTAATATTAGGTAAAGATTTCGATCGATCAGAATATATTTTGTTCAGATTTTATAAAATAAAATAAGAAAAATTATTTTCTTTAATATATTTTACGAAAAAAACGCATTTTAAAGATGAATTAGTTCAATAATGAATAAGTATTGAACATTTTGTGAAAATCTAACCATTACTTGATTTTTGCTATATTTATTAAACACACGGGTATTAGCGCATGAAGAGTGGTTACTACATATGAACGTTATTTTAAGACGTAAATAAATTGCACACCTTTGTATTTTCGGATTTTAATTATGATGAACATATAGACATATATTCAAGTTACATCGTGTGACATATAGGGGGGTATATTCTAGGGTAGGCTTTAGAGGTCCCTACAACTCAAACTAAATATTTAGAAATGTGAAAACAATCGGACCTTAGAATGTAACTTGGTTAAGTTAGTTGTATCTTTGAGACGAACACAGGATAACATTTTATGAAGAGGCGATCAAAACAGGAACTGATCTTGAATCATCTGTTTTGGTGCCAAGATACGTTCACGCGTATTCATTTTGGCAGAAAGGAGAACGCTTCATGGGATATAAAAATTACAAGCAGTTCCCTGTCGCATGGATATCCCGGTCAGGGGGAATAACGACGTTAGGTTTTGCAGTCTTGCAGGGAGGTGTCGATGTCCTCCTACATACATCGTCTGGTATTCCTAAATGGTCACCCATCTGGTATTAATTGAATGTCGGTGATCTAACAAGCACCATTGTGTCAACGTGATGATGCTGTAGTCTACAATGAACAATACCAAAGTTATCACCAAAGGTGTGACTCACTCTTTCCTTGACCATTGACTGAGATATCTCAGAAATAAAATCAGGTCTAAGTAAGACTATGAATGATGTGTTGACCCAGTTGAATTACAATTGGTTAAGTAATGTGAACACTAGTCTGTACACAAACAACACACATAATGACAGACCAACAAATTTATTTAACACATTTATTCGGCATTAACCCATAGATTGTTTATATGCTGTAAAAGAAAGTGGGCTTCTTCTACCGTGCTTGAACACCTCTCACACCTGATGGTATCCAATATATCTACAAAGACACCATCCGCCTATGCATGGAGTGTTGTTTTCCACATCTGGGCTGGTGCACCATTCACTAGTCCCTCCTTCTTAGACAAAGTCTAAAAAAGAGTCGCTAATCTAATTAGTCCTTCACTATCCTCCCAACTCCAGCCCCTGCCCCTATCGCCGCAATGTCGCATCCTTATGCTTGTTTTACAGATACTTCAATGAAATAGGCTGCGATGAACTTGCTGCTCTGATGCGCCCTCGACATAAATACTCGACCAACCCGGCAATCAGCTAAATCCAAAGTGATCCACAATACAGGCCTAGCAAACATGTTGCTGGGGTCCACGACTGGGGGCAGACATGTGAACACCAAGATTACTACTAAATCATAATTACCAAAGAAAACTTTTAGTAATATTTTTTTAGTAATGTCAAGTAATTAGCAACTTTACATAAAGAAGCAGGTTAAAATAAGTGATTTATTCCATAAATCAAATGTAAAAAGTAAAAAAATATAAAAACTAAATTCACAACAAATCAGTTTATTAACCATGAATTAGACACATTTTTTATATTTCTATAATCATGAGTCAATTTGTTCATATTGACTACTTGATTACAGAAACTATAATCGTATACTACAATCAGAAAACAAATTTAACATTTTACAAAATCAAATACTTTTGAACAAAATGATGTTTGGAGAAATAATTTTGATAACGTTTACAAAATGTTATGTTGTATTGTATATGCAACAATGTACAACTTGTTTTTACAGAAGATGAAAAATATGTGTATTTCGTCATGATACAGTCTTAATAATAAAATCAAAATACTGAAAAATAACAAGTTTGAGTAGTTTTCATTTTTTTTAATTAATAATGGCGGAGAAATAGTTGTTCAAAATTAAATTTTGACTTTTTGCCCATTAATTTAGATACAGATTTATTTATCTTTAAAATAAGACCATAAATAAATTTAAAAAAAGAAATCAATTCACCTGATCGATTGTGTGGGGAGAAGGGGTGCTCTTTTTTACCTACTAAATTAAAAACGGATGGCAATTTGTTCGAAAATAAAGTTAGTACCCCTATAATCCAAAAAGGAAATGTATACACAAATACAATACGTTTTGTCTACGGGATCAAAACAATTTTTCAATTAAAAAAACATGAAAAAATGTGACTTCGCTAACAAGAAAAACCCGACCAGCCACCCTCTCCTAATTTCTTTCCTTGCTCATGCCGCGTCATCTTTGTTTAATTTAAAATAGTTTTTTTAAAATATTTCATCCTTTTTTACTAAATCACTTTAATCATTGTCCATATCGAAAAAACTATTGAATATATATATATATATATATATATATATATATATATATATATATATATAACAATATTATGCTACATTACAATGACCAAGATTTTATTAACCTTACTGATCATTTTTTCAAAACAAAAACATCAGTACCTTTACTGACCGTTCACAGGATAGCATCCGTTATTTTTATGTTAATCCCGGATCGTTCATCTATGGACTCATCAGAATCCAAAGAGTTAAAAAAACTTTGTTTACTGCATCACTATATATATATTTTTTCCTTTCTGGTGAGTCCATGGAGGAAAGATCCTGGATTAAATCTTTTGTCATTGGAGTGTAGCATAATATTGTTTATTTATATATGCTGTTATGTTAACAATTATCGAGCTATTAGCTTGAAATGGTTGGTCTATATCAAGAATAGAAAGTATATGCAAAAACATATATTTTCCTCACATCTCTCTCATATATATATATATATATATATATATATATATATATATATATATGCATCATATAAACCTTAGTTATTGAGAGAGACTCCATGTTCCTTTAAAAACACCGAAACAGACGATTGGTATTTTATGAGATTGATAGACACCTATGTTGTGAATGTGGTGCTTGTACAAAAACTGAAAACAAGTAAGAATGAATAGGAAATGAGACAAAAGTTTTAATGCGAATAATTGCGGTTGGTGGTGAATAATTATTCTTTATATGTTCACTTTGAAATATGGCTTTTATCGATCCAATATGAACACTTTAAACAAGAGTAAAAACAGATAAAATGAACATAATACACCATGAATATTTTATATACAAAATACAGGTAAGTAAGTTATCCTTTTTGGATTTTAGTGAAAAAAAAATATGTATAAATTAAATGAATGTTGGATGCGTTTTAATTTTTCGGCCCGGGGATATTATACACTGATGAAACCTCTTCATGAATTTTGTATATCATAAAATATGCTCTAGATTTGGGCAGAAACAATTGGAGAAAATATGGAGTGTCTTTCTGAATAATTAATCTATATATGATGTCAAATCTAGAGCTCTAGTCGTACACTATTGAGCTACTACATCAAATGTTGTGTTAACTTAAGAAATGTATATAAAACATATATGGCCTGTCATAAGTGACTAAATATACAACTGTAATATAAAAACTAACGCAGTGTGCATTTATGTTTTTTGCAACATTTTTTTATTAAAACATTTAAATCTTTCAGCTACTGAGCAGCCGCACTTTGGTGCTCATTTCTAACAACACGTGAGCAATAGTAGCTCAGATTTGTTCCTTAAGTTCAGTGATGCTATAAAAAAGTATTCCCGTTTTTACATGATACATGAAATAGAATAAATGCTTAAGTATCAGCAAAGTTACAAACAAAAGAAACTATAGTTACTTATGACAGGCAATTGTGTATATTTATACATGACATTTTGACATTCTAAGGAAATTATTTTCTAAAATTTCACATGGATATGGAAAACCGATGTCTCTAGAGCCTTGCCATTTTACTAAGTCTTTGAATCTATCACATTCTGTAGATCTGCCAGAAATAGAACAAGTCCGGTACTGTACAGCGGAAGTTCCCTAGAAGAGTGGGTTCCATGGTACCAGTCATTTTGCCAGTGCTCACGTATTTCTTTAATCGCAAGACATAAAATTTGATCCGGATTCAGTTGTGGTTGGTCAAGAATTGTCAGCGAAAAGGAAGAACTAGATACGAAATTTGAACCTGAACAGGAAGGCAGCATGACACTTGAGAATGACCAAAAGAGCCGATCTTCCAATGTTGGTAAGTTGGTTGAGTCTTTCTCTTTCAAGTTATTAAATGTTGAGTTCTATCATTTTGGTAAAGGTTTTTGTTTTAATTTTTTGATTTTGTCATATATAGCTTTTTTCTTTGTTGGATCGTTGCAGCATGTTAAGAACATGCTGCATTACTCCTATACCTTTCTTCCTGGCATTTTTTAATATAAAATATTTGAAAGTATCAAGTTGTAAGTATCCACCCAACAATTATCAAAACCAAAAAACAATGAAATACAAAAATCTCTCGGAATAAAAGGTATTCTTATCCTTTTTTATAATTATTTAAAATATTTTTTTTTAAGATATCTAATTCATGAAGTAAAGTCTATTAATCGATTTTGTTATAGATAGCTGTATTCTTTGTTGGATCATTAAGAACATGCTGCATTACTCATATACCTTTCTTCCAGGCATTACCACCTTTCAGTTCTGGTCATAATCGACAACTGAATCTGTTCGACAATTCAATGAATTCTTTCTTTTAATAAATATCATACAGGAAAATTGCATTAATAACAACACATCTTCCGCCCAGGCATTACTCCCTCTTTTTTGGATAAGCAAGGATTCTGCACCATCACCCGAGTCGTTTTAATCTGTTGATGACGAAAGTCAGACGAGGATTTTCAACAAAATTAAATTTCTTTGGTTCCTTTCGACGACTATACATATATTTTCTCATGTTTCTGGTATGACAACTGCGAACAACTTATATCACAATACGGACTTATGCTTACTATTAGGATACACAGATAGAGAGCGCTTTCATATTAGTTTGCCTTCAACGGTTATGGGAGGCCTTCCTCCCTTGTATTATTATCTCCTTCCGAATTATTTTCATATCAAACATTATTTTCCTTCCAGTGTTTGTGTAGGTAAAATTACTTCTACCCCTCTTCCTTCCAAAAAAGTTTTAAAAATGTGTCATTCATAATTATGAAATGATATTAACGTTTAAATATAACTTCTACATAATTTTGACGAGGAGTGTACCGTTGTGTAAAGACAATAGATTACTTCAGATGAGATTTACCTGGATTTAGTTGTTGCTTGAAACTAAAATAAACTGAGAATTGGTATTCTTCTGATGTGTCCATTCAATCTAGGTTTTAGCGATGACTGGAAGGTAAATTAAAACAAGCGTTTATGACTATAGATAATTTAATAGTGCTTTAATGAATATATATATATATATATATATATATATATATTATAATATAACCCATCTGTCTCCGTATACAACTATTTCTTAGAAATAAACACACATATTTATTTAAAACAAATGTAACTGTTTATCTGATAGATACATTTTTGCCTCTGGTTTTTTTCTCCAGGTACAAATGTGTCCAAGCTCATTAATGCAGATAGAAACCAACAATTGGAGGTAAGTATATATATTTTCAATTCTACATTCATATTTAGTTTCCCAATGCACATGTGATCTTAGAGAAGTTTACAATTTTTTTTATTAAAACCAAGAAAAACTGAACTGTTGACTATTTCATTATTTACGCCTTAATTTTTGAATTTTAGTAAGTATTCCAAACCAAAATTGTATTTCATTTTATGAAAAACATTTAATGCTGACCGTTGCAAAATATAATGGTACCAATTTTATTTCGGTAACTTTGTCAGCCATTGAATTTTGACCGTTCACACTTTGTTGGAAATTAGAAAATTATGGATTAAATATTGATTTGTGTACAATTATTTACAACAATGATAGCTCTGTATTTTATTTCATCTCAAACCAGGCATATTGCAACTGAGACATTAAGGTCTACTGTGAATTAGAAGCCATAGTCACAGGGGCATCCGATATGTGGAGTTGTGCAGCAAGCTGTTTGTTCACATTACTTTTACATTTCTGCAGGTTGATAGAGTCGGGAGCAGGGAGGTAATTCCAAAGTCTAGCAGTAAGAGGAAATAAGCTATTAGAGTAGAAAGCCTTACGGCGTCTGGTGATCACTACAGTTAAAGGGTTGGATTAAGCTGATTGTTGTGTGCATTTACGTGGAGGTGCCACCAGAGCAGCAACTTCTTAGGAGCATATTCCATTGAAGTACTTGTAAAACAAGCTCAGAAATGCAACATTACATTGAGACAGGGACTGGACCTTGGTAGACAGTGTAGGACCTATTAGATTACATTTGGGGGGGGGCACCCTTGGTTATGTGCACGTTCTTTTTACCCACATGTCGAGACTTAAGTGTTGTGTCATCAGCAAATATACCCATCTCAGGAACAATTTAATCAGGAAGGTCGTTTAGTAAGATCAGGAATAATAAATGTACCAGAAACGATCCCTAGGGGACACCATCATTAATGTCATGTTGTTTTGATGTATAGCCATCGAGGAAAGCATGTATCTGCCTTTTGGTGAGGAAGGATTTGATTATATTAAATATTCTGTCCAGTTATACCATATGAATTAATTTTCATAAGACCTTCATGGCAGACTTTGTCAAATACTTTAGATATATCAAGGGTTACTGCCTTAACTTCACCTGCCTTGTCCAGTGTATGGCATATGCATTCAGAGATGACTGTTATGACATCCACAGGCTTGCCTAAATTGTTATAGTGTTCGTCAGATAGAAGTGAAGAATTAACGAGCTGGTGGATTATTGTTAGAATGTTTAATGATTTAAAGACTTTAGTGAAGAGCAGGAGGATACTGATAGGGTGATAATTTTGCAGGTCAGTTCTTCCACCAGAATTCTTGAACACTAGTACTACAGAGGCAATTCATCAGCTATCAAGGAAACAAAATTCGGCAGGTATTTGTAATGTTTGGAGAGGACATGGGCCAGCTCAACAGTGCATTTCTTTATTAATATAGCGGGTGTAAGATCAGGCCCACATGCTTTGCAGGTGTCAAGGTTGTTTTAATGATATCTCAGACATGGGAAGGAGTGATGATTATGCCATCAAGGATTACTTCAGTCCGCACTGAGAAAATTTGGGAGAGAGTGCTTTGTTGACTCCAAGGTGGAGTTACAGATAAACCGCTGGGCAAGTAGTTCAGCCTTATCAGTTGCTGTGCAAACTCCATGTGGCGGCTCTAATCGATTCCCAATCTGCCTTTTTGAAATATCTCGTTATTTTTACTAACGACTGTTTGCTTGGGGTCGAGACTTTAGAGTGATATTAGTGGACTATGAGCAATCGGCCCAACAATCTCCGGCAGTGTGGTCAAGAATAGGCTGAGAAGTGAAGCTTGCTGATCGTCACGATCTGGGTGTTAGGTTAGGAAAGTGGTAGTCTGGTAAAGGAATAGTTTTATTATTAGTTTTATTTACAACCTAAGATAAGATGAACACAACAGAACTGGAAGTAAACGCAAACAGACAAGCAAATACATTTAATCAAATAATATTTTTTTGCTTTTTGTTCAATTAATTATTCACTCACCAAATGATACCGTAATAATAAAAAACGAAAATATCTATTTATCGAAAACAAAAAAAAATATTGAAAATACATTGGAAATATTAAAATTGCTGTATAATAATGATTCATTGTTCGATTGATTGATAGGGAGACAATAATTAATTTATTTAATGCCCTTTTTCGAAACCAATATGCAAGTATCAGGAAGTTTCATTGGGTATGCTTTTACCTTATCAAGTCGAGAGCGGGCTCAAAGCGTTTACACAAATAATTACACTTCTAATTTAAATTCTATAAATAAGAACGTAGCAACATATAAATGACACTAATATTTAGCAACACTGAAAAGGGCGCCAGACATACTACGATAAATATATAAAAAATAAAGTTACCCGAATATACAGTCGCACAAAAATAAATAATAAATAATAATAAAAAGGTAAATAGCCACATCACTGTGCAAAAACCCACGCACTCTAAACACATTTAAACAACACTTAGTTGGTATCCCCCCCCGTCAACGAAGACATTTGATACCCCAATTTAAGATTATAAAACCCTCGCACCGAGGCGGCTTCATATCTTCTTTTTACAACCACGCGGTTCAGTAAACGCATGTCATCATTCCCGATAAAGAATGAAGGGCGTTCAGCATATTGAATAACAATAGAAAATAATACTGTTTTTATGCTTGAACCATTAGCCTTACATCATTGGAAATAACTTGAGTATTGATTTTACTCCTCTCCAGGAGTAAGGCACAAGGCCAGTTGTTATCTTACTTTCACAAGTAAGGTGTGCCTCAATGTCGGGAAAGTGGGGTTGTAAAAGCCAGCGCCAGAGAGGTGAGAACTCTGGCCATTAAAAATTGCCTGGGCAGCTCCGTCGGCATTCCCCGGTAGATGCCCCTCAGGCAGTAAGCAATAAACATACTCCTCCCAAAAGGGGAGAGGGGAAGCCTGGGAGGGTGGACCTCCTAGAACTGCACAGGACAGATCCATAGACCAGCGTAAATCAAGCCCGAAACCCAAGCCAATATCAGTCTATGGGGTGCAGTATCCATCGGAACAGATACTACACTTTGATCTTGGCCAAAAGCATACATGAAATGTAATGCTACTTCTACATACTGGATGTTGCAGCAAAATCCGACACTTGACAAAAAGTAAACGAAACACCAGGAAATGTTGAGGAGCGTGGTGAAGCCCTGGATTGATGAGATTGGCGCCGAACGCCCCTACGTCTTTCAGCAAGACTCACCTTCTGCATACAAGACCAAGATAACTCGGCACGACTGTTCAACAATGTTACTGACTGCAAACCTCTTGACTATATCTTCTGTGGCGCGATCGAGGTAGACGTTCTGAAGGCTGCCATTGTGGACGCATTCGCCGTTATAGACAAGCACATTATTGCCAAAGCGTATGACTCATTTCGCGCCAGCCTTAAAATGGTAATCTTTGCCAGCAGGGGCTACATTGAAAACTAATTTAGTATGTAACTCTAACTGTTGCTGAATAAACTGTTGGGTCTCTGCATATACAACTTCTTGTGTTCATTACCTATTTCGTTTTCTTTTTGTAAAGTGTTGGATTTTGATTCAACCCACTATTTGTGTGTGCGTGTATATATATATATATATATATATTACCCTGAAATATGATGAAGAGTAGATGTTCACAGGAAATCACGTTTTTATTCAAGGCAAACAATTGGTTCGGCTAAAAGCAAGGATATCGTTTTAAAGTGTTTCAAAATATTTACAGATGCACGTTTTAAAATACATAAAAATACGTTTAAAAAATACGTTAAAAAAATACGTTAAAAAACACATTTAAAAACTCCTCGGTTTGGCTATCATCAGTGCCAAGTGCAAAAATTACAATAAGTACAAACAATGACAACACAAATTAGACATTTCATAGGAATATGTCACTTTTTCAAGCCGCTTTAAAATGTTTTTAACCGTATTTTTTAAACGTATTTTCATGTATTTTAAAACGTACATTTGATTAATAAAGGATGCACAGGAACTAAACTTTGGCTTATTTCATTTCTTTTCTTCTTCTTGGAAAGTGGGTTGTATTTTCTTATAAATAATTTTTTAGTTCTTTTTTGGGGTATGCTAGATTATTTGCCATGCAAAGGGTTTTTTTTCATTCAAGGTGGCAAAGGGGTCAACTCTGCTCCTCCAGTACTATCCCGTAGTTTGGTGTACTCTTCCAATGCAGATTTATACACCATGATAAATAATCTAGGCTCAAAGTCACAAAGATACACATTACAAAGTTTTCTGGACCTTGAAAGAGGCACATAACCTTGCCAATCAGAAACTATCTGATTTATTTCAATCAGCAATTATTCCATCAACAGAAATTCCTTGTGATTTGTGAATTATTATAGAGTAAGCAAGTGACAATGGAAATTGTTTTCTAGTGACAAAAACGCCACGAGAAATTTCATAGTCTACTTGAACTCATCCAATTGAAATGCATTTGTCTATATTTGTATCAAAAGATACTAAAGTATTGTCAACATTGTTTCCATTTTTAATAACACCATTGCATAATCCTTGATCTCCGCCAATGTTTCTTTTAAGAATCACTATGGCTCCTATTCCAACTTTTAGCAGTGTTTCAAGTCCAGCAGTGTCAGATGTTTTCTTGTTTTTGCCAATTGTAACAGTTTTCTTTTTTCTTCCATTTACTTGTCTCACACCAGAATCTTTTGCAGCAATTTCTACTATATTTATTTTGCATTGTTTACTGTTTTCTTATTAAACTCATAAACAGCTTCGTTTAAAGTCAAAATTAAAAGACAATTAAATTCAGGTGTAGCGTACATTTCAAGCAATTTTTCAGAAACCTCTGCAGTCGCTTTTCTATCTCTGATATAAACATGCTTTTTTTAAGAATGCTTATATCAGTCTGATGGTAAACCAATCCTAATTCTTCCCATAATATCAACATAGTTGTCTTTGTCTTCTTTTCGTCTCATATTAATTGTAAGTTCATCATGTTCAAAGTATTTCCACAATGATGTTGCACTAATGCCAATTTCTTTTGGCATGATATAATGATTTAAAAAACTGTTTTTGTTTTCATTGCCGGGTGGAAATTGCATTAAATCACCAAAGAATAAACCATTCATTTTTCCCAAAAGGATGTTTCATTTCTGGAGGATCTAAACACATGTCACCATTTTGTGATAGAATGCCAAGATCAAATAACTAACTATGCAGTCATGGCAGTCGTTGATTTAATAACAGGTTCCGTTCGAAATACCGCCCAGATTACCGAGTTCGACAGGAATATTACCGAGATCGACAAGATATACCTGAAGAAGGTCGGAGGTTACATCGACTGAAACGTTGGGATAAAAACATCCAAGATGAGAACAGTAGTCTGAATATACCAAATTCTACAACATTCCCTACACTGATGATTGCATATCTAATCTAAAAAAATTCCGAAACATCAGAAGAATTACTCTTATTCATTTAGTAAGAGTTCATTATTGGCTGGTTTAGGTTAAATACTGAACCTAACAGAAAAGGGCGCTGTTATAGAAATGTTTATAAAAACGTTGAACTTCATGGATCTCGGACAACGTTTGGTCGTCACAGCTTGTTAACAATAAATATAATGATTCCGCCAAGTGTGTCTTATAATTGTGAACGTAGGGTGTGTATTTCAGCTAATCACGAATACACTGACATCGTTCGAAAAACAATAAGTCATATCCGTTTGAAAATGGCTGCTATTGTCTTACACTATCACAATTACTGCAAACACAAAGGTTATTATGAAAGCCAATACATGTGTTTAAGGGGGCGATAACAATATTATATTTCTATCTACATACACTAATGTTTCATGCTATATGCAATCATTAGTGTAGGGAATGTTAATTACTACTGGTCTAAGGTTTCGAACCCATTCACTAAGTTACCTTCGACTCTGCAGGCTGAGCTCGTTCCATCAGGTAAGTATAAATCAACACAGAAAGAAGGGAATTATAAGTTTATAATGTAAATCGGCGGACAGATAAATGTGCCAAACGGTATTGGAATATAACCACGGTAAATGAACAAGTTTAATCGATCTGCAGGTCTGTAGAATTCGGCTTTTTTTTTTTTTTAGAAATCTAAAGGTAAAGAATTCTGCAATTCACATATTTCTCACGATAATAACTATTCCCCTGCCTAGTTCCAAAAATGCCCTGTCACATCCGTAACCATATCAGGAAACCAAACTTCGAGGCTTCGAGGTGGTTGGAAATAATAACCCAACAAGTCAAAGAATTCACAGATCTTCCGTTATTACAGAGACGAATTTCACATTCAAACTTCTTCTTTCGTGTGAATCAGATGATTCTGGTGTTGGCATTAGTTTCCCCGATGTTTTCCCAGTTAGAAATCGTTCTCGAAAGACATCGGGTACTTACGGGAAGGACCACGAGAAGGTTGCCAACATCCCTAAGTGAAAGTGGTACTGTGGAACCGACTCGATTCGAACTAGGAACATCCAGGTCTTCAGTCGACTTAACCACCGTCACCTCCCAACAGTCAAACTGAGATAACCGTGACTAAACCAAAACAGAAAACGAATCTTAGATACGAAGTAAAACGTTAAAACAAAGAAATATTATTTCAACTTAGAAATAGGCAACATTATCAAGCTATTCAATAAAATTAGAAGTGTTTATAGCATAATATATAATATTAGATATTAAAGGTTTTAAAATATAAATTACTAAATGTTAGACCATGTTGACAATAGATTAACGAACTTCGCTACAATTTATTTTTCAAAAATACATAATCTGGTGCGACATATTGTCTATATGAAGGTATTTTTAAATAAGCACCTAAACAGAAAAATCAATTAAAATGGAAATACTCGTATTCTTTTGGTAATAATTGTATTTTTCTTTTATAAGCTAAGGCACTGAAGTTGATGCGTGCTTATAGAACATAGAAATGTTTGCAAAAAGTTGAACTTAATGGATCCTGGGCAACTCTGGGTGGTCATGGCTAGTTAACAATTAATGTAATGATGTCTTAGAATTATTAACGTAGGATGTGTATTTCAGCTAATCACGAATACACAGCCATCGCTCTAAACACAATAAGTTATATCCGTTTGAAAATGCGTGCTTTTATGTTAACATGTCACAATTACTGTTAACACAAATGTTATTTCTCATCGTTGTTTTTTATGTAAGTTCATGTAAACATAAATAAAGCAAACCATATTTATCTGTAAAAAGGCTCACCTTCCTTATTAGTGTCGGTACTATTCATGGAATTCAGCAATTTTTATGAAATAATTTCATGAATATTTAGATTTGAAAAGCAATATTATATATAAGTGGTAACATCTGGTTGAGCATAAGACAATATTGTCTGTAGATAGTGTACTTTTTTGAGATAGGAATATAACCATTGCTGTTGAAAGGTAAACATTTTTATGAACAATTTATTTCATCAATTTCTCAACTGTAGACAATTTTAATGAGACCTCGTTGTATGTGCATTTAGCAAACACGTATACGCACATACCCTGTATATATATATAACTATGCAAAAATTGTTAAAAATAAAAGAATTCGTCTGTTTACTCATAACGTGTATATTTTTTCAATGTTTCGGATGGTATATTTTATATTAAAATCAATAAAAATAATAAATGTTCCCCACGTATCACGAACGTTTTCGATTCTTCGTCGAATCATTCTTAGGTGTCAAAGGCAAATAAACAAAACAGAGAATTGTGATTCAAACATTGCTGAGAAAAGCGCAAAGACGTGTTCGCATTGTTCCAGGAAAAAAAAAACGTTGACTGTTTAAATTCAGCGACGCCGGAATGGCATCACCGAATAGAATCGCATTACGTTAAGCATAAAAAACACACATTTTTTAAAGATTTTAATACAAAAATACCATCAGAAAAATAAAAAATAAAAAATTCTGTTATTTTTACCAACGTTTGCATAAATGAGAAAATGCTGTCTAAATACACAATATATATATATATATATATATATATATATATATACAGGGTGGGCAAAAATAAGGGTCCTATTTTTAAAAATTCATAACTTTTTTATTTATTGATTTTTTTTTTTTAAATTTTTTTTTAGAATAAGTAAAGGACCCCTTCCGAAGCAAGCATGAGCCGTATTAGCCCTAAGGAACGTACCCTCATTTAGAAAACATTATTTTTGCTTAAAAAACTCAAAACAGTGTAAAAAACAATACTTTAGTTTTTGTAAGTTTTAAGAAGTGTTTTTCGGCTAAAATTTGTTTTGTTTATTTTTAAAAATCTCGGAAGGGTCAGTCTACACACACATAAAGTTTGGTGAGTTTAACTTTTATTTTGTGGAAGTTATTCAAATTCAAGTTATTCAAATTTAAAGATAGGACCCTTATTTTGGCCCACCCTGTATATATATATATATATATATATATATATATATATATATATATATATATATATATATATATACATATATAACATAGTTCGCCCCAAACAAAGCAGTACGCCACTGTAGACGTAAGGGGCTACTTAGAAAAAGGGGTGAACATTTTTTTTAAAGGGGATTCAACCTAAATTGGGAGCTGTGCAGCGAGATGTCTGTTTACATTGGTTTTAAATTTATGCATGTCAGTACCGTTAGGGAACAGAAGAGTCCAGCAGCACGAGGAAATAAGTTTTTTGAGTAGAAAGCTCTTCGGCATCTGGGGACCTCCACAGTGAACGGATGGGATTTGGCAGATTCTCGGGTTGGTCTAGTGAATTTGCGTTGTGGGGGCACCAGAGCAGCAAGTTCATCAGAGCACAGTCCATTGAAATACTTGTAAAACAGGCACAAGGAAGCTGCATTGCGGCGATGTGAAAGGGGCTTGAGATGGGCGGAAAATGAGGGACCTATTAAGATTGCGACTCTTTTTTTGACCTTGTCTAAGAGGGAGATACTAGTGGATAATGCACCAGCCCATATGTGGCAACAATACTCTACGCATGGCGGATGGTGGCTTTGTATATATATATATATATATATATATATGTAAGCAAGTAAATGATGAGAATAACAGTTGTAAAAATACAATATATATGTGTGTAAGGGGTTTCAATATTCCAACCCTTTTTTCTTCTACTTTACACTCAACCCATCAACACATACTAACGATACCACATTTTACTTCTCACTCTTATAAAATTAAAATTATTTTTATTTCCTCTCATGCCCCCCCACCCTTCCGTCTCCATCACACTTCTACGCATTCTTTCAAACACACATATGCTCACACACTCCTGACTGCGTAACCTGATTAGTATCCCCTCACCTCCTTCCCTCCGGCCTTAAAAAATTTCACACTTCACCAGAAAAAATCCAACTAACCCTCTTTTCACCTCTCCAGCCCTTTTGACAATTTCAATCATATTCTTACCCGTCAATTTTTAAAGTTGTTTTCATTTCTTCTAATCTTTTTTCGACAACTATAATACTACCTACATGTTAAACATACAGTATTTCCCCTTCACCCCTCTTTCCCGCAGTCTCTCAACATCCATGCGACACTTCACAACAACAAAATCTCAGCCCCTTTCACCTCTCCAACCCTAAGGCCATTTCAATTATATTCTCATCACTCCCTATTTCATAGCTGCTTCAATCTTATCTACTCACACCTTTCTATATTCATTTCATTCTTTCATGACAATTGACTTTTCACAGCCTTAACTCTTTGGCGCTCATAGTAGCCACGGCTACTACATTCCTTCATCACTCCGCCATGTCAACCTTACACTTCGATGTACTTGCATGACATTTTTCTTATTATCTTGAGGAAGTCCTAATATAATAACGAAATGTTAATAAAGATATAAAAACTATCTCTTCGCGTTTTCATTTTCATTACACATTACGTTGGCTTACTCTCATCTTTCTTTTCTCATATATATATATATATATATATATATATGTATATACACTTATGTATATATATATGTATATACACTTATGTATATATATATGTATATACACTTATGTATATATATATATACACACATATGTGTGTATATATATATATATACATATATATACACACATATGTATATATATACATACATATATGCATACATATTTATATATATACATACATATATATGCATACATATATATATATACTTATACATATATATGTATATATATATACATATGTCTGTCTGTCTGAAGCCAAAACTCCATCAAAGTAGTATTGTGGCAGGATGAGGAACTATCTGGTGGAATTTTAATTGATTAATAATGTTTAATTAATTCATTGGATTCAATTAGATTATGTAATAAATCTGGTTGAAAGGAATTAAGTATTGGCACGTAAAATATTGTTTTTGTGAACGATCTAATTTGAAAGGTCATCTTTTTCACTGGGGTGACCGTGAAAGCTTAGGCTTTATTTTTTATCATTAAAAGGTCTAGCTAAGTCCTTGTTTTTCTCAGATTACAATGCCAGTGTAAAGAAATAACTCAAATTGATAGACTGATAGAAGGACCGTGTTGGCGACCGACCAAAAGGGGGAACTCGAAATTCAACTAAGGGAAAACATCTCAAAGAAAACTTTAAAAGTCCCCCAACCAAGACTTAGAACCAGTCAGAATCCTCAACGTGTCTTTTCTACCAAACAAGAACGACATAACTTTTATTATTGTTAGTGTTACACACATGTGTCTAATAAGTATTTGTTAGTGTTCTCGGCGAGTTTTTCTTGTTTTTGGATTGTCAACAAAACCGACCTCCAACTCAAGTTCCTGACGTAGCTGAATCAAGACGAAAGTTCCGCGGATCTTCAACACAGCGTGGGCGTTGAACAATTGATGGAGCAGCTATTCGGAACGCATGCGATCCTCGTGACCTCGAACTACATTTAGTGACGAGTCACCCAGAATACAACACTGAGAGACTCCCCGGGTCACGATAGTATCACAGTATAACTATTTACTAAGTCCGCCAGCGTTAATAATATTTGTATACCTTTATAATTAGGAAACTATTAATCAATTAATTTACATCAGATAACATTAAATAGTCGGGGAAATGGTACGAACGTCCGATTGTCAGAGTTCAACTGGTTTTGCGATCCAGCGGCAAAATTGGAAATTAAAGTGGTTGACGGAGATAATGAAGTCATGTTGTCTAGCTGATCGTGGATTTCATTGTGGTAAATTCGCTCTTTGCTTTCATCCTCCAAATAGCTGCTCGTTTCACGATTTAAGTCCGTCTTGTGGCACACTTTATAAACATATAGCATTACTTTCCCCTGTTCAACACATTTACACTAACACTCACTAGAAGGCGTCAGCCACGATTATGTCCTATTTACGTGACAGCAGGTGGTGCTACAATCCGTGGTATAAAAATGATTTCATGACTGTCTCTCTCACTTTCCCTTTTCATCTGGCATGACGTCGACAGACAACACACCCAAACCATCCTTCTGCCCTCGATCTTGCTGCTGCTATAAAAACACCTCAACGGTACATGTGTACTTGACCAACATATAGCACAGTAAGTAAGATTTATTCTCTCTACTTACACACACACTCGCATATTATACTCAGACTTTCTTATACACATTCTCATGAACACAATATTTCATAGCGAACAGTACATCGGCGCTCCTCATAAACTCACTGGGCATGCTATATAAACCTTTCCTTGATATGTACAAAAACACACGCTCACATCATTTGCAGACTCTGATGAACACATTATCAGTGGACACAAATTAATAGCGAACCCAGTCGAGTTCACAAACAATAAATGTTTTTGTAGACTTCATTTTTTTCAAGTTGTTACTTTGTTTTCATTGGCATGCTTGTATTTCAACACACACACACACACACATATATATATATATATATATATATATATATATATATATATATATATATATATATATATATATATTCGTACATAGGATAACCGGCGCTGCTAAGCATAGGCCAAAATATCGTAAGAACTTATAATTTATAGTTTCGATTTCCGCCAGATATGCCTTAATACTCTTCTAAATTATTTAGGCTTTCAGAGCATTCAAGCTAGAATGTATATTAATGCTTTCATGAACCTGACGTCTTTTACTTTTGTAAATCCCATGGTGGAAATGTGTTTTCAATTGGTCACAATACGCACAGAATTTTTGTTCAAATACTCATGAAAGAAAATCTAAACTTGGCGCCCTTTGATGGCAAAGTTATATACACTATTGGTTTCCCATGTTGATGATATCCCACTACGTAAATCAAGGGCACAGTGAATAGGACTGTACTACAACACTTTAATGTGAGCGCAAAGGTCAGGAACAAAACGTTCATATTTAATTTCTCTTTCTTTCGGAAAAATTGTAAAAAAGAAAACGAAAAAGAAAATTAAAAATGACTTACCTTTTTATTTGTTTTAAATAAACATGGTTCTCCCAGTAATTAAGAAAGTGGACCAGCAGTTGGTAAAAACGGTTCTTGTTGTTTAAATCCTCGCGTTTAATTTTCTCCTTTCAAATTCTACAATTGAGAGTAAGATCTTTTTGAAAGATAAAGCTTTCTTTCTCATGAAGAAAATGTTCGAAGTGTACTTTTTTATTTGTTGTTATCATAGTATGAATTGTTGTTTTCCCAATTCTTCGGTAGAACAAGATTTGCTTTTAAACAGCATACAAAGAATATCAGTGAAACACTTTTACTTTTTTTAAAGTAATATATAATTTATTTTCCAATACGGAGATAATGATTTTCAGCCCGCGTTTTAAGGATGTTTTTTCTTGAAAATAGTGAAATATGGAAAAGGTGTTTTTTTGTTTTTTTTATCAAGATGAGATAAATCCCCCCCCCCCTCAAGTTTTATTTGTTTTATTGTTTGGTTTTCAAATGTATATCTTTCTCTGAGTTGAAAGACGAGTACATATTTTAAACAAGTTAGTTGCTCGGTTTTAAAAAGATATTTTTTTATTAAAAAAGAACAAGGATATGATCTTCTGTTATCAAATGAATAATTCAAACTCTCATGTTTCTTATGAGAAATCTTTTGTTTTATTTCCGAATGAATAATTCAAACCCTCATAATATTATATGAAATATTTGTTTAGTTTCTAAATGAATAATTCAAACTATATTTGGTTGTGTATCCAAATAAATAACTCAAAGTATATATATATATATATATATATATATATATATATATATATATATATATATTGGCGTCGTCACTCAGAGAAAAAAACACAGGCTTGTAGAACTCTCTCCCTGCTGAATGTGTTCCTCTTATCTATATATTGGTCTTTTCAAGTCTAAGGTCAAAAGGCATAGTCGTTGCGATAATCATAGTTGTTCTGACATCATGTTGCGTCATCAATTGTCTGAAGCGATTTCCATAAAAAATCCTTTTCGTGTGTGACAACTTTTATTCTTGCCCCAGTTTAAAGTAGCCCGTTCTCGGGAACTGGATTTACCCTACATTAAATCAAACTCCTGCGTAACTTGGCTCTCATCGTGTGGAGGTAAGTAAATAGTGACCGATTTCCGATTAGCAGACCTCTGTTTTTCCCAGCCTCCGGCTTACAATCAAGTTGAAATCTTGTTAAGTATGTTTTTTACTTTCGTGCGTTGTTAGATGTTAAGCGACGACCTCCTTTAAAATAATAAGAGTAGAAAGTGAATCTTAGGTTTACATTCGAATTCAAATTGGGACAAAATAGTGGGGGCCCTCCTCATTTCCACCGTCCATTTGTGCTTTAATCTTTACATTCCATGAATGATGTTTTCACGGTTGGACTGTTGTTTTGAGCAGATGGTGAGTAGAGATCTGCAAGTTTTTCATAGAATTTACCATCATTTATCACCCAATCTATTTCATTTTCTTAGTGCTTGTTACCATTTACATGTGGTGAATTATGAGTAAAGAGAAAACTCTTTGAGAGGGCGTTACTGTTTGTAGGTTTAATAATAATAATAATAATAATAATAATAATAATCCGAACGAACTAGCCAGAGAATTGAAAGGAATATGGAGCATGGAGAAAGACAGTATAATGCCAATAATCATAGTAGCACTAGAAACAATCTCCCCAAAAAACTGGGAGAAATTGGAATTAAAGGGATCATCGACATCATATAAAGGACGGCAATTATCAAAAGAGCTGCACTCCTAAGGAAACCCCTGAATGCGGAAACTAACCCGCATAATCTACAAAAGGTTAACCGGTCACAAGAAATTTACAACAGGTAGAAAACAAAACGACAGGAAGAACACGAACCATAACAATAAAATATAAGCCCTTTTACACATAATAATATGTTCTAGAATGTTAGAAAATTCAACGTAAATACCTAAGATGCAGAAAAGTTGTCTATTTAAATAGCTTCTTTCCTCGTACTGCTGGGCGAATGAATTCGTTCCCTGCTACTTGCTTTACCAACTGTACCAATATGAAAAAATGTAAATGTAATGTGGACAAATATCTTGCTGCACAACTCCCCACTCAGGATGCCTACTATAAATACATCGCCTTATCACAGTCCTAAGTTACGTCACAGTGGCAATAGGCGTTGTTTGGAGTAAAAAAAGTTTTTTTAAAAACTCACGGATTAAAAAGTTAAAGAAATTTAAAACTACATTTTTTCAAATATTTTCACATAATTACAGAAGTATATTTATAATTATTGGAAAGAAACGCACAAATGTATTAATTTGGTTAGGGTTAGGGTTAGGTTTATACACAAACATGTATATATTTTGTATTTTGTTTTTACTGGATATTTAGTCGTCGTCACTCAAATGTGAACACTTTTTCACAATTTAGCTTTTGCACATTGTCTTTTCCGTAGATTAAGCAATAAGATTGTCGCTCTTGTAATCCAATAATTATTCAAAGCTAAAAAAAATCGGTGAATCCTTTTTTGTACACATATTTCATATCCAAAAAAAATGAATGAATAAGTTAATAGGGTAATAAAATCAAGTAAATATATGAGTTCATCAATATTTCGACATTTGCGCGATTTTGCTTTAAGTAATACTTACATAGTATAAACACTTATATTCTAGTAATACTAACATTGTATAAATACTAACATTGTATAAATACTTACATTCTAGTAATACTAACATTGTATAAATACTAACATTCTAGTAATACTAACATTGTATAAATACTAACATTCTAGTAATACTAACATTGTATAAATACTAACATTCTAGTAATACTAACATTGTATAAATACGAACATTCTAGTAATACTAACATTGTATAACTACTAACATTCTAGTAATACTAACATTGTATAAATACGAACATTCTAGTAATACTAATATTTTATATATACTAACATTGCATAAATTCTAACATTCTAGTAATACTAACATTGTATAAATACTAACATTCTAGAAATACTAACATTGTATAACTACTAACATTGAGTAAATACTAACATTCTAGCAATACTAACGCATGTAGTAAGAAACTAGAACCACAGTACTAACTAATTAAAATGTGTAATGTGCCCCCTTTACCTGAATATAATCTCTCCAACTTTCTATCCCCCTCCACTTGTCTCTCCCACCTGCTCTTCCTCACTCCTTTTAAAATAGACACTTTGTCATTTACAAATAGGCCGCTCAACATTCAGCTGATACGATTCTACATACAAAAATCTATTCAATATTCAGACATGGAGCAACAAAAACGGTAAGTTTTGTTTTTATTATCCTTTTATTTACAGTATATCATTCAAGGTGATGATAGTCATATCGTAGGGTTACTGTGGAGGAAAGACATCCATTACATCGAAATTCGATGTTTTACTCTTTTGGGAGATAGATCCCCGTAGCTTATATAATATCAAGTACATTATCCTAGATACTCGTATAATTAATATTCATTTTGATCAAAGTAAGAATTATAATCTCCGGGATCTTTCTCCCCATCAGGACAGCATTACATTTTTTTTGTATTTCATGTATTACTTGAAAATTATCAAAATTAAAAAGTGACATTAGAAATGGTAGTAGTGTTTTCGCAAATGTACATAATAGTCACTATTTATTCCTGAGAAACGCCGGATGCGCCTTTTTGGGGTTATGTAATATTAATTTACCGACTATTATTTCAATAAATGCCGCTGTCGTTCCCATAAAATCGATGCTGAGTTCATCCTTGAACCCCACACCGAAAATGTAATTTTAAATTGGAAAGAATAAGGATTATGGTGTAGATCGTTTCATCTATGATCTGCAAAAGAGAGAGCGAGAGTGCTCTTCATTCAAGCCCAATCAACGTCCGGCCGTTCTTTCTAATAGTTGCTTGTACACATGCTTTCATGCTTAGAGGTTTGCTGCAATATATTTATTTTTCTCTTTTTCTGTTATCATGCCTATTTATAAATATATTAGCAGGGGTGCCCGGCGTTGCCCGAGATTTAGTGTAGGGTAGGATCCTATGTGGGGACGGTTCTGGAAGGGCTGTTCATGTCCTGCACGGTCCCACACGATCTTTCCATCTCTAGTTACCGACTAAGAAAGACAATGTATATGAGGTTTATCACACTGTGTACGAAGAAATAGTATCTATATTTATATCCTAAGTTGATCACCTTCCACGGAAATGTAAGCCGCATTTTAATATCTAATAATGTAATCCCCAATACAAATGTCAATGTATTAAAAAGTAGATAACAATATGACGTCTTCTAACAGTGTCCCCAGGATAAGTCTACATGAAGCACTTATAACGACCTAAAAGTAAAGTTAAAAGTTGCCTATTTTTATTGTTTTGAAGAAAGCTAGCGACATGTCTTTTTCCGTTAATCCGGTATTCAGGTGTGCCCCGTGATTAAACAACATAATATATCCCCTAAAAAAGAATTGATTATTATATATATACTAACGTCTGATTTGAATTTTTAATAAATTCTTTAACGTCACTTTTTGTTGTGTCTTTTCAGAAATGTGTTGTATATACTAGGGATATTGTTGATGGTTATTTTACAAAATGCAGTCGGTAATTATGATATATATTATATAATTGATAACTTGCGTGGTGTCTATATTTCGTCACCTCTTTCCTTCTCTCTCTCTCTCTATCTCTCTATCTCTAACACTTGTTCTTCCACCCTTTTAATCTTCTTTTTACTTATTTCGTCTTCTACTCTATCGACAATGTTCTTATCTCGCCTATAGCAAAACACATTATTAGCACCTTATTGTTTTTCTTAGGGTGTATATTATCTCTCCTCTTTCCCATAATTCTACACTTTCCCAAGATATTTTTTTAAATTAATAAACTATTCGTGATGATAATTTCTTGCTTGAGATCTCTAACGTAATATTATTGTGAGATAAATCAGATCGCATGTTATTCTCATTCATTAAAACCGAACACTTCTGTGATGCTAACTTCATCTATCTTGATCATCAGCCTTGTACAATAATAGTTCACCAGTGAAGATGATGAAGACAGAACCGATGCCTATAATATATGGATTCAAATGTCACGCTATGACAGAGGCCCGTTTATACGATGGCTTGAAGAACTAAAATATGTGTTGAAAAGAAAACAATAGAGGAAAAAAAGAAAATAGAAAAAGAGTACAAAATCGAACAGAAACTATGATATAACAATAACATTTCATACGCATGACTGCAAATAATTTAGAAACAAAGGTCAACAATGACCAGCGATTTTGTAAAAATTTTAACTGAATCGTTTTTTGTCGGTCGATCCGTAACGATTAAAAAATTTCGAAAATATTATTAGGCAGATTTATTTGCCAGTGGATACTTCTGGTGTTGTTGACCGTTAGATAGTTGTGTTTGTGCGAATTATTGGTGGAACTGTCTCTGTGTTAAATCCTGAGCTTCGCAAAAGGCAGTAAGTTTGCAGCTTATTATACTAGTGTGATATGTTGTTTTTCATAAATTATTCTTTCAACGAACAATTATAGATTTCCTGGTATATATATATATATATATATATATATATATATATATATATAGATATATATATATATATATATATATATATATATATTATGCAAGCGTCTTTAAAGACCACGGAGTTTTCTCTTTTCACGATCTTTCTTGTCAATTGTCGGTGTTCGGGTGAACTATGGCACCTAACGTTGTGTCGTGGGCAATTACTCTAGCGCTTTCGGTCTCTCGACTGTCTTAAGGAGGGGGTGTCTTATTGTACTTAAAAGACGTATTTATAGTTTCAGTATTTATTATTATCTATTAATTTATATATATATATATATATATATATCTTTATTTATTTATCATTTTTATTATTACTATTATTTTTAATTATTATGATTATTATGTATTAAATGTTAAAAACTGATAGGGCGTTAGTACCAGTGGTGAATGCTATTTAATTAAATGAGGGTTGTAATTTTTTGATGTGTAGGGTTTCGAAGATTTTTAGTTTGCAGTTGTTTGTATGTATCATCTTAGTATTAGTTTTTAATACTTGTCTTAGTTCGGTTGATTTCATGCTTTTTGGTGTGTCGTAATGTGTTGCCGGATAGCACTAGTATCGTTTAAGTGATGCGTAAGGCGTCGGGAGAGGGCTGTAGTCGTATAGCTTATATATATATATATATATACATATATATATATATATATATATATATATATATATATATATAATATTGAAATAAAGTTAAAGTTTATATCTTTAAATTATAGCCTCCAATAGTAAAACTCGATATACGAGACAGATACATAGTATAAGTAAATAAGTGACAAGAATAAAAATGGGATAGAATGCAATATTTATAATATCACCAATTGTTCTAAACAAGGGTCATAAAAAATGTCTTCCCTTAACCCATGGATTAACAAAGATATGCTCTTACTACCAGAGGAAATTTGACAGATTATTTAATAAAATTTACTGTAATGAAAGTTTGAAAATATGAGAATATAAAATATATAAATGTACAAACAATTTAAAAAGTTTAAAACATGCTAAAAAATCATCTGAATAAACATAAAAAAAATTCGTGCAATCAAATCCGAGGATTCAAAGCAGTAAGCAAATGTAGAGTGATTTAGTTTATCAACTTTATTAATATATATATATATATATATATATATATATATATATATATATGTGTGTGTGTGTGTAATAAGGCAGCATTACTTCTCTTATACATGTTTGATTAAACAGTAGCGAAAGCTTCTGTTTATTTATTTTTTTGATTCGTTTTTTCGATATTGTCGTTCATGTTGTATAAAAAATCGCCATATTTTCGAGAACGTTTTCGAGCGACGTCGGTCATATTCAGGCGGATAATGAGTATGCAAAATAAAAGATTGGTGAATTTATTAAGAAGACGTTTTTAAAAAAACATTCCAATACCAATTCAACAACACTTCAACATTACTTCGCCCCCCTCATAATAAGCATGGTTAATATTATTATTATTAATATTGATTTATTGTAACCAAATGAACCCCAACTGTAAAGTCGATGAAAAAACAATTACAAATATTATATATAAACATATATCCCTCGTAGATAATGACTTTAAAATTAGATTAATTATTTATCACAATAAATCTAAAACCACAAATTTATTAATAAAAAATAACCTGGGCGACAATAACTTACTAAAAACTAGTAATGTCATATACGTGTTTAATTGCCTTATCAGAGAATTTGTCTCTGCCAACAACACGTATATCGACATGACTAGAACTAGCATATCACGCCGACTAACTTGCCATCTCACCTCCCCTCAAAGTTCCATCTACCAACACTTGATAACACATAGCATCCCAAAAAATGACTTCAGGAATATTTTAACCAGGAACACGGCCATTCTTGTGGTCTCATATTGCAGTATTCGTCTCCCATAATGGAAGCGTTGTTTATTCAAGTAAATAAACATAGCATCAACATATATATATATATATATATATATATATATATATATATATATATATATATATATATATGTCTCCGCCTATTAATTTTATAAACCTTCCCTACACTCCTATCGAATCTGTCCACTAACATAAAATTCATTAATTTGTTTTTCATAATTTTATCTGTCAGTGGCGTAATGACGTAAGATATTGAATAAGGTCTTATGCACATATGTAGTCAAAAATGTGTGTTTCAATAAAAAGACATACTAAAATATACACATGTTTTATATCGAACAGGAATTCGTGGGACGCCGTACTTTCTGCAGAAGAAAAAGATGCTGGATGGAATGAATATAACTCTTTACCCACAACCGAAACATTCCAAAGTTAATAAATCTTATTACATCCACAATCTGATTAGGAGCCACAATTATAATGTAACAATCAACGAACCAGATGTATGCAGAGAACACAATCAAGTATTCCTTCTTATACTCTATCGGACCTTTTATGCCCATGTGAGATGGAGAGAGATCATACGAGAACTGTTAACTCATGAGAGTCCAATGCCTTATCGAAAAGGTTTAATTGTAAAGCATCTGTTTATATTTGGAAAAAGTAACGACCAACATATTGAGAGTTTGATTCGGAATGAAAGTAAAAAGTACAGAGATATTATCCAGGAAGACTTTATAGAGTCATATTTTAATTTAACAAAGAAGGTGATCACAGCCTGGAAATGGGCAGTGAATTATTGTCCAAATGCTGAATATGTTATGATACTCAATGATGAAGTTCTCATTGATCTCGATAAAATGATACATTTTCTTTTGCAAGATTATTCAATTGGTCAATACGACGATCATTTCGCTCTTTGCTACTCACGAATTAATAAGAGACCATTGTTTCTAAAGTTACCGCGTTACAAGGCTATGCCTCGTCGGTCTTTATATAAAGGGGACTTCTTCCCATCTTATTGTCATGGTTGGGGCTACGCGGCTCATATTAAAGTAATAAATAAACTGTACAAGGCATCGTTTACAAACCCTGCTTTTATGCCGACCGATGCTTGGATTGGGATTTTGTCGGAAAAGCTCAGACTCCGAATCCCTGACCACAGGGAACGGTTCGTTGTATATAATTGTTCAAAGTATTTTGCTGATCCATTATATCCTACCCGCCTGGGCATGATTGCTGTCACGGATTTTGGGAACAAATATCACGAGTTGAAAGTTATGAAAAGTATTATAAAAAGTTTGCGTCGACATAAGAAAATGATGAATTATTCTGCAATACAGTTGTCCGCCGAATTTTCACGAGACAGTAATAATTATTTTAAAGTCTATGTTGTTATTACTATCTTTTCTTTTCTTGTTATTGGTATACTATTAAAGATCTATACTCGGCTACTAAATCCATATTATTGCTGAAGATTCTGAATCAGCAAATGAAGATCATGAATTGCTCAGGTGAAATGGTTAATAATCTCACCTAATTTATAATTTAGTTTTTGCGTATCCCGGCTGTCGTAGTTGTGTAACAACATTACAGAGAGTTAAAACTACGTTCATCTACAACAAATAATCCCTATTAATTCTTCTAAATAAAATTAATTATGACACCCGTAAAATTTGTCTACAACTACAATTCAAATATCCACCTATATTTACTAATAGACGTCATGTATACATCCCTTGTTTTAAGTCTATTTTAATTCCATGAAAAATGCCAGTATACTGGAATCATATGCCCTTAATAGGGTTCAGATGAAAATTCATTAACACTAAATGTACAACAAGGAAATTCCACAATTTTTACACTTTTATTGTAATTAAGGGTATGACTACATACCAACCAAACCATTTCATTATCACATCACTACAGTATAAATCTCTATGCATGAGTGGATGAAGTGTGTGAGGTGCGCTGAAGAAAAATTCCTACAAGTAAAATACATAGCCCTGTTGTTCTCGCATGCCCATAATGACAATAAAAGTGTAAACATTTGGGAATTTCCTTGCTTTTGTACATTTATTGTATATGAATTTTCATCTCAACCCTATTAAGGGCATATGATTTCAGTATACTGGCATTTATCATGGAATGTCACTACTTTTGTAAAGGCTATCCCTCAATACAATGGTCATTTTTAAGGATTTTTGGAATTTTCTGGAAAACTAATGTATATGGTAAACTGCAATTGAAATGCCATCAACTAGACCCTAAAACCTCTATCTCTGCCAAAAATCATATGAATCCATCAAATAGTTGATGCAATACAGGGTGGCACATACGTACGCACGTACACACGGATAACACAAAATAATGCCTGACCTTTCTGGATCTCTGGGTTGACTTGACTAATGATTCTGAAATTCTACACACTTATAGAACCTATCAACAAAAAAAATTGTGAAAAGTTTTAACTGATTTGGTTTATTGAGTTATGATTGATTAAACATGAGATTTCTAGCATAGGCCGTTTTTGAAGTCTATTTAGGGATAGAGCGCTCTCGCGCCTCCCTTGATTAATTTATATTACAAATAGCTTACTTACATAACACTTCATTTTGACTTCAGGAGAAAAATTCTTTGTATATCAGTTGTATATATCAAATAAAACATTTAATTATAACGAATACACTTGATTGATTATCCCATAAATGATTGGACAAACGTTTGCGTGTTCGCTTAGGTGTTTATCCTAAAAATAAATTGTTCAAGATTGGGCAAACTAACCAGGGTATATATGCTTACAATTAGCCAATTTGTACTTATATATATACATTACTGAAACTTTTGTATTCCTCGTTCTCAGAAAATAAAATCGATTGCAATTTTATTTATATATATTTATTGTTTATTCATTTGATTACTGTATTATACAAATATAATTGTGCTAACGTGTGTGTGTCTGCTTATGTGTTTGGATTACCCCTTACAATATAAGCCTTAAACTACACGACGAATAGATGCTTACAATTATCTCGTTTATAATATCATGAATACATTTCCGATGCTTTTTTAATTCTTAGATATGAAGACGTACACTTTTCTGCATTTTAATGTATATCAATTAATTTATTTTGTGTGTTTGCTGTATTAAAATATAAATTATTATCCAAAAACAGAAGATTCACATTTAATAAACTAAATTCTCTGCAAACACAAATAAATAGCGCGAGTATATAACATTCTAAGAGAAAACTAGGAATTGAATTGAATATATATTTACTAAAGATATAAAAAGTGAATAAAAGAACTTTGAAATGCACATAATAACGTCTAGAATTATCATCAGAAAAAAGTGTTTCTGTTCAGTTTACAAATTAACATTTAAAATTAAAGGATTTTCCCATTTTTTTGAGTGTTTATTATTACACTTTATCTAACCCCAAACCAGCTATATTACCACTTAAAGGCCATATCTATATAAAGTATCGTAAGT
>OY744521.1:16351800-16369300 GCA_963556195.1 Sepiola atlantica | reverse complement strand
ACATTATGCCCATTTTAAATGGAGAGAGATTATACGTGAAACGTTAAATTATAACAGTCCAATGTCGAATCGGAAAAGAGTAATTGTCAAACATTTGTTCATCTTTGCAAAAAGTACTGACCAGCAAATTGAGAAGTTGGTTCGGAATGAAAGTAAACATCATAGGGATATCATGCAGGAAGACTTTCCTGAAACATATCTCAATTTATTAAAGAAAGTAGTCACGGCATGGAAATGGGCAGTTGTTTTCTGTCCAAATGCTGAATATGTTATGATCACTAATGATGAAGTTCTTGTAGATGTTGAGAAAGTAGTCAATTTTCTTTTGCAAGATTATTCTACGGGTAAATATGACGATCATTTCGCTCTCTGTTATGAACTCGGCAATAGTCGCAACACTCAAATAGATTATCCGCAATTTAAGAAGATGAATCCTAAGTATTTATATAAAGGGGCTTTCTATCCATGGTATTGTCATGGTTGGACTTACGCGGTTCATATCAACATAGTTAATAAATTATACAAAGCATCGTTGACAAACCCCCCTTTTATGCCGACCGATGTTTGGATTGGTCTATTGGCGGAGAAGCTAAGAGTAAGAGTGTCACACAACCGCGAACGATATATTTTCGCTGATGTGGAAAGGTATTTTGAGGATCCATTATACCCGATGCGCCCAGGCATGATTGCTGTCACAGATGAAAAAGACAACAAAAACCACGAGTATGCTGTCATGCAAAGAGTTATCAAAAGTATGCGTCGACGTTGGAAAATGATGGCCAACATTACAATATATTTGAACGGTGAACTTCCTCCACGTTCAGCATCTAAATTCTATAATGCTTTTCCTATCTGTACCATTTTTCTTCTGTGTTTAGCTACTATTATAATTAATAAACTATTAAAGCGATATTGTTGTAGAAACACATTAATCAAACATGACACCCCTGGAAGACACAAGTAGAATCCCTAACAACTGCCTTAATGCCATTTTATATTTTTTTATTATTGATGTTTGATGTTTAACTTTAGAAGATACGCTTTTAAATTGAGCCTAGCTACGTACGAATATAAACAAATTATTTATAACTAGCTTGCATCTATTATACATATTTTTTAAAATTGTGTTTCATTATCATTTTAGAAGAAATAATTCATTCTTTCTGAAATGTAACGGCCATGATTTAATTAATAATTTGACATTGTATTTAAGCATAAACTTCAAAGTGTTACTCAATAGAATATTCTTCTTGAGGTGTTTATAGTTTTTTAAATTAATGTTTTAACGACGTACAATTACTACACGAATCCAACAATAATATATATATATATACATATATATGTATATATATATATACATATATATATATATATATATATATAATATAATATATATAATATAATATATATTATATATATACATATATATATATATATAATATAATATATATAATATAATATATATAAATATATATATAATATACATATAATAGGTTTATGTAGTTTGCTTGAAGCATTGTTTATTAGTATATAGAAATGTGATACTTAGAAGGCAATACAATGCTGAGGTGTGACGGATAGACACAAGTTGGAGCAAATAAGACATATAATGGTGGAACAAATTAAGTAGTTTCACTCTTAATACAATGTATACATACACACCCACACACATATATATTTTTTTCACAAACACACATATATCTGTTAATCTACACAATGTTACAATGTTATGTAATACCTGTATCAAGATGGTCTGGTGGAAACTCCGTATGATTTAATATTTCGGGAACTCTTCACTTCTTCAGAACCATGCTCAACTCAAGTTCAAGCGTACATATGAAGCTGCTGTAGTATGCAATCTCGCAGAAAATACCGGTTAAATTTGAATTTCAAACCAGATTTTAAAAAACAAAATAAACTTCTTTCTTTTTTAAATATTTTATTTATCTATTTTTATCTAATTTATTTATTCATCTATTTACATTTATTACACTTTTTTATAATATATATATATATATATATATATATATATATGTAATAATAAGATCGTGTGTGTGTTTGTATGGTGTAATCATATAATACAGAAATAATTCCTTAGAGACCCACAGTAATAAACACAAATTGCTTAAACGTAATTTGAATTTCAACTAATTTGATCGGTTGTGAAGAAACTTACTCTTAATATATATATATATATATATATATATATATATATATATATATAATAGGTTTTTCGTAATACACACTCTTAATATATATATATATATATATATATATATATATAATAGGTTTTTCGTAGTACAAACTCTTAATATGTATATATATATATATATATATATATATATATATATATATATATATATATATATATATATATATATATGTAATAGGTTTTTCGTAGTACAAACGGTTTAATAAATATGTATACAACAGATATATATTAATAATTCTTGAGTGGATTACAGACGGAAAATAAAAATAGTAAATCAGGGAATACACTTGCATCGTGATGAGAATTTATTTTCATTAATAATAACACAAAACCAAACAACTAACACAAAAACCCTGCGGCGCTTGTTGGTAGACACATTTTAAAAAGTATACAGCGACGAATATTGAATAACATAAATAATGGTTTGACTATTAAGCTATGTTACTTTAGAAAAGAAAATTTTCTATTTTTCCCCTTGTTCGGTGAAGTTGAGTGATATTTCCTTTTAATTTTTTCATTTTGTTTTCGGAAAAAAATAGAATTACCACGAATACATAGTTTCCGGAATCAGACATTGATAATTGATTTAAATTACTACCGGCGCAGACTATCATATGCTGGTTTTGATCACAGAAGAAATAAGTTTTAATAAAATTGGGGAATTATACTTTACTTTATATATAAGATATAGATTATGAACAGTTGATGATGCATTCACTAGTATATTAGGTTAGAATATGAAACATTCCAGGTAGTCAATTTATATACACAATACTATTATATTTTATAGATATAAGAAAATATTGAGATATTTTAATAGTAGACATCTATCATTTTTGTTTATGTATGTATTTATGCTTTTTACAAGTTTTACTCTGTGAAATCTTACATTTTCTTCATATTTTCACCATTTTTAAAATTTTATTTCCAAGTTTTATCTGTTTTTACACATTATATTACATTTTTCTTAATTATGTTTGTTTAATTTTTCGCCCTCAATTTAATCTGCTTTTACACATTACATTTCATTTACAAAAATTATGTTTGTTTAATATTTTTTCATGTTCAATCAATGTATTTTTATATTAGTCTTAATTGTTAATAAAAAAATATGTTTTCCTAAGCTTATTTCTGTCTATTTATTTACTATATTATATCTTTACATTTTTCTCAATGTATTTTTATATTTCCATTCTATATCCGTGTCTTCTGCTTGTATCTGTTTTATTTTCTGGGTAATGTTTTATCGCTTTTAAAAAATATAAATTATATCAGTTATTTTTTACTCGTTCCAGCTTTACATTCAGTTATCCAAACACCGTTGCATGCATAGACTTATAACTATGTTGATCTGTTTTGCTTGTCTGTATTCGTGCACAGTTGATAGTGTCATCTTGTTTATAGATTCCATACTCGATCACGATACAAAAAGCGTCGTACACATTATGTGATGTCAGAAAATGTGTGGTTTACACCGGATGACTTCACAAAAGGATGCAGGCATCTATTAAAACAGAGTGTGTAAACTATTCTTCATAGCATTACAAACGGATGTTACCATCCATTATAACGTAGTGTGAGCAAAAGCGAGGAAAGTTCCTTTATGGCGTCATGAGTAATTAAAGGATGATGGATAAGAGAAATAGTGGGATGAGGAGTGACGAGAATGAGATACAAAGAGAACAGAGGAATGGGAGAAGAGGAAGGGAAAGACATAGAAAGTGTGGAGAGGGGGGAGAGAAAGAAGGGAGTTAAAATGAGACAGAGGTTGGAAAAAAGAAAGAGAAGGGAAAAAGAGGAAGGGAAAGACATATAAAGTGTAGAGAGGGGGAGAGAAAGAAGGGAGTGAAACATGAGACAGCGTTGGGAAAAGAAAGAAAGAAGAGGGAAAAAGGGGAAGGGGAAAGACATAGAAAGTGTAGAGAAGATGAAGAGAAATGAGGGAGTGAACAATGGGACAGAAGTGGGAAAAGAAAGAAATAGAATGAAAAAGAGGAAGGGAAAGACACAGAAAGTGTATAGAGGGGAGGAAGAGAAATGAGGGAGTGAACAATGGGACAAAAGTGGAAAAAGAAAGAAAGAGAAGGGAAACAGAGGAAGGGAAAGACATAGGAAGTGTAGAGAGTAGGAAGAGAAATGAGAGAGTAAAAAATGAGACAAAGATGGGAAGAGAAAGAAAGAGAAGGGAAAGCACATAAAAATAGTTAACATCACTAAAGATATATACAGAATCACATGTAAATTGATATTATGTATGATTACTAGTAGCTGTTGGCCATTTCATAGCTAGTAAGAAGACAGATAGACTTGTCGAGACAACCAATCGTCAAGTTACTAATAAAATAAAACTTTCTGAAGACCAAAAATGTCCAAACAAAAGACATTTTCAATGTCAACACAAAAACATTCTATAGACGTTTAAGTAAAAGTAGGTAAGATTTATTGCTGACTAAGTAATACAAGAAGGTATAGTGTCTCCTTTCTTTTTTTTTGACTCGTCCTGAACTACTTCCATGTTACTACTATGCCTACAGCACAGACAAAAACATGACAAGAATGACTAGAGCGCTACATTAATTACGTCGGATTAATCCTTGACTGGGAAATAGAATATAGTATACCATTGTCTGAATTTTTTAACTCGACTTGCAACGCTTCTAAGTTATTAAATACATTCATAGGGGGGTGGAATAATAAAGCAAAACCTCACCTCTGCTTGTAAACTATGTCGCGACACACATAAAACGACTTCAGTTATTTCAAAGTGTTCCTTTTCGTAAACTAATAATCCAATCAAGTCCTGAGAATCCAGTCTGCATTATTAGTTAGTATTCAGCAGAATAGAAGGTATACAAATCCATACTCTTCCAAACGGCATAAGTGAAGTGATGCAATATACCCGTGAGAACTCGAAGCAATAGTTCGCACCTGTTACCTATGTTTATTTAAAAAATAAATATTCGTTTTCTCCTATTTTATTTTATTTTTAAATGATTTAAATTTTATTTTATTTATTTTTTAATGTTTAAATGTTTAATTTTGAATTTTAATTGTTAATTTTTATTGAAAATTTTTAATTATAATTTTAATTTTTAATTTTCAACTTTTAATTTTCAACTTTCAATTTTCTTTAACTATTTTCTAATTCATTTCTTATATACATTTTCTTTTTATTTAATGTTACTTTAATGTTCTAATCTTAATATTTTCATTTGTCAATATGTTAATTTTGAATTTTTTTATCAGTATTTAAGTTTAATATTTTTTTTAATTAAAATTTTGAATGTGTTAAACCTGTAAAATTTACATTTTTTTCACTTTTGATATTTAGATCTTCTCTTACATGTTTTAAATTTAGCGAGTTTAAATTCTCGCAACTTTTTAATTGTAAAACTCAATGTCAGCAGTAGTATATCCACTGAGGATTTATGAGCAAAATGTGTTGTTACTGTATATATATATATATATATATATATATATATATATATATATATATATATATATATATAGGGGTTGATGGGTTCTGCGTATAGCCCGGCCTTTGCCCTCCTTCTTTCTCTATTAGCCAGGCGCAGAGGTACTAGCACAGGGACACCTCAAAGGCACCCAGTGTTTGGCATTGTTGCCTGATAATGACAGTGAACGCCGTATCTTTTTTCCCTATCTGGACCTCTTGGGGAAAAATGTCTTGTCATATTCCAAGTATGGGTCGCTCCTATTCCGACAGGTTGAAGGTACAGGTTAGACATCTTGTATGGCTGCTGTTTCCGACTGGTAGTGCAGGAGTCCAAACTCCTCGGTAGCACTAAGAAGGATGCTCCATCAAAAGTTGTATAATATCGTCGGCAACTGTACGTGTCATGTTGAGCATGAAAAATTAACATACAGTTATTCCGGTGGGTTTTCCTTAGGCCACATGCCCTATGGATCAAGTCTCGACTTATGGTCTGATTGTGTGAGTTTATTGGCACTAAACAAGCACCCACTTTGCCCTCCCCACTCTATCTAACACAAAAATGATAATACAAAGTAAAAGAAACAAACCTTAACTAAACACCCACCAAAAGAACTCTACGCATTCGTCCTCGAGGCTAAACTCCACAAATATCCGGGGGCTTAGAACAACATCAATGACGTAGACATTTCTCCTATTAAACCCCCCGGATATCCTAGCACTAAATTAAACAAAACTACAATCTTCCGTCTACTCACACCATTTTGACATGACTAAAATCTTTGACACACATATTCACAGGCTAGAAGTTTATTTTCCGAATACCCTCCCATTGACTAGATAATATGTATTAGGATCAGATGATCAAGCCTACATGTGCTTTAGATTTACCTTACAGAACACCGTCAGTTTCTTATATTTCTTATACCGATCTTCTTCGACCCATGACTGTACACTGCTTAACCTTGTCTCTGAAAGCATAGATACATCACTCTCACTTAACTCGAGTGCCTAAATATATGTGTTTGAGGATTTTAGTACACATCACTGTTACTGGCTTGGATTCTCCAGCTTTACAGAGAAAGCTGGTAACTCAACATATAGTTTCTCGAACGTGCCCTCTTTCTCACAGACTGTCACTTTCCTGTCCCGCCTCCCTGTGGGCCAGCAAGCCTCACTTCTCGACCTGTGTTTGACCTCACTGCCCGAGACTTGTGTGACGAATGTCCATAGATTGCCTGGAAACGCTGATCACATTGTGGTAATGATTGATATCATCCTAAAGTATCGTCTGATGAGCCGTGTGTCACCACAACGAGATGCTAAAGGTGGGCTGATTGGGAATCCATCAAAGATCACAACGGAGACGCCCCATGGAGTGAAACGTTCTTTCACTGCTGATCAGTGCGCAAATGGGTTAACCGAGTGAGTCAAAGCAGGCATTGAAGCACATGTTCACATGTGAAAATTCTACAGCAATCCTCTTTCTCCACAATGGTTTACCTCGGACTGTGCAGCTGCTATTGCTGTGAGGCAACAATCATTTCGAATATTCAGCCGCCATAAGACATCTACTAATAGACAGAAATGTATAGCATCAAGAAACAATTGTAAGACTGTGATAGATTAAGCAAAGAGAAGGTATATAGAAATGACCAGAAAACGCATTCAGTCGCAGAAATTAAGTACCCGTGATTTCTGGAAAATGTTCAATAGTGTGGTGAACAATAAGCAATTAACAATTCCTCCGCTATGATGTAATTTGTACGATAACTGATAAGGCTGAATTACTTGCTCAGCGTTCTGCCTTAAACTCCAGTTTGGACTTCGCAAACCACTCCCTCCCAAATGTCCCATTGTGTGACGACGGCATACTTTATGACCTGGTCATCACCCTTCTTATACCAGTTATAGTAATTAAGAAATGTTCTACTGAACTGGCCCCTGTCCTCTCGAAATTCTACAACATATGGCTTGCCGCATCTGCTTTCCTGATTGCTGTAAAGGTGCCTCTGTGGTACCAGTCTTCAATAATGTTGGAGATAGAACTGACCCTCAGAAGTATCGGCCCATCAGTCTACTTCCGCTATTCGCTAAAATCTTTGAATCTCTACTAAATCTAGCGATAGGATGGCACCTCGTCCATGCTAAACCTCTTTCTGACGATCTACTGCGGATATGCGAACCGTTATCTCTGAACGCATATACCATACACTGCACACGGCAGGTGAAGCTAGGGCGGTAGCGCTTGACATATTCCTAGCCTTTCACAAGGCCTGGCATAAACGTATTCGCATAAAAAGTATTTCATATTGTATAACTGGACATATCTTCTTCTATATAAAAGTGAATGTTTGTATGTCTGTGTGTGTCTGTGTGTTGGTGTGTGTTACTTATAGAAAAAAGTTAGGGAATATACATAAAATATAAAAGTGTATTCTTATGTAAAATTCACAGAGTGAGATCATGGGAGTATTGCCGAATCTCTACACTCACCACTTAGGCGTCTATGGGGCAGATTTTATCAGGGGGGATCGTTTTCAGTTATTTTTCGTTTTATTTCATAGTAATTAGAAAATGCTGAGTCCTATTTTGCTTCAATTACGTAATACTTTGAGATAACTTTAAATTTAATTTAAAGTTTCCTAGCGTCAATTCTGTTTACATAGAGGGGGTAAGAAACTAGGCGAAGGTCCGCCACTAGCTTCCACACCTTCCGACACTCTGTATGTACACAAATACATGTACATGTACATTTTATAATATCTTATATAAGAAAAGTATTCGGCGTTGTCCGGTAAATTATACCTCAAGTACATAAAACAATTTATGGTGTTTAATGAAATTTATTTGTTAGAGGATAGCTAAGGAAGAACGATGACTCAGGTTTAAAAACACAATTTAGGTTTGTTTAAAAAAGGATGAGAATATAGATAACCTATAAAAGTGTATTCTTATATAAAATTCACAGCGTAAGATAATGGGAGTATTGCCGAATCTCTGCACCTTCCCCTTAAGGGTCTATGGGGCAGATTTTATCAGGGGGTGTCGTTTTCAGTTATTTTACATTCTATTTTATAGTAATTAGAAAATGCTGAGTCATATTTTAATTTAATTACGTAATACTTTGTGATAACTTAATTTTATTTAACGTTTCTTAGCGTCAATTCTATTTACATAGAGGGGGATAAGAAACCATGCGAAGCTCCACCACTAGCCTCCACTGCTCGCCACTCTGTACGTACACGAATACGTGTACATGTACATTTTATGATATCTTATATAAGAAAAGTATTCGGTGTTATCCGGTAAATTATGCTTCAATTACATAAAAAAATTCATGTTTTTTAATGAAATTTGTTTGTTAGAGGATAGCTAAGGAAGAACGATAACTAACGTTTGAAAACGCAATTTAGTTTTTTTTTAAAAAAAGGTTAGAGAATATAAAACACATATAAACGTGCATTCTCATGTAAAATTCACAGAATAAGATGATGGGAGTATTTCCGAATTTATAACGCTACCCCTTAGTGGTCCATGGGGCAGATTTCATTAGGGGGTAGTTTTCAGTTATTTTTCATTATATTTTATAGTAACTTGAAATGTGACAATATTAAGCGGATGCAACCATATTAAGCGACCCTGCGAAGGACATGGCCTAGAATACAGCGCTAGTGTGAATTAGCCACGAGCTTATTCAAAACCAAGCACCATCTTAGCTTTCTAATATAAACAAAGTGAGAACAATGTAGGAAAACATGGCCGAACACTCCAGTAAATGAACTCCCCATTTCAAAATTCAATATCGATACGAAATCGTATTTTGTTTTTTGTTTTCCTGTTAACTTTTCTACCCTCGAGTATCAATTGCAATCTAGATCATATCGTTTTTAGGTCAGACTGAAATATACACTTCTTTTTTTTAATTATCATCATTCTTCGCTTATGACACGTTGCTCCCTCATTGTTGTTCTCGTGGCAGGATCTTATCAAATGGTGACAAGAATTCGCCCCCCCCCCTCCCCGTAGAGGTCGACGTATTCTCAATAAAAGAGTAGCGAGAGTCGAGATAAGGCAGTCAGTAGAGAGAATCACAGAAGTGAGCAGTCCGTCAGTGAAAAGGTTGAGCGCGGATTGGCAAGTTGGTTACGAAACACAGACCGTTAGTGGATCAGCAAAAGAATCAGACATAAGAATCCGTCTCTGCCCCACGCATCGAAGATATCACGTCTATCGGGCAGGTGTGTGTCCTCGCCCAACTTAGGACATCATTCCACTGTCAGAAGAATAAATAGCCCCGAATTACCAAGTCCGTCGATCCAATCCAAACCAAGAACCGAGTGAACATTAACATTATCTAACACACTTACCTTGTACCCAACAAGTGTAACTTCTTCTCGTTGATTGTTTTTTTTTAATAATTATACATGGTGGGCCGTACATTTGCTCGCCAGAAGGTGAATCGTAACATATAACGGGCAGCACTTTGCCCGGTCGCCATCAGCATTTGACTCACGTGACTCAATCGCAGTCATTTAAAAACAAAAGTAGAGAATAGTCTTCATTATTAAAAATAAGCATTTAATCGGAATTTTATTGCCCCCCCCCCATCCGAATACAATGTGTAATGCTCTGCAGGCTACATTAATTATATTTGTGTGTTTCAGTGGTGCTCATTTTCCATATTTCTTTTCAGCCAAAGAAAATGGATTTTATATGCAAAGATAATAGGGGTGGGTGATTTTAATGGGGCTCTGTAGGCCTCTTTAATTTCCCAAAGGCCCATTATCACAGGCAGAGCCGGTTGTTTATTTAAAAATAAAAATAAAATTTCTGGTGACATCAAAGTACATTGCTTTCATGATATATCGAATAGGCTTCGTTTAACTATATTAATTTTCATATTAATATTATATTCCCTATCCGTGGGTTAGTGGTTACGACGTTAGAGTTGTTGGCGTTCGATCCCATTCTACTAAAACGATTTTTTTTAATGCTAAACATTTGTCAACACGGTACCAGGGGGATTGGGGGACTAATAGGTTTGTTTATGTCTTGTTACTTTTCTCAAAGTATTTAAAGTTGAGAGATTTTTTTTCCCAAAGAAGTTAATCGATTTCAACAATTGTAATTTTATTTTATTTACTAACTTTGTATTAATTAAAACTTTCTCAGAAATGTCAACAGTGATTGTTAAAACAAACATTTATCTTGTTAATGAATAGTCAGTGATTTTTTTATTGTATGAAATTAAAAACTCAGAATAGTCAACAGTGATTTTTAAAACGAAAATGTATCATTTTATTGTAAAGTCAGTGATTTTTCTTATTGTATGAATGAAAGCTTTCTCAAATAAGTCAACAGTGGTTTCTGAAGTGCAAATGTATCATTTAAATGAGTAGGCATAGTTTTTTTTTTATTGTATGAATTTAAATTATATCAGAATAGTCAATAGTGATCGTTAAAAACGAAAATGTATAATTTAAAATGAAAAATTCAGTCTGGCATTTCAGGTTGACTCGGAGGAAAGAATGGAACTCTTCAATTATTAGGTCCCAGAGAAGTTTTTTTGAATTTTGTTTAAATATAACGTAAAGTTATCTGAGTGAGGCTTGTGAAGCGCGAAGTAGCGAAAAAATGTAAATATGCTTAAGTATCACTTCAAATTATGTAGAACTAATAAAATTTTAATTTATGTTTGGAATAAATAGAACGTAAGTGGATTTGTTTAGTTTTCCGGTGATTGTGTTTAAGTGAATTTGTTATTTAATACTTTATTTATTATTACAATTAAGATTAATAACTGGGCACAGTGTATTTTGTCTGTGTGTTGAATGTACTTTTTGTATGGTTGTGTTCGTATCGTAGCATGTTTTCGATTGTGAAGGTGGTCGGATTAATGTAATCCGTTATTCGATTACAGGGAAGTGTTATGAAAGAAGAATAAGTGAATGATATTCGTGTAATCTGTAAGCGCGATGTTTTGTTATTTTTCTTTAAAAAAAAGTATCTATTCGGTTTGTTTGTTTTGTTACTTTTCTCAAAGTATTTTACGTTGAGGGAATTCTTCCAAAAGAGGTTAATCGATTTCAACAATCTGTATTTTTTTTATGTAGTAACTTATAAAAATAATGAAAATGTTTTTTTGTTATTGTCTGAATTAGAATTTTCTCAAAGTAGTCAACAGTGATTTTTAAAACGATAATTTATCATTTTAATGAATAGTCATGATTTTTTTATTGTATGAATGAAAAGTTTCTCAAAATAGTCAACATTGATTTTTTTATTGTATGAATTAAAATTCTATCATAACAGTCAATAGTGATTGTTACAAACGAAAATTTATAATTTAAAATGAAACATTAAGTCTGGCACCTCCGGCTGACTCGGTGGAATGAATGGAACTCTTCAATTAATAAGTCCAAGTGACGTTTGAAATGCAGAACTATCTTTATTTATTACAGAAAAATGCAAGGATCTAGTTTTTTTGAATAATTAAAAAAAAAAACAGTTAGGTTCAAATAGTGTAGAAGTCACTTATTTGCTTGTTTTTTTATATAAGTGAAAGGTATAGTTATTGGTATATTGATTCTTTATTTGTATATGTCGTAACCGTATAGGTTAAAAAAGAAGAAATGAGCAGTTTGGTTAAAAATGTTTGTGTGCGTGTATTTCGTTAATATTTTTTTTATCGTAGTTGATAATTGAAATCCTATTTCTAAAAAGTATTGTGTTCAGTTTAATGTAATCTGTTATTCGCTTACTTGTAAATGCTACGAAGGAAGAATAAGGAAATGTCAATCGCTTAATCTGTAACAGGTTTTTTTCTGAACTGATTACGTTAGTATTGTAGCAGCAATAATAAGAACTGAAGTAGATGAATGTATAACGGAAATAGTAGAACAGAATCGGTGTATTACCTGAAGAAAAGTTAGATCGGTAAGGGGAATTGGTATAATTGTTTAAGCGTAGTGAATCTTCCAGGCGTTTCGTGAACTGTAGTAGCTGGTTGAGGCTGAGAGTCGGAGATTGCGTAATCTTAATCGGCGGAAGTGACGTAGTCAGATGTATTGAAGGGAGCGTCTGTTATATTTTCTGTGCAACGTATGCTACTTTGTGGTGAGGTGAAGGTATACGTAACGTAAATTATAAGGTGTAAATTGTGTGAAAGTATCCGTTGTGTAGTTGTTCCCGGTGTAGACTGGTAGCGTGGGAGGAGTAAACTGTTAGAGAGAAATGTTCTTGCTACTACATGTACGGTGTATGTTTTGGGGAGAGTGAATGAAGGAAGAATGAAAGTAATGATTTGCCCGAGATGGATGTAAGAGTCTAGAGTTTGCTAAAGAACACGCGCGAGCGAATAAGATCGATGTTGTAGTGAGTGTAGTAATCTATTGAGATCGAGTTTGTTTTCCTATTCGACGCGAAGGTACAGGGGAAAAACGTCTCTACTTTATATATAAGAAGAAGAAAGAAAAATACGTAAAGAATATTAAAGAAAAATATTTGTTTTGTAATTTTGAAAGATTAAAGGAGGATAATTTCTTTTCTATATCACATTATTTTAATTTCATCATCATCATCATCACTTGACGTTTTTGCTGAGAGATAAATGATGCGTTTTGTTGCGCAATTATTTTGGAATGGGCAAACAGTAGAAATTCTACAGTAACATTTTTTTTATTCATTATTAATTTCTTATAACTCTGTGAGTTGTTAATATTTCTTCTGTTCTTATTATTGTTGGTCCCCCGATTTATAAAATCGGGAGACCTATGAATTTCTCTGAAATTTTGCACGAAGGTGTAACTTTGGTCAGGTTAGAAAGTGATATTCACAAAAGGCCCCGAAATGGCAAAAAATGACATTTTTTGCCTCATAACTTGTCATCCATCCATTCAATTTCTCTGAAACTTGGCCAAATATGGATGCAATTGTTCCTAATAGAAAATAAGTATCGCTGACCTTGGAAACAATATGTTTCGCGCCCCCAGGGGGTCAAAAGCCCCCTAAAATGGCAAAAAATGACCCTTTCCTCCCATAACGTTTGATCCATGCATTCAATTTTTCTGAAACTTGGCCAAAATGTCGAGACAATTGTTTTGGATATAAAATGAGCATCCTTGACCTCAGAAACATTCTGGTTCTCGCCCCCAGGGGGTCAAAGGGGGGTCAAAATGCCCAAAATTTCCCATATTGATTCCATTTTACACTCGCACATCGAGTCACATACAGAAGGGGACCACGCACGCACGGCTTGTTGTTCTTATGATTCATTACTTTTTCTACGCGTTTGATTTTCATTTTTATTCACTACTCTTATGTAGTATTTTGTTTTTGTTGGTTTTAGTTATTATTTCTAAATTTTCACAGCAACTGTAGGGCAGTTTTAAAATATTTTTATTGTATATTTTATTCAAGGAATTAGTTATTGGAAATTGTGTTTGGCTAAGATGAATGACTTTAATTGCCAAGTTCAGTTGTTTGCATTCAGTTATAAGTTGGTGTCAATCAAAGAATGTTTTTCTTTCATTTTTATTTCTGCTGTTACTGTTGGTATATGTTAATGTTGGTATATGTTAATGTTGGTATATGTTAATGTTGGTATATTCATGCTTAGATTTAATCTCGATCTTATTATACTCACTATTTTTAGAGCCGTGTTATGAATCTCATTGAATTATTAAACGACCACAATAATTATTGCTAAGCATGCGTTCGATAGGACAAGAAATATTTTTATTATGATTGATGGAAGGTGTTTGACACTGAATCACATATATTGGATTACCATTATCTTTTAATTACGGGTTGTATATATTTTTATTTAAGTTGAGAGTTACATATACATTCTTCCTTCGATAATAACACTTGAACGTTTCTGTTTAACTTACTTACCGTAAATATATTTTTATACTTTTACTTATATATATATATATATATATATATATATATATATATATATATATATATATATATATATATATATATATATATACCATGTATTTACATATATGATAGTGGACACCCTCCGTCAAAAATGACGCGAAATGTATGTTCGCTAGTGTTTGCTCCCGCAATGTATCCTGATATATTACTAAATTATTCTTTAAAATCGAAGAATTACATCAATAATTCATTTTTTTAAATATAAAATAGTATTAACATTCCTGATGGCCTACAGAAAATAAATACCAATCGTTGACTTTTAATTTTTAAGTGCAGGATTTCTTTTTAAATTAATTCCAGGCGGCGAGTAAGTTTAAGGTAATGTTATGATTGTTATTTGCTTTCACTATTTCCTCACAATTTAAAATGGTTTCGTGCGATGGCTAGAAAAAGGCACGTGTTTTACTTGCTAAGTTTTTTCTCGGAAAATGCCTGGGCAGCCCCGTCGCCATTACCTCAGGCGATTAGCAATAAACTAACATCTTCTCAAAGGGTGAGAAGGCAAAGTTGGGAGGGTGGACTCCCTAGAACTGCACAGAACAGACCGACAGAATGAATGCCCGAGGGCCAAGACGGTACCGGTCTATAGGGTGTAGTATCTATCGCAACAGATACTTCACTTTCATCTTAGCCAAAATACTAAGAAGAAGAGACTAGTGGATGGTACACCAGTATATATAGCAATCGAATAGTGGTGTTATATTAGATATTGACAGGTGTTATAAGTTTCCCAGACCAGTAGAGCGGGCCACCTTCTTTTCAGCAAACGTGGTATTATCTTAGGTGTATTTATTCAAATTCATGAAACCTGTGAATATTAGGACGATGGGTCTAGACGTTGAACTCTCGGGAAGAGTGGACTCATCCATGACAATCGCTGGTTGGAATGGTTTCTTGTAACTGTTTAAAGAGAGAAGTGTTGTCTTCGTAGCATTAAATGTAACCATCCATTTTGGGCCCCATTTTACTACAGACTTGCGGTTATTTTCTAAGAATTAATCCATTGCTTTTGAATATGTGTGTGTATCCGCTTTGCCTGAATGGCATGAATAAAGTGTGGGGTCATCAGCAAATATAACCATCCCTGACGCAATTGCATCAGGAGGCTTGTTTATGAAAATCAGGAATAATAAAGATCCAAGTACTGACCCCTGGTGCACACCGGCATTAATGTGATGTCGTTTCGACGTACGGTCATCAGAAACGACCTGGATGTTACTTTTTGATAAGGCTTATAACATTGTTAAAATAGTATATCTGCCACTAGGAATATGGAAAAAAGGAATAGTTCTGCATTGTTAGCAGTCAGGATTGTTTTGTAATGACGTTTTTCTGTGGATGGCCTATATAAATTGGCCTTATTTTTGGCTTGCACTATCTTATTAATGTCTCTCTCTTTTTGTGTTCCTCTCTCTCTCTGTTTCTCTCTATATATCTAGATTCATCACACTCTAGTTGTTTAAAGTTATGCATGTGTATTGTTTATAGACTATATTTTCCTCTGTGAACAACTGACTAAAACTTATTTAGTAAGTAACGACTCTCTGTCTGTATGTCTGTCTGTCTGTCAGTTTGTCTGCCTGTCTCTCTCTGCTGCTCTTTCTCCGTTTGTCTCTATATATCTAGATGTGTCCAACTATATTTGTATAAAGTTAGAAATGTGTATTGTTTATATAATATATTTTCCTCCATAAACAACTGACTAACACTTTAAATAATATATATATGTATATACACGTAGAATTTTCCTATGAACATGATGGAAATAGTCCTGACTTTATAGATGCTCAAACGTTTAGCGTATGAAATAGATATTTTACTATTGTGTTATTTTAAGAAGACAATTGTTTGAATTGTCCAGCTGGGAAACATCGGACTGTTAACATCGAGTATGCGATTTCGATTCTAACATCTATTGCTTTTATAGTAAAATAAAATCAAGAAATATATGTTTACTCTTTTAATATAATGAATGTAAGCGTTGAATTTTAACATATTTAGTAGGTAACGACTCTCTGTCTGTCTGTATGTATGTCTGCATCTATTTCTCTCTCTCTCTCTCTCTCTCTCTGTTGCTCTCTCTATATTTCTCTCTATATATCTAGATTTATCCAACTCTATTAGTATACAGTCAGGTATGTGTATTGTTTATATAATTAATCTCCACGATTACTGCTATTTTTTGTTTTAGTTCCTCATGTTTCCTATTTAGTCTTTCGCTGTGAGTCGGATTTCCGCTCTTCCATCATTGCTTATTCTCTTCCAACCTTGTTTACGGTGTTAGCTTCTTTTCAAAGTTTGGTGATCTGGGTGTCCAGTCTTATTCTCCATACATACTATAGCGGCCCATTCTTTTCATCAGTATTTGTGTAACATAGAACCCCACTCGATTCTGCGTCACGAAACCAAATGTAATACAGGATCCCACACGCTTTTTTCACCCGTGGGTATCGTTGTCGGCCACTCACGCACAGGTGTTTGATATCCCGGTCGCGGTGCCGAGTAAAACAGATATATTACTCTGATCCGGTGTCACTGAACCACTTGTAACATAGGTGGTCCACTTGTATCTCTATCTCTGTGCTCACGCGTCTGGTTCTCTGCGCATAAATCTTGCCGGACTGTGAACACCCTCTTTGGGTCGATGATCGTTAATAGTGGCTGTAAAAATCAAAGATGATTCGAATCTCATCGGGGTCGGATGATGATTTCGTGATTCTGTGAAGGCAAAGTTACACAACAGAACAATTCGACAATAGGAATAATTTAAACAACTCAGCGGTTTCTTTTTGTATCAATGAATTATTAAAAACAATTAAAAGAAAGTATTAATTTTACACTTGAATTTTAGTATCTATTGTTTTGGTAACATGTCTTTGTTTACT
>OY744521.1:16316800-16346800 GCA_963556195.1 Sepiola atlantica | reverse complement strand
TCATTAATAAAAAATGATATATCAAGAGCGTATAGTTGTCATGGATGTAGGCGATATATTGACGACCTTGTTTGCATTAATGATAGCGAAGAGTTTGTAAATACTAAACATTTAATATATCCTAAAGAGTTAAAATTAAACTTTGAACATAAGGGAACACAAGCTACTTTTCTTGATTTGGATATAAAAATTGAAGATAACATATTTATCTATAAAATTTTTGATGAAAGAAATTCATTCGTTTTTCGTATCGTGCGGATGCCATATAAAAATATTATTTGCCCTGTGTATATATTTTACGGGAGTATTATGTCCGAATTTCTGAGCATTGCTCGTGTTACCTTAAAATTAGTAGATTTCATGCCACCAATTTCTGACCTAATAATAAGAATGATTAAACAAGTTGGCGATCAAAATAAAATATTTAGACAATTTAATAAGGCAATTACCCGCCATCCTGATGCTTTTAAGTCTTATCAAATTAATCAAAATAAATTGATAGAACAACTCCAAAGCTATCTAAATAAAAATAATGTAGAATATGTATAAACGTATATATAACACATATACAAATTATAATGAGAAAAAGAAAAACAATAATAATAAACACTAGAAAGGGAGAAAGAAAGAAAGAAATGTTAAAAAAGAAGAAGAAGAAAGAGAAAAAATCGACAGTTATAAACGCCGATTGGAACGCTGTGAATGAGAGGGAAACATCTGCAGTTGGCTTGTGACCGCAGATTGGAAACGCTGTGAGTAGAAAATGAAGATTAGTATTTATTTGAGGTTGATTACAAAGGGGAGATGGACTACAAAGGAGGAGGAGGGGGAGGAGGGACTAAAAGTATATATATATATATATATATATATATATATATATATATATATATATATATATATATATTGATATGTTGATATTTTTTATATTTATAATATAAAACTAAAAATAAGAATACATTAATCACCTAAATAATAGTGTAATGGATTCGTCCAAACCCTTTAAAATGCAGCAACATATTTGTAAGTAATGGATAAATTTCATTAGACAGACGAACAGCACAGGTAAGGAATACTTTTTTACTTTTTATTTTTTATTTATTTTTTTTATATTTAGTTTTAATGGTTGAGAATCTGCCGAGACTATATATATAGATAAATAGATATATACATAGGTATGTGCGTATACGTGTTTGCTAAATGCACATAAAACGCGGTCTCATTTAAATTGTCTACGGTTGAGAAAAGTATAAAATAAATTGTTCATAAAAATATGTTTACCTTTCAACAGAAATGGTTATATTCCTATCTCAAACAAGTAAACTATCTACAGACAATATTGTCTTATGCTCAACCAGATGTTACCGCTTATATATAATATTGCTTTTCAAATCTAAATATCCATAAAATTATTTCATAAAAATTGCTTAATTCCATGAATAGTACCGACACTAATAAGAAATGTGAGCCTTTTTACAGATAAATATGGTTTTCTTTATTTATGTATGTATGTTTACATGAACTTACATAAAACAACGATGACAAATAACATTTTTGTTAACAGTAATTGTGACAGGTAAACACATTTTCAAACGGATATAACTTATTCTGTTCGGAGTGATGGGTGTGTATTCGTGATTAGCTGAAATACACATCCTACGTTCATAATTCTACGACATCATTACATTAATTGTTAACTAGCCATGACGATCAAAAGTTGCCCAGGATCCATTAAGTTCAACTTTTTTTCAAACATTTCTATGTTCTATAACCACGCATCAACTTCGAGTATTTCTATTTTAATTTATTTTTCTGTTTAGGTGCTTATTTAAAAATACCTTCATATAAACAATATGTCGCACCAGATTATGTATTTTTAAAAAATAAATTGTAGCGAAGTTCGTTAATCTATTGGCAACATGGTCCAACAATAACGAACAAAAATTAGCTCGTCAAATTTAAAGTTTGATATGTCAGTTCAAATGTTATTAAAGTACAGTAATTATTATATCAATACAGAAACACAAGCATTTTACTCATATTCTATTCCATATAACAATTAGTAATTTTCATTTAAAACCTGATAACTTTGTCCCGTAGAACAATTAGTAATTTATATTTTAAAACCCTTAATATCTAATATTATTATATATTATACTATACACACTTCTACTAATTTTACTGAATAACTTGTAATGTTGACTATTTCTAAGTTGAAATAATATTTCTTTGTGTTAACGTTTTACTTCCTATCTAAGATTCGTTTTCTGTTTTGGTTTCGCCACGGTTATCTCAGTTTGACTGTTGGGAGGTGACGGTGGTTAAGTCGACTGAAGACCTGGGTGTTCCATGTTCGAATCGAGTCGTTTCCACAGTACCACTTTCACTTAGGGATGTTGGCAACCTTCTCGTGGTCCTTTCCGTAAATACCGGATGTCTTTCGAGAACGATTTCTAACTGGGAAAAAATCGGGTAAACTAATGCCAACACCAGAATAATCTGATTCACACGAAAGAAGAAGTTTGAATGTGAAATTCGTCTCTGTAATAAAGGAAGATCTGTGGATTCTTTGACTTGTTGTTGGGTTATTATCTCCAACCACCTCGAAGCCTCGAAGTTTGGTTTCTTGATATGTTTACGGATGTGACAGGGAATGTTTGGAACTAGACAGGGGAATAGTTATTATCGTGAGAAATGTGTGAATTGCAGAATTCTTTACGTTTAGGTCGCTAAAAAAGCCGAATTCTACAGACCTGCAGATCGATTAAACTTGTTCATTTACCGTGGTTATATTCCAATGCCTTTTGGCACATTTATCTGTCCGCTGATTTACATTATACACTTAGAATTCTCTTCTTTCTGTGTTGATTAATAGTGAGCTGATGGTACGAGCTCAGCGTGCAGAGTCGAAGGTGATTTAGTGAATGGGTTCGCATCCTTAGACCAGTAGTTCTTAACATTCCCTACACTGATGATTGCATATTGCATGAAACATTAGTGTATGTAGGTAGAAATATCCTTAAATACATGCATTGCTTTTCATAATAACCTTTGTGTTTACAGTAATTGTGATAGTTGAAGACAATAGCAAATATTTTCAAACAGCTATAACTTATGGTTTTTCGAACGATGTCAGTGTATTCGTGATTAGCTGAAATACACACCGTACATTCACAATTCTAAGACACACTTGGCGGAATAATTAGCTTTAGGTTTAACAAGCTGTGATGACCAAAAGTTGTCCGAGATCCATGAAGTTCAACGTTTTTATAAACATTTCTATTTTCTATTACAGCGCCTTTTTTCTGTTAGGTTCAGTATTTAACCTAAACCAGCAACTAATTAACTTTCACTAAAAGAATAAGAGTAATTCTTCTGATATTTCGGATTGTTAGATGAAGGATGATCATTTGTAGAAGTTGGTATATTCGGACTACTGTTCTTATCTGGGATTTTTTTATCAAAACGTTTCGGCCAATGTAACCTCCGACGTTCTGTCGAACTCGGGAATCTGGGCGGAATTTAAAACGGAACCTGTTATTAAATCCACGACTGCCATGACTGCATGGTTAGTTATTTGATCTTTGCATTCAACCACAAAATGGTGACATTTTTGAGATCCTCCAGAAATGAAACATCCTTTTGGGAAAAATGAATGTTTTATTGTTTTGTGATTTAATGCAATTGATACCCGTCAATGAAAACAAAAAACAGTTTTTTATATAATTATACCATGCCAAAAGAAATTTGCATTAGTGCAACATCATTGTGGAAATACTTTGAACATGATGAACTTACAATTAATAGTAAACGAAAAGAAGACAAAGACAACTATGTTGATATTATGGGAAGAATTAGGATTGGTGTTCTATCAGACTGTGATATAAGCATTCTTAAAAAAAGCATGTTTATATCAGAGATAGAAAAGCGACTGCAAAAGTGTCTGAAAAATTGCTTGAGATGTACGCTACACCTGAATTTAATTGTGTTTAAATTTTGCCTTTAAACGAAGATGTTGATGAGTTCAATAATGAAATGATAAAACAATGCAAAATTAATACAGTGGAAATTGCTGCAAAAAATGCTTGCGGGTAACAAGTAAATGGAAGAAAAAAGAAAACTGTTACAATTGGCAAAAACAAGAAAACATCTGACACTGCTGGGCTTGAAACACTGCTTAAAGTTGGAATAGGAGCAAGAGTGATACTGAAAAGAAACATTGGCGGAGATCAAGGATTATGCAATGGTGTTATTAAAAATGGAAACAATGTTGACAACATTTTGGTGTCTTTTGATACAAATAAAAACAAATCCATTTCAATTGGCTGAGTTCAAGTAGACTATGAAATTTCTCGTGGCGTTTTTGTCACTTGAAAACAATTTCCATTGTCACTTGCTTACTCTATAATAATTCACAAATCACAAGGAATTTCTGTAGATGGAATAATTGCTGATTTAGAAAATCAGATAGTTTCTGATGGGCAAGGTTATGTGCCCATTCCAAGGTCCAGAAAACTTTGTAATGTGTATCTTTGTGACTTTGATCCTAGATTATTTATCATGGTTGATAAATCTGCATTGGAAGAGTACACCAAACTACGGGCTAGTACTGGAAGAGCAGAGTTGACCCCTTTGCCACCTTGAATGAAAAAAAACCCTTTGCCTGGCAAATAATCTAGCATACCCCAAAAAAGAACTAAAATATTATTTTGAAGAAAATACAACCCACTTTCCAAGAAGAAGAAAAGAAATGAAATTAGCCAAACTTTAGTTCCTGTGCATCTTTTGATTAATCAAATTACGTTTTAAAATACATAAAAATACGTTTCAAAAATACGTTTAAAAACACATCTTAAAGCGGCTTGAAAAAGTGACAAATTCTTATGAAATGTCTAATTTGTGTTTTCATTGTTTGTACTTATTGTACTTTTTGCACTGACGATGGCCAAACCGAGAGTTTGAAAACGTACATCTGTAAATATTTTGAAATACTTTAAAATTCTTGAAAACGATATCCTTTCGTGTAGCCGAAACAATTGTTTGCCTTGATTAAACATATACCCTTCATCATCATTTATCAGGGTAATATATATATATATATATATATATATATATATATATATATATATAATTTATTTAGATACTGTATATTACATAGTTCAGCAATGTACCGCGGTTTCATCCAAAAGGGTAGATTTAGACATCTTTAGTAAATATTCGTGCCCAGTAGAATCATCGGCAAGCTGAAAGGATTGTAGGCACGCCTGACAGGGAATGGCGTCAACAATGACAGAAAAAACGGTGCACCTCTGAGGGTGTCCCCGAAAAAATCCGGTGTGGGAAGCGATTAACAAGGGCTCAAGGGGAGCCTTCATTTTTTACGAGGTTGCATTTATTATTTATTTATCCGTTAGCAAGTTGTATTTATTTATGTATTTATTTATTTAATTATCTGTTCTTTTTTAATGTTATTATTATATCTGAAAAAATACGAAAGGGATGGCTGCATAGTTTACCGTTTTGGCCTGTGAAACTAGTGTGCTTATTCATTGTCGTATTTTTTTTAGGTATAATAATAACATTAAAAAAGAACAGATAATTAAATAAATAAATAAATAAAACTTGCTAACAGATTAATAAATGATAAATAAAACATCCTAAAAAATGAAGCCCCCCCTTGAGCCCTAGTTAATCGCTTCCCACACCGGATGTTTTTCGGGGACACCCTACGAGATGCACCGTTTTTTCTGTCATTGTTGACGCCATTCCCTGTCAGGCGTGCCTACAATCCTTTCAGCTTGCCGATGATTCTACTGGGCACGAATATTTACTAAAGATGTCTAAATCTACCCTTTTGGATGAAACCGCGGTACATTGCTGAAATATGTAATATACAGTATCTAAATAAATTATATTAGCTCTCTTATATGATCGAGCACTTTATTTGGTTTCTTTTCATATACAACCTGTAACTCTCTCTCTCTCTCTCTCTCTCTCTCTATATATATATATATATATATATATATATATATATATATATATATATATATATATATACACACACAAACAGGGTGTGGAATCAAATCCAACACTTTACAAAAAGAAAACGAAATAGGTAATAACACAAGAAGTTGTATATGCAGAGACTCAACAGTTTATTCAGCAACAGTTAGAGTTACATACTAAATTAGTTTACAGTGTAGCCACCGCTGGCAAAGACGACCATCTTAAGGCTGGCGCGAAATGAGTTACACGCTTTGGCAATAATGTCTTTGTCGAATGCCTCCATAATGGCAGCCTTCAGAAGGTCTACCTCAATCGCGCCACAGAAGATATATTCAAGAGGTCTGACGTCAGTAACATTGTTGAACAGTCATGCCGAGTTGTCTTGGTCGTGTATGCAGAAGCTGAGTGTTGCTGAAAGACGTGGGGTATTGGGCGGCAATCTCATCAATCAAGGGCTTCACCAGGCTTCTCAGCATCTCCTGGTATTTCGTTTACTTTTTGTCAAGTGTCGGATTTTGCTGCAACATCCAGTATGTTGAAGTAGTATTATATTTCATGTATGCTATTCAAGTTATTTCCAACGATGTAGGGCAAATGGTTCAAGCATAAAAACAGTATTATTTTATTTTATGCTACTCAAGTTATTTCCAATGAGGTAGGGCTAATCGTTCAAGCATAAAAACAGTATTCTTTTCTATTGTTATTCAATATTTTGAACGCCCTGCAGTCTTTATCGGGAATGATGACATGAGTTTACTGAACCGCGTGGTTGTAAAAAGAAGATATGAAGCCGCTTTGGTGCGAGCTCGTTATGATCTTAAATTGGGTTATCATATGTCTTCATTGACGATGGGTGGGATGCCAACCAAGTGTTGTTTAAATGTGTTTAGAGTCTAGTGCGTGGGTTTTTTTTTACAGTGATGTGGCTATTTATTTTTTTATTATTATTTATTTTTTTATTTCGGTGCGAGTGTATATTCGGGTAACTTTATTTTTTATATATTTATTGTAGTATGTCTAGGGGCCGTTTCAGTGTTGCTAAATATTCGTGTCATTTATATGTTGGTACGTTCTTATTTATAGAATTAAAATTAGAAGTGTAATTATTTGTGGAAGGCTTAGAGCCAGCTCTCGATTTGTCAAGCTAACAGGACACCCAATTAAACGTTCTGATACTTGCATATTGGTTTCGAAAAATACATTTTATCAATAAATTATTTGCCTCCCTATCAATCAATCGAACAATGAATCATTATTAGACAGCAATTTTGATATTTCCAATGTATTTTCAATATTTTTTTTTCGATAAATAGATATGTTTGTTTTTTATTATTACGGTATCATTTGGTGATTGAATAATTAATTGAACAAAAAGCAAACACATATTATTTGATTAAATGTATTTGCTTGCCTGTTAGCGTTTACTTCCAGTTGTGTTCATCTTATCTTAGGTTGTAAATAAAACTAATAATAAAACTATTAGATTAGTTGCTTTTCTGTTACAATAAAGCAAAGTACTTTTGTGTGTTTATTATTTAACTTTATTTAACTTAACAATCTGATCATGCTGGTATGGTTATATTCGTGTTTTCTTTTCTTTTCTACTTTATTGATTAACAAAATATAGGTATCTTATATGTATATATATATATATATATATATATATATATATATATATATATATAACTTAATGTCTGTAGGTGTAATGTTTGTGTGGTCCCTATAGAAAGGATGGTTAGAGAATCTTCATAAAATCTGAAAAATGTATTCTCAGGCAAAATTTACCGAGGAAAACACTAGTCGTATTTCCGCAAATCTAAATGCACCCTAAGGGATCTATGAGGGCATAAGCCCAAATATATCCGATCCTTATAAAATTTAAATCATTTTAGACTTAAAACGAAAATAAAATTAAGTAATCCTGGGCGACGCCGAGTAGATACAATTACTATACGTATGAAAGAAAAGTTGGTTGTTTGTAATGAAGATAGTCTAGTGTGTTTTTTTTTATTGTGTACTGCTCGTTTTGACTCGAGTCATCCATCAATTGGCAATGTAACATTCGCCAAGTTCATGCAAATTATTGACTTCCATTATGTGTATCTCATAAGTGATTTTTTTACATAGTAGTCGGCGTGTTAATGTTATATTAGATTAGTTGTTCAAAGAAGAAAAAAATAACCTAAGTAAATAACAGAGAAAAAAATCACACACCCACTCCAAACAATCGACAATTCTAAAAAGTTTTGTCAGAAAGGAAAATAATTTGGCAATTGGTGAAGTCTTTCATAACTGGTTTGAAGGCAATCGGGATGTTCACCAATTCTTTTGGGCTGAACATTTTTTAAAGTTTTTTCTTTGTTACGAAAGCTGCCGACAGTAAACACAAGGTTGACTTTCTACTTTCCTAAAGAATTTAGGAACATAAAAGTAGTCAAGAAAAGTATTTATTTTTAGAAACTTTGTCTACACGCCGTGGAATGGTGCAGCCTTTTTGTACACTGATGAGCCACTATTTATCAAGGTCAAAAGCCACTCAAGGATAAGGGTAAATGAGATGAATGGATTGTCAGTTAAATGATGTTGAATATTATGAGAGAATGTACGCTCATAAATAGAATGAACACAATTGGTTCACTTATAAGAGCGGTTTACGATAAGTAGTTTACATAGGATTTGAAGATTCCCATGCTGTAGTGCACAAGAAAGCAGTCCCATGGTACTGTGTTCCACCGATGTGTTATTGAAAATAAAGAAAAACTCAGTACTGTTGTTTCGTCTTTCTTTCATTGGTTTGGAGTTGAACAATATATTATTTTGTGTATTAAATATGCAGGTAGATGCAGTAGCTAATACATATGGATGTAACACATATAGATGCAGTAGCTAATACATATGGATGTGAAACATATATATGCAGTAGCTAATACATATGGATGTAACACATATAGATGCAGTAGCTAATACATATGGATGTGACACATATATATGCAGTAGCTAATACATATGGATGTAACACATATAGATGCAGTAGCTAATACATATGGATGTAACAAATATAGATGCAGTAGCTTATACATGTGGATGTAACAAATATAGATGCAGTAGCTTATACATATGGATGTAACAAATATAGATGCAGTAGCTTATACATGTGGATGTAACACATATAGATGCAGTATCTAACACATATAGACGAACCACATATAGACCCAATTAGCAAAGAAATATGGATGTAAAACATATAGATCCATTAGCTAATACACATAGATGTAACACATATAGATGCATTAGCTAATACACATAGATCTAACACATAGATTCATTAGCTAATATATATGGATGTAACACATATAGATGCAGTAGCAAATACATATGGATGTAACACATATAGATACAGTAGCTAATGCATATGGATGTAAAACACATAGATGCAGTAGCTAATACATATGGATGTAACACATATAGATGAATTGGCTAATACATATGGGTGTAACACATATAGATGCATTGGCTAATACATATGGATGTAACACATATAGATACAGTAGCTAATACATATGGATGTAAAACACATAGATGCAGTAGCTAATACATATGGATGTAACACATATAGATGAATTGGCTAATACATATGGATGAAACATATATAGATGCATTGGCTAATACATATAAGTGTAACACATACAGATGCATTGGCTAATACACGTGGATGTAACGCATATAGATGCATTGGTCAATACATATAGATATGCTCTGTATGGATGCATTAGCTAATGCACATAGATATGATACATATAGATGCATTAGCTAATCCATGCAGATATGTTACATTAGATGCATTAGCTAATGCATGTAGATGTGTTACATATAGATGCATTAGCTAATGCATGTAGATATATGACATATAGATGCATTATCTAATGCATGTAGATATGTTGCATATGGATGCATAATCTTATGACATGTAGATATGTTACATATAGATGCATAAGATAATGCATGTAGATATGTTACATAAAGATGCATTAGCTAATGCATATAGATATGTTACATATAGATGCATTAGCTAATTCATGTAAATATGTTTTTTCTTGATGCATTAGCTAGTGCATATAGATATGCTACATATAGATGCATTAGCTAATGTATATAGATAAGTTATATATAGATGCATAAGCTGATGCATGTAGATATGATACATATAGATACATTAGCTAATGCATATAGATATGTTACATATAGATGCATTAGCTAATGCATCTAGATATGCTACATATAGATGAATTAGCTAATGAATATAGATATGCTACATATAGATGCATGTACTTATTCATGCAGATATGCTACATATAGATGCATCAGCAAATGCATATACATGTGTTATTTATAGATGCATTAGCTAATGCATGTATATATGCTACATATAGATTCATTAGCTAATGCATATATGTATGCTACATATATATGCATATAGATATGCAAAATGTATTAATGCATGCAGATGTGTAACATATAGAGGCATTTTCTAATGGGTGTAGATATGTTAAATATAGATATATTCTCTTTGGGGAGGAGTAAGTATATTGCTTACTATATGAGGCGCCTCTACCGCGGAATGCTGACGGGTCTGCCCAGGCAATTATAAAAACACCAGAGTTCTCAAATGCTCGAGCTGTCGTTTTTTATTATTTTCCTGACTTTGTGTCACATCTTACCTTGTGGGAGAAAGATAAATTACACCGATACGTTACATATATATGCATATAGATATGCTACATATAGATGCATTAGCTAATACACATGGATGTAACACATATAGATGCAGTAGCTAATACATATGGAAGTAAAACTTATAGATGCATTAGCTTATACACATGGATGTAATACATATAGATGAACTAGCTAATACACATACATGTAACAGATGCCGTAGCTAATATATATGGATGTAACACATATACATGTATTAGTTAATACATATGGATGTAACACATATAGATGCAGTAACTAATACATATGGAAGTAACACATATAGATAAAGTAGCTAATAGATATGGATGTAACACATATAGATGCATTAGAACATACACATAGATGTTATACATATAGATGCATTAGCTAATACACAAAAATGTAACACACATATATGCAGTAGCTACTACATTATGTAAAACATATAGATGCATTAGTTAATACATATCGATATAAAACATGTAGATGCATTAGCTACTACAGATAGATGTAAAACATATAAAAACATTAGCTTATACACAAATATGTAACACATATAGATGCAGTTGCTAATAGATATATATATGTCACAAATATAGATGCAGTAGCAAATACATATTAATGTAACACATATAGATGCATTAGCTAATAATATGGATTAAACACATATAGATGCATTAGCTAATACACACAGATGTAACACATATAGATGCAGTAGCTAATACATATAAATGTAACACATATAGATGCAGTCGCTAATACACATAGATGTATTACATATAGATGCATTAGCTAATAAATATGGAGATAACACATATAAATGCAGTAGGTAATACATATAAATGTAACACATATAGATGCATTAGTTTATAATATTGATTAAACACATAGTGATGCATTAGCTAATACACACAGATGTAAGACATATAGATGCAGTAGCTAATACATATGAATATAACACATATAGATGTAGTAGCTAATACACATAGATGAAATACATATAGATGCAGTAGCATATAAGCCCAGACGTAACACACATACATGCAGGAGTTAATACCTATAGATGTAACACATATAGATGCAGTAGCTAATACACATAGACGTAACACATATAGATGCATTAACTTATACATATGGATGTAACACACATAGATGCAGTAGCTAATACACATTGATGTAACACATGTATATGCATTTGCTAATTCATATGAGTGAAACACACACTGATGGTTTAGCTAATACATATAGATTTGACACATATAGATGCATTAGCTAATACACTTACATACAAAACATGTAGATGCATTAGCTAATATGGATTTAAAACATATAGATACATTAGCTAATACACGTACATGTAACACATATAGATGCATTAGCTAATATATATAGATTTAACACATATAAATGCATTAGCTAATACGCATAAATGTTACACATATAGATGCATTAGCTAATACATATAGATGCAATACATATAGATGCAGTAGTAAATACATATGGATGTAACACATATAGATGCATTACCTTATACATATTGATGTAACACATATAAATACAGTAGCTAATACATATTGATGAAACACATATATGGAATAAGCTAATACATATATATGTAAAACACGTATATGCATTAGCTAATACTTATGGTTGTCACACATATAGATACATTAGCTAATACGTACTATGTAACACATATAGATGCATTAGCTAATACACATAGATGTAACACATATAGATTCATTAGTTAATACACATGGATTTGACACATACAGATGCATAAGCTAATATATTTGGATGTAACACATATAGATACAGTAGCTAATACATATGGATGTAAAACACATAGAAGCATTAGCTAATACATATGGATGAAAAACATATAGATGTAGTAGCTAACACATATGGATGTAACACATATATATATCTTAGCTAATACATATAATTGTAAAACATATAGATGCAATAGCTAATACATATAGACGTACCACATATATATCTATTATCTTATACATATGGATGTAAAACGTATAGATGCATTGGCAAAAAAATATGGATGTAAAACATATAGATGTATTAGCTAATACACATAGATGTAGTAGCGTATACACATCGATGTAACACATATAGATGCAATAGCTAATACATATTGATGCAACACAAATAGATGAAGTAACTAATACGTATTGATGAAACACATATAGATGCATTAGCTCATACATATGGAATAAACACAGATAGATGCATTTGCTAATACATATGGGTTCAACACACATATATACATTGGCCATACATATGCGTGTAACTCATATAGATGCATTGGCTAATACATGTAGATTTAACACATATAGATGCAGTATCTCATACATTTGGATTTTTAAAAAATACATGCATTAGATATATCATATGGATACAACACATATAGATGCATTAGCTAATTAATATGGATTCAACACACATAGATGCATTGGCTAATACATATGCGTGTAACAAATATAGACGAATTGGCTAATACATGTAGGTTTAACACACATAGATGCATTGGCTAATACGTATAGGTCTCACACACATATGCATTGGCATATACATATAGGTGTAACACACATAGATGTATTGGCTAATACATATGGGTGTCACACACAGATGCATGGGCTAATACAAATGGTTGTCACACACAGATGCATTGGCTAATACACATAGATGTAACACATATATATGCATTAGCCATATCAAAAAGATGCCACACACATAGATGCATTGGCTAATACATATAGATGCAACACACAAAGATGCATTTGCCAATACATGTACGTGTTTCACACATACATGCATTGGCTAATACATATTAGTATCACACACAGATTCATTGGCCAATACATATACGTGTAACACACATAAATACATTGGTTAATACATATGGGTGTGACACACACATGCATTGTCTTATACATATAGGTTTTACACATATAGATGAATTAGTATCATCATATGGATGTAACACATTCAGATGCATTAACTAAATCACATGGATATAAGACATTCAGATGCATTAGCTAAATCATATATATGTAACACATACATATGCATTAGCTAAATCATATGGATGTAACACATACATATGCATTAGCTAAATCATATAGCTGTAACACGTACACATGCATTAGCGAAATGATATGGATGTAACACATACGGATGCATTAGCATAATCATATGGATATAAAACATATATGTAACACATATACATGCCGTAGCTTATACATATCGATGTAACACATATCAATGCATTAGCTTATACACTTATCTGTAACACAAATAGATACAGTGGCTAATACATATTGATTTAACACATATATATACATGAACTAATACATATTGATGTTATACATATAGATGCATGAGCTAATACAAATCAATGTAACACATATAGATGGATTTGTTAATACACATTAAAGTAACACATATAGATGCATTAACTAATACACCTGGATGTGACACATATAGATACAGTAGCTAATACATATGAATGTAACACATATATATGCAGTAGCTTATCCATATAAATGTTACACATATAGGTGCATTAGCTAATACACATAGATGTAATACATACAGATGCAGTAGCTAACACACATACATTTAACACATATAGATGGAGTAACTAATACATATAGATGTAACGCATATAGATGTATTACCTAATACATATTGATGTACACATACAGATTCATAAGCTAATACATATGGATGCAACACATATAGATCCATTAGCTGATACACATTGATGTAACACATATAGAGCATTAGCTAATACATATGGATGTAATACATATAGATGGATTAGGTAATACATATGGATTTAACAAATATAGATACATTAGCTGATACATATAGATGTAACACATATAGATTCATTAGCTAATACACATACCTGTAACACATATAGATGCATTAGCTAATACATATGTATTTACCACATATATATGCATTAGCTAATACATATCGATGTAACACATATAGATGCATTAGCTAATGCACATAGATTTAACACATATCAATGCATTTGCGAATAGACATTGATTTAACACATATAGATGCAGTAGCTAATACATATTTATGTAACCCATATAGATAGAGTAGCTAATACGTATAGATGTAACACATATATATGCATAAGCTAATACATATGGAATAAACACCCATTGATGCATTGGCTTATAAAAATGGGTTTCACACACAGATGCATCGGCTAATACACATGCATGTAACACACATAGAGGCATAAGCTAATTAATATAGTTGCAACACACATAGATACATTGAGCAATACATGTATGGGTAACACACATACATGCATTGGCTAATACATATGGGTGTAACACACAGATGCATTGGCCAATACATATGGATGAAACACATACAGATGCATTAGCTAAATCATATTGATATAACATATTGATATAACACATACAGATGCATTAGCTAAATCATATGGATGTAACACATACAGAGGCATTAGCTTAATCATATGGATGTAACAAATACAGAGTCATCAGCTTAATATTATGTATGTAACACAAATAGATGCATTAGCTAAATCATATGGATGTAACACATACAGATAAATTAATTAAATCATATGGATGTTACACATATAAAGCATTAGCTCATACACATACATGTAACACATATAGATGAAGTAGCTAATAAACATAGATGTAACACATATACAAGCATTAGCTAATTCATATGGATGCAACACACATAGATACATATAGGTGTCACACACAGATGCATTGGCTAATACAAATGGGTGTCACACACAGATGCATCGGCTAATACACATCGATGTAACACATATAAAGGCATTAGCCATATAATATAGATGCCACACATATAGATGCATTTGCTAATACATATGGTTGCAACACACATACGTTCATTGGCTTATACATATAGATGCAGCACACACAGATGAATTGGCCAATACATTTAGGTGTAACACACTCACATGCATTGGCTAATACATATTGGTATAACACACATATTCATTAGCCAATACATATAGGTGTAACACGCATAGATGCATTGTCTAATACACATGGGTGTCACACACAGATGCATTGGCTTATAAATATGGGGTTAACACATATAGAGGCATTAGCTCAATCATATAGATGTAACACATTCAGATGCATTAGCTGAATAGTATTGATGTAACACATTACGATGTATTAGCTAAATCATATGAATATATATCACATTAAGATGCATTAGCTAAATCATATTGATGTAACACATACAGATCTATAAGCTAAATCATATGGATGTAACACATACATATGCATTAGCTAAATCATAAGGATGTAACACATACAGATGCATTAGCTAAATCATATGGATGTAACACATACAGATGCATTAGCTCATACACATAGATGTAACACATATAGATGCAATAGCTAATAAACATATATGTAACACATATACATGCAGTAGCTTATACATATCGATGTAACCCATATAGATGCAGTAGCTAATACATATTGATTTAACACATATATATGCATTAGCTAATACATCTGGATGTAACACATATAAATACAGTAGCTTATCCATATAAATGTAAAACATATATAAACATTAGCTAATACACATAGATGAAATAAATATACATGCAGTAGTTAATACACATATAATTGACACATATAGATGTATTAGCTAATAAATATTGATGTAACGCATATAGATAGATTAGCTAATATATGGAAGCTACACATATAGATCCATTAGCTGATACACATAGATGTAACACATATAAAGCATTAGCAAATACATATAGATATAATACATATAGATGGATTAGATAATACATATGGGTGCCACACATATAGATGCATTAGCTGATACATATGGATGTACCACATATAGATTCATTAGCTAATACATATACCTGTAACACATATAGATGTATTAGCTAATACATATGTATTTAACACATATAGATGCATTAGCTAATACATATAGATGTCACCCATATATTACATTTGCTTATACATATCGATGTAACACATATAGATGCATTAGCTAATACATATAGATTTAACACATATCAATGCATTTTCTAATACACATAGATTTAACACATATAGATGCAGTGGTTAATTCATATGGATGTAACATACATATACGCATTAGCTAATACATATGGATGTAAAACATATAGATGCATTAGCTAATACACATAGATGTAACACATATAAATGCATTAGCTAATACATATGGATGAAACATATATAGATAAAGTAGCTAATACTTGTAGATTTAACACATATATATGCATTAGCGAATACCTCTAGATTTAACAAATATATATGAATAAGCAAATACATAGATGTTACACATATAGATGCATAAGCTAATACATATAAAATAAACACCCATAGATGCATTGGCTAATAAAAATCGGGTGTCACACACAGATGCTTCGGCTAATATACATAGATGTAACACATCTGGATGCAACACATATAGACGCATTAGCTAATACATATAGTTGAAACACACATAAATGCCATGGCTAATTCATATGGATGAAAGCACATAGATGCATTCGCCAATACATGTAGGTGTAACACACATACATGCATTGGCTTATACATATGGGTGTAACACACAGATGCATCTGCTAATACTTATATTTGTAACACACATAGATGCATTGGCTAATATATATGGGTTTTACACACATAAAGGCATTAGCTAAATCATATGGATGCAACACGTACATACAACTACAGATGCATTAGCTAAATCATATGAATGTAACACATACAGATGCATTAGGTAAATCATATTGATGTAACACACAGAGGTTGCATCAGCTAAATCATATGGATGTAACATATACATATTCATACGCTAAATAATATGGATGTAACACATACAAAGTCATTAGCTAAATACTATGGATGTAACACATATAGATGAATTAGCGAAACAATATGGATGTAACACATACAGATGCATTAGCTAAATCATATGGATGTTACACATATAAAGCATTAGCTTATACACATAGATGTAACACATATAAATGAAGTAGCTAATAAACATATATGTAACACATATACATGCAGTAGCTTATAGATATAGATTTTACACATATAGATACATTAGCTAATACATATGCATGTCACACATATAGATGCATTAGCTTATACATAAAGATGTAAAACATAGATATACATTAACAAATACATATAGATGAAACACATATATATGCATTGGATGATACATATTGGTGTAACACACATTAATGCATTGTCTTATACATAAAGGTGCAATACTCATAGATGCATTGGCTAATACATATGGGTGTAACACACATATGCATTGGCTAATACATATGGATTTACCACATATAGATGCATTAGCTAATACATTTGGATGTAACACCTATAGATGCATTATCTAATACAGATGGGTGTAACCCATATAGAGCATTATCTAATACATATGGACGTAACACATATAGATTCATTAGCTTAAACGTATGGATGAAAAACATATAGATGCAGTAGCTAATACACATAGATGTTACACATATAGATGCATTATCTAATACACATAGATCTAACACATATAGGGCTTTAGGTAATACATATAAATGTAAAACATATAGATGCATTATCTAATACATATGGATGTAACACAAATAGATCCATTAGCTAATACATGTGGATTGAACACACATAGATGCAGTGACTAATACATATAGGTGTAACCCACATATATGCACTGGCTACTGCATAAGTGTGTCATACCCAGCGGAATTGGCTAAAACATATATATTTAAAACATATAAATGCAATATTGATACATATGGATTTTTGAAAAAATAGACGACTTTGCTATATCATATTGATGGAACATATATAGATACATTAGCTAATTCATATGGATGCAACACATATAAAGGCATTGGCTAATATATATATATATATATATATATATATATATATATATATATATGAGTGTAACACACATATATTCATTGGCTAATACATGTAGGTGTAACACACATAGATGCATGGGCTAATACGTATGGGTGTCACAGACATATGCATTGTCTAATACATATAGGTATGTCACACACAGATGCATTGGCTAATACAATAGAGTGTCACACACAGATTCATTTGCCAATAAACATGGATGTAACACATATAGATGCATGATTTAATACATATGGTTGGAACTCACATAAATGCATTGGCTAATACATATAGATGCAACACACAAAGATGCATTGGCTAATACATGTAGGTGTAACACATATACATGGATTGGCTAATACATATTGGTGTCACACACAGATTCATTGGCTAATACAGATAGGTGTAACACACATAGATGCATTTGCTAATACATATGGGTTTAACATATATAGATGCATTAGCTCAATCATATGGATGTAACATATTCAGATGTATTAGCTAAATAATATCGATGTAACACATACAGATGCATTAACTAAATCATATGAATGTTGCACATATAAAGCATTAACTAATACACATAGATGTAACACATATAGATGCAGTAGCTAATACACATAGATGTAACACATATAGATGCAGTAGCTAATACATATAGACGTAACACATATAGATGCATTAGCTTATATATATATCGATGTTACACGTATAGATGCATTAGCTAATACACATTGATTTAACACATATAAATGCATTAGTGAAAGACATAGATTTAACACATATAGATGTAGTGGCTAAACAATTGGATGAAGCACATATATACGCATATAAATACATTAGCTTATACATATTGATGAAACACATATAGAGCATTAGCTAATACATATTGATGTAACACATTTAGATGCATTAGCTAATACATATGGATGTCACACATATAGATGCATTAGCTAATACATATAGATGTGCCACATATAGATGCATTACATATACACATAGATGTTACACATATAGATGTATTAGCTAATACATATAGATTACACCCATATAAATGCATTAGCTAATTCATATATTTGTAATACATATAGATACAGTTGCTGATACATATGGATTTAACACATATATATGCATTAGCTACTACCTATACATGTAACACATATAGATGCATTAGCTAATACATATGGAATAAACACACATATATGCATTGGTTAAAACATATGCGTGTAACACAGAGGCATTGGCTTATACATATAGATTTAACACATATAGATGCATTATCTGATACATATAGATTTAAACAAATTAGATGCATTAGCCAAATCATATGGATAAAACATATATATGCATTAGCTAATTCATATGGATGAAACACACATAGATGCATTGGCTAATACATATGGGTGTAACACAGATGAATTGGCTTATACCTGTAGGTGTAACACACAGATGTAATAGCTGATAAAAGTGGGTGTTACACACATATGCATTAGCTTATACACATGAGTGTAACACATACATATGCATTAGCTAAATCATATGGATGTAACACATACAGATGCATTAGCTAAATCATATAGATGTAACACATACAGATGCATTAGCTAAATCATATTGATGTCACACATATAAAGCATTAGCGCATACACTTAAATGTAACACATATACATGCAGTAGCTTATACATATGGATGTAACATATATAGATGCAGTAGCTAATACATATGGATGTAACACACATCGATTCATTAGCTTATACAGATAGATGTAAAACATACAGATGCATTAGCTAATACATATAGATGAAACACATATACATGCATTGTCTAATACATAAAGGTGTAATACTCATAGATGCATTGGCTAATACATATGGATTTTACACATATAGATTGATTAGTTAATACATATGGATGCAACACATATAGATGCATTAGCCAATACATATAGATGTACCATATATAGATGCATAATCTAATACACATGAATGTAACAAATATAGAGCATTAGCTAATACATATGGATGTAACACATATAGATGCATTAGCTAATACATATGGATGTAAAACATATAGATGCATTAGCTAATTTGCATAGATGTTACACATATAGAGGCATTACCTAATACACATAGTTGTAACACATATAGGTGCATTAGCTAATACATATGTATCTAAAACATATAGATGAATTAGCTAATACATATGGAGTTAACACATATAGATCGATTAGCTTATACATATGGATGTAAAACATATAAATCCATTAGCTAATACACATAGATGTAACCCATATAGTAGCATTAGCTAATACATATGGATGTAACACATATACATCCATTCGCTAATATACATAGATGTAACACATATAGATGCAGTAGCTAATATTCATAGATGTAACACATATAGATGCATTAGCTAATACATATGGAGGTAACACATATAGATACATTAGCTTATTCATCTGGATGTAACATACATATATGCATTTGCTTATACATATGGATCAAACGCATATAAATGCGTTAGCTAAACTATATGGATGAAACACAGATACATGCATTGGCTAATACATATAGGTGTAAAACTCAATAATGCATTGGCTAAGACATATGGGTTTCACACACAGATGCATTATCTAATACATATGGATGCAACACATATAGATGCATTAGCTAATGCAGATGGATGTAACACATATAGACCCATTATCTAATAGCTATGGATGTAACATATATAAATGCATTCGCTAATATACATAGAATTAACACATATGGATTTATTAGCTAATACATTTGAATTTAACACATATAGAGACATTAGCTAATACATATGGATGTAACACATGTAGATACAGTAGCTAATACACATACATGTAACACATATAAATGCATTAGCTTATACATATAGATGTAACACACATATATGCCTCAGCTAATACATATGGGTTAACATTAAAGTTCAATAAAGTAAAAAGTGAAAAAATCGTTGGGTGTACTCACTTATAATAGATACTGTACATACTATGATGATTTCTACTTCTTTATAGCAGATTGCCATCCTTACACGATTGCATTGCCCCGTTGTGCGCATGCAGATTGTTCAGCAAACCCGACTTATTTCTACAAGTCTTATTCTTGTAGGAATATCTGTACATGTAGATGACCATGCTGTGTTCCTGTATGACACACAGAAACGCTCTCCTTCTACAAAGTCTGGTTTCAGTGACAAGCTCGTAGATAGATGATTTAACAAAATCGACGATCCATCTCACCGAGTGGCTACTATACCAGGTATTTCTACACTCCCGCTAATAATTATATATATATATATATATATATATATATATATATATATATATATATATATATATGTGTGTGTGTGTATAGACATTGTTTTTCAAATATAGTTTTCTTATTTTTAACATGATGGAAAGCCAAAAATAAATATCTTGCATTGAAAAAGGGCTTTTTATTCTACATTTAATACTAATTCTTCGATGCTTATAAAGAAAAATGTTGAACTACCAATATCCCAAAATACCAGCATGCTGCCCGATGCGTTTCCGTTCGACAAAAGAGCCGCGAAGTTACATCAGGTGCGGACAATACGTCAAATAAAAAGCAAGGACGTTTTACCGATAAACAAAACTAAAAAAAAAGTTTGTTTATTTTTATTAAAAATAAAAGAGAAATATCTCTGATGATAGAGTTTATCTCCGAAATTGATAAGATACATGTCAAAAAAATATATATATCTTGCATTGAAAAAGGCCTTTTTATTCTCAATTAAATAGTGTGTGTATTAAGGCAACACTTTTTCATGGAAACAAACATTGTTAAGAATAATACAATTTTTTTTTTATTTACACTTTTTATTTTTTTAATTCTTCTCTTCGGCGGTTGTGAAGGGACGCACAAGGTCTTATATGAACATAATTTGAAAAAATGTTTTAGTTTTGTTGTATTGTTTTACGGCATTGCAACACTTTTAAGTGTATTTAATGCTGAATCCGGTCATTTTGGTGAAAGTTTTTATGCTTCAAGATCCTTATATGTTTAAGTATTTATTCATGGTGTTTGGTTGTGGTTTGATAGCTTGTCTGGCTGCTGTTTCTGACTGGCTGTACAGGAGCTTTAACTTAGATAGCGCTAAGAGTGGCTGCTCTATCAGCATCGGGATAACTGTAGTACCATGTCGCACATGGAAAGAGAGTCTGCACTCGTTTCCACTAGGCTTTCTCTGAGGCCACAACATCAGAGATGAAGACTAAACAACTTGTGTGAGCTTACCGACAACAAACAAACAATTACTTTGCCACTACATCCAAAAACTAAAAATGTCACTACAAAAAAAGAAAAACAACAAGTTCAAACAAGAAGCCCACCTAAAAACAACTCCCTCGTCCCTTGATGGTTGATTTCACACATATCTGAGGGCTAAGAACAAATATCAACGACGTAACATTCTGTTCTCCTAGAAAACACCTCAGATATCCTAGCACCAAGTGAAACTAATCTACACTTCTCAATCTCATCTAATCGTTTAGACATGACTAGATATATCCCACTCTTCCGTAATGACTGACAAACATATGCACAGACTCAGAGTTTACATTTGCTACACCCTTCCCTTAACTTGAGAAAATAGTCTAAAATCAGATGGTCAAGCCTACGTGTACTTTGGATTAATCCGGGAACACAGCGTTAGTTACTAATATTTCATCTACCATTCTCCTTCGACCCTGCTCAACTTTGTCTCTGATAGCATAAATATTGTACTCTCATAAGATCCGAGTGCCCGAATAGATGTATTTGGGAATTTTAATGCCCACCACTTTGATTGGCTTGGATTCTCAAGCTATACAGATGCAGATGGTAACAGCACGCATTGTTTATTGCACACTTCCTTTCACAGGCTGTCATTTTCCTGACCTAACACGCAGATCGTGAGGATCAGCAACCCTCACTTCTCAGCCTATTCCTGACCACACTGTCAGATAGCGCACTCAAGAACACTGATCAACTTGTGATAATGATTTATAACACTCTAAAGTCTCGACCCGCTAGTCAAAATAACGAGATACTTCAAAAAGGCAGATTGGAAATCGATTAGAGATCACATCAGAGCCGCCACATGGAGTTTGCACATCAACTGATAAGGCTGAACTACTTGCCCAGCGGTTTATCTTGAACTCCACCTTGGAGTCAACAAATCACTCTCCCCCAAATTTACTCAGTGCGGACTGAAGCAATACTTGATGCCATAATCATCACTCCTTCCCATGTATGGGATATCATTTTAAAAAAACTTTGACACCTGCAAACCATGTGGGCCTGATCTTACACCTGCTATATTAATAAAGAAATGCACTGTTGAGCTGGCCCATGTCCTCTCCAAACACTACAAATACCTGCCGAATTTTGTTTCCCTGATAGCTGATAAATTGCTCTGAGGTACCAGTGTTCAAGAATTCTGGTGGAAGAACTGATCTGCAAAATTATCACCCTATCAGTATCTTTCTGCTCTTCACTAAAGTCTTTAAATCATTAAACATGCTAACAATAATCCACCAGCTCGTTTATTCTTCACTTCTATCTGACCAACACTATAAAAATTTAGGCAAGCCTGTTCTACTGTGGATATCCTAACAGTCATCTCTGAATGCATATGCCATACACTGGACAATACAGGTGAGGGTAGGGCGGTATATCTAAAGTATTTGACAAGGTCTGCTATGAAGGTCTTATGAAAATTAATTCATATGGTATAACTGGACGAATATTTAATATCATCAAATCCTTCCTCGCCAAAAGAAAGATACATGTTTTCTTCGACGGCTATACATCGCACAACATGACATCAATGCTGGTGTCCACTAGGGATCTTGTACATTTATTATTCCTGATCTTACTAAACGACCTCCTTTATGAAATTGTGCCCGAGATAGATATATTGGCTGATGAAACCACACTCTAGTCTCGACATGTGGGTAAAAAGAATGTGCACATACCCAAGTGTGTCCCCAAAAAATAATCTAATAAGTCCTACACTGCCTACCAAGGTCCAGCCCCTGTCCAATCACTACAATGTTGCATTTCTGAGCTTGTTTTGCAAGTACTTCAATGGAATGTGCTATGAACCTGCTGATCTGGTGTCCCCTCCACTTAAATGCACACAACTATCAGCTAAACCAATCCTTTTACTGTAGTGATTATCAGATGCCGGAAGGCTGTCTACTCTAATAGCTTATTTCCTCTAACTGCTAGACTTTGGAATCCCCCTACCTGCTCCCCCGACTGTACCAACATGCAGAAATGTAAAAGTAATGTGAAAAAACATCTTGCTGCACAGGTCTCCATATCGGATGCCCCCGTGGATATGGCTCCGAATTCACAGTAGACCTTTACGTCTCAGTGGCAATATGCCTTGTTTGGGACGAAATAAAAAATAGATCTATCATCTGTCATTGTTGTAAATAATTGAACACAACTCAATATTTAATCGATAATTTACAACAAAGTTTGAACAGTCACACATAAGTTGCTGATTGACTTATTAAAATAAAATTGATATCATTATATTTTGCAAAGGTCTATGTGTCAGCATTACATGTTTTTTGATGAAATGAAATAAAATTTTGGTTTAGGATACAATGCAAACATGAAGGCGTAAATAATGAAATAGTCAACAGTTCAGTTTTTATTTTGTTTTAATCAAAAATTTGTAAACTTCACTAAGATTACATGTGCATTGGGAAAACTAAATATGAATGTAGAATTGAAAATATATATATACTTACCTCCAATTGTTAGTTTCTATCTGCATTAATGAGCTTGGCACATTTGTACCTGGAGAAAAAACAAGAGAGCAAATATGTAGCTATCAGATAAACAGTTACATTTTTTTTATATAAATATCTGTCTATTTATTTCTTAGAAATAGTTGTATACTGATACAGGTGGGTTAATTATATATATATATATATACGTATATATATATATATATATATATATATATATATATATATATATATATATATATAGTTATATACTCATTAATGCACTATTAAATTATCTATAGTCATAAAAGCTTGTGTTAATTTATCTTCCCGTCATATCTAAAAGCGCAGAGTGAATGGGCACATCATACGAATAGCAATTCTCGGTTTATTTTAGTTTCAAGCAACAACTAAATGCAGGTAAATCTCATCTGAAGTAATCTATTGTATGTACACAACGTTACACCCTTCGTCAAAAATATGTAGAAGTTATATTTAAACGTGAATATTATTTCATAATTATGAAAGACACATTTTAAAACCTTTTTTTGGAAGGAGGAGGGGTAAAAGTAATTGTGCCTACACAAACACTGGAAAGAAAATAATGTTTGATATGAAAATAATTCGGAAGGAGATAGTAATACTAGGGAGGAAGGCCTCCCATAACCGTTGAAGGCAAAGTAATATGAAAGCGCTGTCTATCTGCGCATCCTAGTAGTAAGCATATGTCCGTATTGTGATATAAGTTGTTCGCAGTTGTCATACAAGAACCGTGAAAAATATATGTATAGTCGTCGAAAGGAACCAAAGAAATTGAATTTTGTTGAAAATCCTTGTCTGACGTTCGTCATCCACAGATTAAAATGACTCAGGTGATGGTGCAGAATCCTTGCTTATCCAAAAAAGAGGTAGTAATGCCTGGGCGGAAGATGTGTTGTTATTAATGTAATTTTCATGTATGATATTTATTAAAAGAAAGAATTCATTGAATTGTCGAACAGATTCAGTTGTCGATTATTGTGACCATAACCCCCCCCCCTTACTGAAAGAAAGTGGTAATGCCTGGAATAAAGGTATATGAGTAATGCAGCATGTTCTTAACATGCTGCAACGATCCAACAAAGAATACAGCTATCTATAACAAAATCGAGAAATAGACTTTACTTCATGCATTAGATATCTTTAAAAAAATATTTTAAATGATTATAAAAAAAGATAAGAATACTTGTTATTCCGAGAGATTTTTGTATTTCATTGTTTTTTTGGTTTTTGATAATTGTAAGGTGGATACTTACAACTTAGTACTTTCAAATATTTTATATTAAAAAAAGAAAAACTCTTGTACACGGAGGTTATCCACCGTGCTAAGAAACATTGGTTTGTCTTCCCCTGGATTTGACCAAACAATTTAGAAGAAAATTCAAATGGCGGAACACTTACTGAAATAGTGCAGACAATTAAAATCTCATTATCATAGTATTTTTTCAGTTGTAAATTGTTGATATATCAGTTGTAATGGTTGCTCTGAATAGAATCGTTTTCATCCATTTATTTCTTCATAGTTATGCCTTATAACACACAAACCACTTAACAACAGCAATGGAAAAGAAATGTTATTTTAAGATCAATCATTTTTTGTTAACTTATGTTCACTAAAACAAGGCACATTGCAACTGAGAATTAGGTGCCAGATTTATAGAAACATCCCAAGTGGGGAGTAGTGTAGCAAGATGTTTGTTCACATTACATTTACATTTTTGCATGTTGGTACAGTTTGAGAAACGTGGAGGGAATTATAAAAGGAACAAGTTCAAGGAAAGAAGTAATTAGATGCATAAAATAAAAGTTGAGAGTTTGCTGCCTGTCAGGAGTATTTACAAATGAAGCAAGTTCGTTGGAGCACATTGCATTGAAGTACTTGTAAAAGAACCACAGGGATGCAATATTGCGGCGATTGGATAATAGTGCAGCTTGGTTAATAGTGTGGGACATATTAGATTAGAGGCTCTTTTTGGACCCTGTCTAAGAGCGAGAGAGAGAGAGACTAGTGGTTGGTGCACCAGATTAAATGTGGCAACAATACTCCATGCATGTGTGAATGGTGATTTTATAGAGATATAGATTACTGGCAGGTGTGAAAAGTTTTCTAGTCCAGTAGATGGAGCCAACCTTTTTTGCTGCAGTCTTGGCAGTATCTTCTATGTATTTGTTCCACTTCATGTGAATGTTAGGTCGAGGAATTAGCATGTTGGACTCTCAGATAAGGATCTATTAGTCATGGCAATAAGTGGTTAGTCTGGTGTCTTATAGTTTTTAAAGCAACGGAGCTTTGTCTTAATAGCATGAAATGTTGACATCTGTTTATGGTCCATTCCACTACAGACTGGAGGTCATTATCTAAGGATATTATTTATAATTGCTTATCTTAATAGAATAGTTTTCATCCAATTATTTCCTCATACTTTGCCTTGCCACTCACACACTACTTTACAACAGTAATAGACAAAAATGTTACTGTTAATCAATTTTAAAGTATGTATTTGGTGTACACTTAGAACTGAATGGTTTTGATGTGATGTCAGAAATGATGTCATTAAATAACGTTTTTTTTCAATTGTTAGCATAATTGGATAGTATTGAAAGTACACTAGGTTAATTTTTTTTCATCATCATCATAATTACATTCGGTTATCATATGTTTTACATGCTAACAGGTGTTGGAAGGCTTTTAGTAATTGACTTACAAACTAACCTATCACTGATCAGGTCTTTATATATATACTTTCGCAAATCCATTTGAAATACTTCCTACTACGTTTGTTACCCTCCCCTGTCACCTCAACTATTCTACATCTAACCTAAAAACTCCCAACCATTCTGTTAATTTGATCAAATAACGCTTCCATTTTGCACTCATCTTCCTATATTGTTCTAATTTTAACTTCCTCAAAGGCCATCAGATCTAATCTTGCATGTAAGACTCATATTACCAGATATGAGTAAACGGAAAAAACAGCTGAAATCGAAATGAATTGCCTCAGTCGAGAAAGATCTCTCCCTCATCTACAAAATAAATACTACACTTTGCTCCTAGCTAAATACAACTCCAAGCAGTTTATATTAAAACAGACAAAATTAAGAGAAAGACACCAGTAGGCATGTGGGGGGAGTAATAAGACAGGAAGTCATTCTTTGATTAAACAAAAGTCATCCATTTCCTCCTACTTTTATCATTTGAAGTCTTTGACGTCACAGCAAAATTTGCATTTTCAGTTTTCATAGAGGACTAAGAAGAGTGAGAGAAAAGATAAGACAGAAAGAGGAAGAGAAAAAACAGAGAAATAGAAAGAAAGATAAAGCAAGAGAGATGAAGAAAAAGAAAAAGAGAAATAAAATCTAGCTAAATAGCGACAAAAAATAAGGAAGTAAAACTCTAGCGAATTTCGACCAAAAAGTGGAGAATAGGCATCCATGGGAGACTCTAGCGATTTAAGTGAAAATCTATTTTTGGGAAAGGAATGCGAACTCGCTATGCGGCTATAGCAAAAATGATGTTATCGTTCACGATTCTACTAGAGACTTGTTAAATTCAACAAAACATCAGAAAGAAATTATCAAATATTTACATCTTATACATAAAAATAATTCGAAAATTATCTATATTAAACTTATCATATACGTCGATATACCTTATCTATTTTGAAATATTCTTAGTTAACCTTGATCGGTCGTATCTTCGTTTATAGTGGTCATAAAAGCACAACCCACATGACACTAGAACTGCTCATCTGGGTTTAAACAGCCCACGAAATTCCAAGAATATCCAATCAAATCTAACCCTGCAAATTTTAATCAGAATATGAGATAAGAAATATAATTAAAAAAAACAGTTTCTTTTTCTGGCTCGTCATTTTTTAGCGCTTTTTTCATTTTTTAACTTATAAAAGCACATGGAATTATTATCATTGGACTGTTAATTTTATTCTGTTTCCATTCATGTAACTGTTTTAAAAATCGGCCCACAAATAAGATTTTGCTTGTTTAAGTACATCATGTGTAACATCTTGCTGATTTCCAAACGAAAAGACGTTATGGGTTTTTACAGCTAACATTAGTAAAAATTTCAAACATAAAAACTTTAACCAAAATGATAGAACTCAACATTAAATAACTTAAAAACAAAAGACTGAACAAACTTACCAACATTGGAAGATCGGCTCTTTTGGTCATTCTCAAGTGTCATGCTGCCTTCCTTTTCAGATTCAAATGGTTTATCTAGTTCTTCCTCTTCGCAAAAAAATTATTGTCCAACCGCAACTGAAATCCGGATCAAATTTCATATATTCCGATTGTAGAAATGCGTGAGCACTGGCAAAATGACTGGTACCATGGACCCCACTCTTATAGGGATCTTCCGCTGTACAGTAGCGGACTTGTTCTATTTCGGGCAGATCTGCAGAATGTGATAGATTCAGAGACTTATTAAAATG
>OY744521.1:16276800-16311800 GCA_963556195.1 Sepiola atlantica | reverse complement strand
ACCCTCTTTCGAGAGCACACTTCCTTTAGAACAAATGAAATGAGTATATTTCATTTTTCTAAAGGTCTGAGAAACTTGACTTTCGAAAGAGGGTACAGCTGAAACATATATGCATATATGCAACCAAAAATGTTTGTATGAATAAAAAAAATTATACTATCTATATATATATATATATATATATATATATATATATATATATATATATATATATATATATATAGGCAAACATTATTAAATAACATGGAGTGTTTTTGCTTGATGAGACTTTTTTAATTTTTTCAATTTTCAGAATAATCCATTTAGTGTTGCGGTGAAATTGCTGTATGTAGGTTCACCGAAACACTAAATAGACCATTCGGAAAATTGCAAAAAAAGAAACACACTGTGTTATTTAATAATGTTTGCCTAAATGAAAATATGCTGCCTAAATACACACACACATATATATATATATATATATATATATATATATATATATATATATATATATATATATATATATATATGAGTATATGACGTCTTTTGTCATTTTTGTATTCTTCGTCCGCTCTTGACAAAGACCACGTGAAATTTGGGCGAAACGTTGAGCGAAAAGGTCTTCCGCTTTTCCATTTTTAATTTCATATATATATATATATATATATATATATATATATATATATATATATATATATATATATATATTGTTACTTATGGCTGATTGTATTGTTTGCGCAAACCTCATATCTAACAACTAGGCAATAATTTAACACGAATAATACAAGTGCACATACTATTCACAAGATGCTCAGGATGTAATTCCATTGACGAATTCATTTATCGTTCAGATACAACCAACAAATCTAGTACATTCTCGGTATTTCTGGAAAAGAAAAAAAAAACAATGAGATTTTAAAAGATAAAAAAAAAAAAATTTATTTTAAAATTAATTTTTGACTCTTTAACATGCCTTTTTTTCAGAGTTTTTCAGATAGAGGTTGAAAATTTGTACTATTCGGACTACTGTTCTCATCTTGGATTTAACCCCGTGGGTTAAATTAAGGGTCCTGTTCGCAATTCTGTACAGATTCCCGAGTTCGATAAGATTCATATAACGGTCAGAGATGACATCGGTCGAAATGTGAGAATAACATGCAAGATGAGAATTCATCTGAATAATCCAAATGCCCCCCCCTTTCAAATCAGATGGATACCTTTGCAAAGGTTTGGTTTGTGTTATGGCATATCAACAATATACGAGTTATTTAATGGCGAATATAAGTGTCAAATATAATTCTATAGGTAGGATAATTATTTTATGTTCCTAGAATACATTGCATTACTCTAAGAAAACACTAACGACATTTTACAGAGAGAGTACTATTATGACTCTCAAAAAAGATTTTACAAAGAAAGTAGAGGGATTATTCCCAGAACAACACTACTCTTTGAAAACAGTACTCCTTAGCATTAGTAATCTTTATTTTAAATACAATTGAACTTCAGCCATCACTTTCTAGTATATATTTGAAAGTAAATGAAAAAGGAGAAATAAGGTTTTGATTTTATGAATAATCACATTGAACAACAAGGTTAGGGATGAACTTATAGATACTAGGGCAGGACGTGACCAGCCGATTTATCAGATTTCGCCTCGCCGATCTCCCATCTAGCCGAAGTATGGGCTGAAGTAGAAGAATAGCTAAGAAACCAGGATCCCATCCTAAAAAAATATAAAATAATCACGGGTTCCACCCACAACTCAGTTTTCTAGGAGAGTGTTACCCCTCTGCATGACGTTGCAGTCAACAAATTTGTAGCCCTGCAGAGGAGATTATGTTTTCCATAGAGTTTGTTGCTCTGTCATTATGTGTGTTGTTGTTGTACACACTAGTGTTCACATTACTTAACTAATTGTAATTTAACTAGGTCAAAATATTGATCATGATCTGCCCTTAGAACCGATTTAATTTTTTAGATATCTCAGTCAATAGTCAAGGAAAAAGTCAGTCACACTATTGGTGATAACTGTGGTACTGTTCATTGTAGAATACAGCATAATCACTTGACACAATGGTGCTCGTTAGATCACCGAAATTCAATTAATACCAGATGGGTTACCATTTGGGAATATCAGGTGCTGTATGTAGGAGGACCTCGACACCTCCCTGCAAGACTGCAAAACCTAACGTCGTTATCCCCCCCCCCCCGGACCGGGATATACATGCGACAGGGAACTGCTTGTCATTTTTGATATCCCATGAAGCTTTCTTCTTTTCTGAAACAATTAATACGCGTGGACGGCACCAAAATAGATAATTCAAGATCAGTTCGCATTTTTTTCGCCTCTTCATAGAATGTTATCCTGTGTTCGCCTCTATGATACAACTAACTTTACCAAGTTACATTCTATATTTCGATTGTTTTCGAATTTCTAAATATTTAGTTTGAGTTGTAGGGACCTCTAAAGCTCACCATAGAATTTACCCGCTTATATGTAACACGATGTAATTGAATATATGTTCATATTATCATCATAATAAAAGGGAGAAAATAAAAACGTGTGTACTTTATTTACACCTTAAAACAACGTTCCTATGTAGTAACCACTTGTTATGCGCTTACACCCGTGTGTAAATCATGCGAACATCAAGTAATGGTTAGATTTTCACAAAATGTTCAGTACTTATTCATTATTGAACTAATTTATCTTTAAAATGCTTTTTTTCGTAAACTATATTAAAGAAAATATTTTTCTACGTGATTACACCTCTAACTTTATTTTATGAAATCTGAACAAAATATATTCTGATCGACCGAAATTGTAACCTTATATAAAGTACACAGTCTTAAAAAACATTTACCCATTTGTTATTGGTAAGCTATTTTGGGTAAAGTATCCGTGAATTCATGAATAAAAAGTGGAAATAAACAAGATTTTATTATGTTTTGAAATTGTTTACTTAATTTTCTCGTTAATATAACCTATGCACCGTTGAATTGCAAAGAAAAATATGTTCTAAACAATTACTTTTTCAAAGATTTTTATTTATTTAAATGACTTTATCATTGAGACATTTACAAGTTAAACATCGGTTTTGAATAGTTTGTCTTCTCGAATTTTCAAAATATTTGATAATATCATATACACCTAACTTATTAATCGTAAAAGGCAGACATCGCCTGTGACCCAATAGTGTATATCTTTTTATAGAATGGTTACTCGATCGAGGTATGCACACATTTTGTTGAATTCCTCCGACATCGCCAAATTGTGGAAGATCTTGATAGATTTTATTTACGTGTCAACTTAAATTAAAGTGAAAGTTGTCGCTTTTGCAAACGCGTGTCAAATACTGTGTTTTTTTTTTGCTTACATTGTTTAAGTTGAAAAAGAAAACATCGTGTTCGAACGACAAAAGTAAGCATTATATACTTACTATCATATTTCTTTTTTTGAAATTTAAATGCTTACCCATTCAAAATTATTTCGATTCTTTTTTCATTCGGCGAAAATGCGACATGACTTAAAACTTATTTTCACTTTGAAATGGTTTCATTTATTTTTAATTGACAAATAATATTGTTAAATCATTAACAAATTTTCCAAAAAAAGGGTAACAAATTCTTTTAAATAACTCCATAATTTTTTGTACAACATAATGTAAGTAATGTTTTCCCTTCTGCTCATCCATACATATTCACCATTTAACATAATAATCTCATTTTGTTTAAACAATAGCCCTCTTCTGTAGAAAAACATCGTATTTCTTAATTATATCTCTAGATAAAGAATGGGTTTCTTTCCCAGTTCGATATTATAATCTTTAAATAAACAATTTTACTTTAAAACAACTTCCTATGTATGTAACTTTATTTTGTGGAAATTTAAAAACGCATTTAAGTATTTTATGTAAATTATGCAAATAATAATGACTTCATGGATTTTTTGTTGCGCTTTTGAGGTGCCTCTAGAGATAGAGTTTTTTTTCTAATTTTCCGATTACCGTAAAAACCTGTTTCATGTGCGCATATATTTTCGCAAACAGATCTTTCTATTTTCTCTCTCATCATTTCCTCGTAATTGATTGAAAATAGTGATTTAATAAACTCATTGTCAGATTTTCATCTAATTTTTTAACTTTTGCCATTTTCCCCTTTTATGCTATTTCAACTGTGCCATTTTTTCCGATTCCATTTTTACCCAAAGTCTTTATTATATATAGGTTATGGTGTCGCTTATAGTTTAAAAGACAAATATTTATTATTTTATCATTATTAGCAATTAGAAATTAATAGAAAATAATTAAAACACAAAAAAACAAAAAATCGTTTTTGGAATCGGAAACTAAACTCAACATTTTCTGATTCAAATACCAATTCTGATACCCCAAAAAGTTTAGATTTTTCCGATTAATCGTCCCACCATTAGCTATGCCCCCCCCCACACACACACACCGTCCGGCTAATAGCTGGCTAGATACAGGACCTCTTAGACATTATGTGTTTTATGCCTATAGATTGGCAGCTGATTATCTCAAATGGTCTTTTCTGATGTGGTCCTACGATATCTAGTCCTTAATATCATTAGAAACGTATCCATATGTATAAGAGAGTGGTGTGGTCCCAGGATATCTAGTTCTTAACATCATTAGAAACGTATCAATATGTATAGTAGAGTAGGAAGTAGGTTTACTTTCGGCAGCCTCGTAACTCTCACTTCCCTTATTTTGTCTTTTAGTCCTCACATTCCATGAGCGATGTTTCTGACAAAGGGGGGGGAATTGCTGTTTCCTGTATCAGAATCTATATATCTAACACTTATTGTTGGCTAGGTTTTTACCTTGAAGTGTTATTTTTTTAGCTCTTTACATCAAATGGCTTCATGACTTCTACGGAACAATTTCAATTAAAAAATTAAACAAAAAAAATAACCAGATGCAGTTTCAGATTATATGCAGAATAGATTTTATTTAAGCAGGCAAATATTACCATTTCCGGTTAGAGTTGACCTGGGAGTACTGGCAATTGAGGGGTGACTCCACAAAGCTCCTAACATCCTCCCCTTTTGTAAACTAGAACACCACCCCTATCTGCTAACGTGTAGTAGTGTGAGTGTAAAGAGTGCAGACCAATCATATTACACATTCAGCCTATAAACTGTCCATTCAGCTCCTATGTCCATTCTACCAATCATTTTTAGATCAAATCATATTCCGGAGTTATTGTTATTTTATGTAAAATCTATTCAACCATTATTCATAATGATGAATATAGCATTTTACATGGTAATCATGTGTGTGAAATTCACAAATTTGGTCTCATGAATGGCTACTCCCAAGTCCATACATGTGCTGTATCAGCCAGGAATGGGTGAATCCCAGCTATGTCCAAGTACAGTAATACAAGTAAATACAGCAATTTTAGGTAGATTATAAAAACTCAGAAATAGTATTTGTCCCAGATATAACCTTTCCTTTCAACTATCTGATACATATTGACATCAAATTATGAAAGTTAATCAAGGGAGGCGCGAGAGCGCTCTATCCCTTAATAGACTTCACGAATAGATTCTGCTGGAAATCTCATTTCTTTGATTAATCATAACTCAAAAAACAATAAATCACATTAGTTAAAACTTTTGATGAACTTTTTATTTTGACTGTGTAGAACTTCAGCATCATTAGTCCAGGCAACCCAGAGATCCAGAAAGTTCAATCATGAAATCATGTTATCTGTGTGTACGTACGTACGTATGTGCTACCCTGTATCTCATCAACTATACGATGGATTCAGATGATGTTTGGCAGAGATAGAGGTTCTAGGGTCTGTTGATGACATTTTAATTTCAGTTTACCATATACCGTAGTTTTCGAGAAAATTCCAAAAAACCTTAAAATGACCAGTATTCATACACTTTATTCTATATCTTATCGACCATTTGATGGATGCAGCTGATATTTGGCAAAGATAGAGGTTCTAGGGTCTAGTTGATGGCATTTTAATTTCGGTTTCCCATATACCGTAGTTTTCCAGAAAATTCTAAAAAACCCTAAAAAAATTACTAGTCTATATACAATGTATTCTGTATCTCATCAAATGTTGATGGATTCAGCTGATGGCTTTCCAATTTCAGTTTACCAATATACCGTAGTTTCTCAGAAATTTTCAACAAACCTTAAAAAATGACTAGTCCACATACACTTCTAGTATTTGTCTCAGATATAACCTTTCCTTTCAATTATCTGATGCATATTGACATCAAATTATGAAGGTTAATCTAGTGAAAATTAACTTATTTTGGTCAAATACTGAAACGATATAGCACTGTTGCAATGCACAATGTAATATCCTCTTGTAGATTTACAGAATAACTAGTGATTCATTTGGGCTAATAAAAAACATTAGAATTCATACATATTATGATCATAAACCACTTCTAGGATTTTAAGGGACCCATAAATGAATGCATGTCTATTGTCACTTAGTCAGTTGATAGCGTGAAAACCAGACCAGTCTACATACCAAATTCCGAGTGATTTGAAAAGCATATAAAATTATCTTTTAGAAAAAATGGTATGTGGACTACAGCGGTTTTGGAAATATGGTGTTAAATGATTTTTCTGGTCAAATTGTAACAACACTTTGTATTCAAAACCCTAAAAACAGTATGCAAACTGAGAAAATAATGTATTTAAGGTTGATAGAGTGATAATTATTCACACAAAACTATGAACAAATTCAACACGCTCAAAAATGATTTTTGAGCTGTTTTTGGAAAATTAATTTTATCAGATTTTATATTTTTTTGATGGAAATCGCTCCAGACAAGGCATGAAGCCACTTGATGTAAGGAGCTTACAAGAGAAAATATGATTATAGCAAAGACAGGAGATACCTATTGCCATTAGTCTTGAAAAAAACACGGTTATAGGTAGGAGGAAAACAGTCAGCAGAAAGAGAGTTCCACAAGCTGCGGTATTTGGAAAGAAGCTACTGGAATAGGAAGCTTATTACAATGAGGTATTAAAACAACGAAATGATAGAGATTACTAGACCATCGAATCAAACGAGCTGGAACAAAAGAAGTGGAGAATAAATTACATAATTCTGAAGAACACATGACATAATAGTATTTATAGAAAAGACTGAGACTAGCAACACCACGTCTGAGAGAGAGAGAGTAAGCAGAGAAGACAAAAGGGTAGGGGCAATCAAACTACAGATACGTTTCTGCACCTTATCAAGAACCCTCAAAAGGGGCAGAGATTCAACAGCCTAAATATTTCCAGGCAAATATACAAGATTTTTAAAACCTTTGAAGATTTTGAAAAACTTTGAATATTTTTAATGCATAAAGATATCAATCTGACTTTATATTTTGCAAAGTATTGGATATTTTATATAGTTTTGCAATATCTTAATGGATTTTCCATTTCAATGACTTCATTTTTCCCCAAAGGACACCCTATAGCCCACTGTGCATATAGCCTTGTTGAATAAAAGATCTAATTCACATTTCAATGTGGTACCATGCTACTACAAGAGCTCCTCGATGTTCAACATAGTTTATACCCAGTCGATGTTGGATATATTTACTCGATTGGGATGATTAATCGGAATTGGAACAATCAGTACTTTTTGGGGTATCGGAAAATGTGTGCATATTTTCCGATGCCAAACACGATTCTTTTAATTACTTGTTTGTGTGTTTGTTGTTTAAAATTTAATTTTCAATTGCTGGTACTTATAAAAGAATACTATTTATAGATTTTAAATTACCAGTAAAACTAAAATCTACAATTCAACCGAAGTGTATTTTTAGATTTGCAAAAAAAAATGTTACGGTAATCCGAAAAAAAAAAAAAAAAAACACTACAACAACTCTATCGCTGAATATTTAGAGATTGTAAAAGAATCGGAATCGGTAATTTAGAACAGAATCGGTAAAATTATTGGAATCGTCCCATCACTATTATTTAGTAGTATAGAATAACGTTACTTCTTGGCTGAAGATGCGGCTATAGGAGTGGGCGTGTGAGCAGCAGCTCGTCATCAAAGGTGTTTTGCAGAAAGTCTCGTTCGGTTACACAATTACTAAACATTTTTCCTAGTCATGTGGCTACTCCATCCAATCAGGAACCATCTAGAAAATATAAAGATAAAAAAATGAAAGTATACCTCTTCTATTATATACAGGGCAGTTGTGTGTGTATGTATGCGCAATTGAAAGTTATAAACTACGAAATAAATAGCCACAAAGTTGGTATATTCTTGATCAGCGTCGCCCTATATGAATATCTAAACGAGTTGAAACATTTATTCGTTGGGGGTCAGCTGGACCAGGTTTCGCCAGGGAGGTCGCTTTTTCAGCCATTTCTAATATTATCTATTGTATAAAAAAAGGTGAATGACTTACATTTGTATTATGTTCAGTACATTAAACCAAGACAGGAAGTGGATTGGTCGATCGGAAAGCGGGGTGGAAGGGAAGGGATGTGGAAAAATGGAGAAGTGAAAGAGAACAAAACGGATTGAGAGAGGTAGAAGTTTTAATTTAAATATGTTAAAGAGATTTAACCGATTCTATTTTACTTAGCCCCGGGAAACACCGGGTATCCCTGCAAGTATATATATAAAGCAAAGTTATGTGTGTCGCGGCATCCAATATAAATGATTGATCTAAGGGCCAAACTAACTGAACATTTGGAAGCAGCACCTTCGATCAGATGTCCTTGAATCTTTTTGGAAACTGATTCAAAATAATGTAAAAATAACATTAGACACAGATGTTCTAACATTTTTAGCGTTCCTTTTCCAGTTTAATATTTTCTATAAGCCAACTGTACAACATACATATAACCTAAATCTTTTCACAACCAGTAAGAAAAATAAACAAGAGTTGTGTTAGTCAAATCATCATATGTATGACATTTAAAAAAAAAAATTAAAAATATTTTTTTTTTTAGAAAAACAAACTATTTTAGATCGATACAAAGTAAAACAGATTTTTAATTTTGCATCTCTACACTGAACTCAAACAGTTTAAGCAGATTACAAAGATCAAATATTTTCGTTTGATCTCAGAATTGTCAGTTGTTTCTTTTTGGCTAAATAATTCCTGTTATTTCCTAGCTGATATTAATCATATACCTTAATAATACACTTGCTTATTTATAACGATTTTTATTATGATTATAAAACAATTGATTTTATTGCAATTTCAAACAAAAATATTTTTTTTGAACAACTATGTAAAGAGACGGTGTAATTTGGTTTGTTTTATGGCATATTTATGGGTTATTTAATGCCGAATAAAGTTGGCAAATTAAATTCCCAACGTAGGATAATAATTTGATATTGATTTAAAAAAAAAAAACATGAAATAAAAATCAAATCAAAGAATTTGAAATTTTTTTAAGAATCCAGGAGGAGTCTAAGATTTTGGTCGGATTTGTATCTTTTAACAGGTCTTTTTAAAGATTTTCCTTATTGTATTTCCTTTGTGTCTGTTGCAGATCCTGACAGTCCATTACTATATGTTTGCCTGTATGAGATTCTTGACCTTAAATACACATTGGAAACTCTTCATCTTCCAATACATATTTGTGAGTAGTATGCATATGTTCTCTACGTGTCTGGCTACTACAACCTTTTCTCTTCTTGCCTTTCTGTAGTCTAGAGGTCACTCATCAATAGTTGGCAAAATCTTGTGTAATTTACTATTTTGCCATTCATACCAAGATTGTCCCTTTTCTTTGATTATCCTGTTTATAGAAGAGAAAACTTCGAGAAATTCGGTGTTGGCGGTTACTTCAGCCAGTGCATCTATAATAAAGATGTACTTCCCGTTTGTGAAAAAAATCCAGATAGAATTTTAGAGATATAACAATCAGGGATGCGAGTAGTCAAAGGCAAAACAGCTGAAATGGAGACGAATTACGCAACTCAATGATCCCTGTCTGATTGGAGAGGGAAGCGCAAAAAAAACAACTAAAGACAAAACCATGGAGTATACATGTGGGAGACAGGTAGTATTTTTTTTAACAAAACAAAAGTCATCAAACTCCTCTATGAATCCCCTCCCATCATAAATCGTTTGAAGTCTTCAAGGCAAAATAAACATTTTCAGAGAGACCTGTCATAAGAGGGGAAAGGAAAGCAAAACAGAGAGGAAGATGAAGAGAGGATAAACAGAAAAAAGAGAAAGAGAAAAAGAGAAAGAACAAAAATCTAAAATCCATCCATATAATAAAAATGAAAAATAAATTTTTAAAAAGGCTCCAGATATTTGGCAGGAATCAGATTTTTCTTTAAAAGTGGATTTCGACCAAAAAGTTGCAGAAAACCAGAGCATCTAGCGATTTAAGCGAAAATCCAATTTTTCTGAATAAAAAAGAGGGGGACATTCTGCTAAAAAGTTTAGAACTCACATACACCCCTGATATGTTTTGGACTTTTTAAGATGAAGATTGATAATTTGTATTATTCACACCGGATGGGTAAATCTAGTGAAATTCCCTTCGATATCAACTTGTGACAACTCATTTATTAAATCTTTTTTCTTTATAAATGTACAATTTACCTCTTGCGTCACTAATAGTTTTTTTTTCTAGTTACTTTAAGTTGGGTCACTATTTTTAGTTATGACCGATTATTTTTTAATATTGATTTTTTTCAACTTAATCTGCATATTATTGTGTAGTTGTTATTTTCGTGTTTAACTCAATATAATAGTTTTATAGATTCATCTTTCGAACTTGCAAATCTGGGAAAACAGCCCCGGAACGTACAACTGTTGTTCATACCCCATTTTTCAAACCAGCCGGGGAAAACCCTGGCACCATTTCTGACAATCTCGGGACCATCTTTGACTCCAACAGACACTTTGTTGAACGGGATATGGTTCTATTTGTTCCTAAGAGGCTATCCTCCCAGGCATGACATTTTCCTTCGGGAGGGTAAATATTGGTGATCGCCCGAAGTGCAACTATCAAGGAATGTCGACAGTTCTTTATTCGGCGATTTTTATTACTTTGCAAACTGAATACCTTATAGAGACTGGCCAAGCCTGGCGATTTGAAGTCAATGATTGGGTGATTTCTAGCTACTCGCGTTCCAATGGCGGACTCCATAGATTCGAGGGCCCAAACCAGTTTAGACGTCCCGTGAGGAGTTAATTTTGCAGGAAAAAAATGAAGTGTTGGTTGAATCATTTGTTCATTTTTACGATTTTAAACTATTATTTTAGGATATGGGATGGGGGTCTTCGCCCTATTTTAAACTAGAGGTGAGAGAACCTAGCCCTCCGCCCTCTAAAAAAATAAAAAACTTAAAAATATATATTTAATTTGCTTGAAAACAGCGTAAGGTGCTAGCATATTTAATAGATACCAAACTCCAACCCTGGAAAACGTTAGATTACGTGATATTATTTTAGTTGGTGTAATCTGAAAAGCTGGCCCCTCCTTAAATTACCGTGCACTGTTAGGGGGTCACTCGCAAGTTCGAACTGAAAACAATTTAATTTTAATCATAATTCTTTGCTAAATAAAATACACATAAGGAATTTCGTGACTAAATTTATTACAAAATTAAAAAAAATGTTTGTTTTAACGAACAATTAAAAACATTTTTTTAATGGATTTTAAAATACTGGAGGAGGTAGCCCTATTTTAAACTGTAGATAAGGGAGCCTAGCCGCGACGATCGTATTAACCTACGATGGCCGTGGCCTAGCCTATGAAAAAAAGGGGTACTTCCCTTTCTTCCTGGGTGGTTCTCTTCTTGCCCATCATGACAGCCCTCTTATTCTGAAAAAGCCCGTTTGGCCAAAACGATTTTCCTTGACCAATGAACAGACATTTAATTTTGGTGGGCTGAATAAAAAAAGCCCTTCATCTTGCTCTTTTTGAATATGATCCGGTCCTGACAACAAGTAAGAAATATTTCTCCTTAATTTGAGTATGACAATTGGAACCTGAGCAATCTAGAGGGCCGTCTTATTATCTTGGACGTTAAAGAAGTTTTTTTATTATTAGTTGGCGTTCGTAAAGCCGCAAACTCAATTAGTTTTGCAAGACTTTTCTGTATTGTTATTTAATTTAACAATATTAATACATATTTCCTTTTATCTCTGTCTTCAGTATCTTCAATCTTTCTTGCATCATTTTCCAACTTCGGCAAGCGAAACTAAACAGCTCTCTTGCTAAGACATTATATTCCCCACCCCTCGCGAACGATCCTAATATTTCGTTAATGAATTGTTCTTTGTGCCATTTTTACCTAGCACCAGTTCGGCTGTCCTACGCAAACGCCCGAGTGTTGACGAGCTGAACTTTACCAGACGACAATTTTGATACGGTGCTGCATCCTGCGATTGTAAGTTATATTTTCAAGAAATTTTCTAAAAGAAACAACAAAAGAAACAAGCAAAACATAGCGAAGTTACTGTTATCAAATAAATTTTTATTTTTATCTTGATACGTTGCTGCGTCCTATAATTTGTAGTTATTGTTAAACAACAAAACAAATAAAACAAGCAAAACAGAGCGAAATTGAAAAGCCAGCACCCTAGAGAAAGAGCACTCTGGCCTAGACAAATGCCTGACCAGCCCCGTCAGCATTCCTATTTGGGACGCGTCAGTCGATTAGCAAATAAATATTGTTAACCCTTAACCCTAATCCTAAAAACAACAAAAACAAAACAAGCAAAACATTATGATCATAGGACGCAGCACCGTATCAACATTGTCGTCTGGTACAAATCGGCTCATCAACTCTCGGGCGTTTGCGTAGGACAGCCGAACGTTTCCGAGTCGAACCTCACGAAAACTGGTTCAGGATCGATATCAGTACCAAATGTTATGTACTTTCGTGGTAGCTTAAAAGAAGAATACACCAAAAATTACGCAAATTCATCCAGTATTTATTAAATTAAAAATAAACAATTTTATGTTCTGGTAGTCATTTTTGTTAAACCAGTAAACAAAATTTAACTTATCTCCCCTTGTCTATTTCATAAGAGAAAATGTCTAACGAAACGATGAATTTGCCTATTTTTTTCGGCGCTCGTGTATAAGCAGTAACCGATCTATTTTTCTTAACCGCCGCTATTCCGAATTCGCTTATATTTTGGCAAAGGAGATACCTTTTTTATTAATAAAACACTTGTTACGGTTTTGAAATGCGTTAAAAACCGTAACCCTAACCCTAAACCTAAACCTAACCCTAACCCTAACCCTAACCCTTACCCCTAACACAAACCCTAACCCTAACCCTTAACCCTAACCCTAAACCCTAACCCGAACCATAACCCTATCTTAGCATGAAAGAAAATAACTTTTGTGTCACAAAGTTCATAAACTTTATAACAATTAATTAAAAACATGTTACGGGTTTTAAATGCATTCAAAATAACTTTTAAGCACTTTTATTTACATGCCACAAATTGTATACACTTTATATAAACATAAAAATAAAAGTTAATTTCTTTCACGCTGCGATAAAAAAAGTTATCTCCCTTGCCAAAGTATAAGCGAATTCGGAATAACGGCGTGTAAGAAAAATAGAGTTATCTCCCTCAGATCAGTTACTGCTCATACAAGAGCGCCCTACCAAGTTTTCTATAAAGCTATTGTTTTTTTTTTTCAAATGTGAAGAAATTATTATTTTTACGCGAGAAACACTTATTAATATGTTGAGTATCAGAAAATATGATTTAAAAGCATAATTAACTACCTATTCTAACGAGTGTCTTCTAAAAACTAGTCATAGGGAGACAAATTTCGTACTTTGTACAAGGGAGATAACTCCTTATCATAATTACGTCCCTTAAAAGTAACTTGTAATGAACAACGTTAAGATAGACATCATCTAATCATATATGCAAGTATTTAGTGGGAATTCATTTCCCCAAAAAGGAGACCCTCTTTACGAATAGAAAAAAAGGAGGAAATACCTGGGAAGTTAGTTTTCTGAGATCAAATGAAACGGATATTACACTTTAATATTAGGCCGAAGTACAGTTTAATATTGGGTGCTTCTGTCAGTATCTACATACTATTAGTTTTTTTTTACTGACCAATTTTTTTACATGTTTTCTGTTTACAATTACCGTTCATCTCGCTAGACAATTCCGTTATTTTTACATATTTCATCAAATAATTTAGATTCTTACGCAAATTTAACGTAAAATAATCACCTACTTTTTGACAAGCACCAATTTGATAATTCTTTCTCTTCTTTTCCGTGTATACTTCCCGAGCATATCGCTTAAGAATCGCCTTTTTGGATGGTGGTAGTCAGGAAATGGGTTATCATTGTGCGTTAAATTTATATATGAAAGCGACCGCTACTCTAAAATATTGTCTACATATTTTAGAGTGGGGATCACTTTTATACATAAATTTAAACGTAAAATAATCACCCATATCCTTACCATCACTAATTTCTGAATCGAATAGCGCGCAAGTGATAATAACATTTTTTGTAAGGGGTAGGGTCTGCCGTAGACATATCTGTATGTGTGGCGGAGGGCAGTAAGTAATTTTGACCATTTTTGTTTTCTGTTTTTTTTTTTCGGATTTGTGCAGAAGAGCACGCAAATTATTTTTTTTTGCTGTTTTACGTAGTTTAAAAATGATGGTATTTGCTTCTTTAGGCTTTAAGTATATTCTTCTAAATTTGTTTCTGTTTTTTTTTTCGGATTTGTGCAGAAGAGCACGCAAATTATATGTTTTGCTGTTTTAGGTAGTTTAAAAATGATGGTATATTCTTCTAAATGTGTTTCTGTTTTTTTTTTCGGATTTGTGCAGAAGAGCACGCAAATTATTTGTTTTGCTGTTTTAGGTAGTTTAAAAATGATGGTATTTGCTTCTTTAGGCTTTAAGTATATTCTTCTAAATTGTTTTTCTTTAAAATGTTAAGGTATTGACCGTAATTAAGATGCTGGAGTTAATGAGCTCATCTCGTTAGCTAGTTTCTGTTGCATGAGGAAACTAGTGCGTTCATGATTCCTTTGGGGGTCGTCTCTGTAGGTTCCAGAATGGTGGTGGGGTGGGAGGGCAAAGTCATGGCCACAGTGCATACATTTAGAGGACGAGTTTTTTTTAATTCACACAAAAAAATAAAATCACCAATGTAAAAAAAAAAAATAGTATATGGTGAATTCAGTATTTATACAAAATTTGAACCGAACTGTTTTTTTTTTATCCAAACCCTTAACAAACCCTAACCTAATGTTTAGTTTTAGTTCGTCAAAAGTCGGTTTGGTTCAGTTTAAATTCTGTAAAGCACCATGAATTCGCTATTTTAGAGAAACTGTTGAGCTAACAACAGAAACTAATTATATCACTTACGCGCTGTTCTAGACAACTACTTTGCAAGTGTAGAAATTAAAAAAAGTGAATTTAAAAAACAAATGAAAACAATTGGTCGGTAAAATAACGACACTCTCTAAAAAAAGATAGACTTTTTACTGTTTTAAACTGAAAATAAAAAATAAACAACAATAAGTTTCCGGAAAATTGGTGATGGCTAAGAAATGTGTGATCATTTTACGTTGAGTTTGTATAGGATAATGATCCCCTATTTGAAAATGTAAATGTTTGATAACAAATCACAATTGAATGGAATTTTTTAGCGACATAATAGATAAGTGTGCACAATAACAAAAATTGGTCTAGAAAAAAATAGCAAAACAAGTGTTGGATAAATACCGAATAATTACAAAGTATTAATATAAACTATGGAGTGACAATCAAAGTGAAATCAACATTTTGTCTACCCCCCCCAAAAAAAAAATAAACAATGAATAGCCCAGATTGTAATACATCACCAAAAAATAAAAGTTATCCGATCTGATGAATTTATAGTGTTTATTAATTAATAAATAAATATCAATATAAAGTGTTTATTTTATTTAAAAAAAAAAAACTTATCGTTTTTTAGGTTACTTAAATCACTTTCCTCTTCATTTTAAGTTAGAAATACATCTTATGATACCTATAGTCGAAATCCAATGACCACCTCTACAAAACGTCGAAAATTTAAATGAAATAAATTAAAACAAATATATCTTGAAGTTTGAATATTGGGATTTTATAAAATACATGTTTTTCTTTAACATTATTAGGGACAATTTTATATGGATATGTAGAAGAGCGGACCCTAGCTTGTTAAGATGCCGTATCTTAGAGAACATGCTTATATAAGAATTGTTATAAGAATTGTTTTGAACAAAAATACAGATTAAAAACGAAAGTTGAATGAAGGAAACATGGAAAAACGAAATATCATATAAAAAACACACAACATTAATATATATATATATATATATATATATATATATATATATATATATATATATATATGTATATATATATATACATATATACATTAATTGTTCATTTAAAAGTTCCGTTAGGGAAGTAATAAAAGTGTATGCATCTCATTTATGAGTGCGTGTGTGGTGCGTTGTTTTACGGAAAATCGAAAAAGGAAATATCATATTAAAAAACACAATATTAATATATATATATATATATATATATATATATATATATATATAATACGTTAATTATTCATTTAAAAGTTCCGTTAGGGAAGTAATAAATGTGTATGCATGTCATTTATGAGTGCGTGCGTGGTTTTACGAATGTGTGTGTGCTTACTTACAAGGTCATATAACTACACGTAATCGCGTAAAAAGTACCACTCCCCAAATAAAATGCACAGAATATATTTCCCATAGCAATTTCCTCGGATAACCGCCGTACAAATGTAGAATAGCCCGGAAATGGAGCTGGTTTTACGTTTAATTTACATATGAAACTTATCCTCGAATCTAAATTCTAAAATATTTGATTTTATAAACCCGCCAAGTTTTTCAGGGTGTTTACACGCAATCGCTTCAAAAAGTAGAATCACATTTTTTTTGGTAATATGAAATAATACCATACAAATAATGATGGTAATACTTTTTAAGTCATTATATAGTAAAAGAATGATAACATTTTCTTCACCAAAGAAAACAATTCTTACTACATTAAAATATAAGTTCAAATATGAAACCAAAATAACTAAAGAACATGTTAGCAATTAATTTTTAATTTATAAAAAGTAATTTAATTTTCTTTAAAATAGTTTTTAAAAATATATATACTTACATTGTTATGTTGGCAATTTTTCAGTCTTTCACAGTTTCTCGTTTTGTTTTCAAGTTTCTTATGTTGTTGTTTTTGCTGGGTGTCAGATGTTCTCAAACCGAGAGATCTTTTTTAGAATGTATTCTTACCGTGCCTGTATCTCTCGTTCACCGGGTGTAAGTGTGTACATTTAGAGATTTGGGAACATTTCTATTTTCTAACCAGCTAAATTTTACACAAGAATACACTTTTAGATTTTATGTAGATTTTCTAACATTTCTTTCTATAATGAACACACAAAAATCACAGACATTTAGTTTTATATATAACTATATATATAGAAAATATAGAGGATACAAATATATATTCATATATCTAGCTATATAGAGAGCGATAAAATATAAAGAGAAAGAGAGAGAGTGGGTGCAAGCAGACAGACGGAGAGGTGTTATGTACAATATATACCAACATTTTTCACTTAGATATTATTATTAAAAGTAAACCATAATATTCGATTTCATGTTCGAAAATCTTGGGGTAGAATCAACACCGCACACTCGATGTTACCATTCAGACATTTGATAAGTAATTTGGTGCTGTTATAGATGGCGCGCCGGATTTCCGTGACTTAGCGTCGGCAACGATCGGTCAGGTTGCGGAAACGGCCGAGCGTTGCCGAGACGAAACGCCAAGCGTTAGTGGAAGACTTGCAGACGATAATATAAGACGAATAAATTCAAAGAAAAAATACATAGATAAAAGGATAAAAACCGAACAAACTATCGTGGTGGTGGTGGGGGGGGGGTCAAATGAACAATTTTAAATCAAATGTATAGAAAGCCATTTTTTTTTTGGGGGGGGGGTGTTTTGTCAATGTTTTTCTCTTCATTTGTTTCGCTGTTTTTCATTTTTTTCTTGCTAACATAAAAAAAAGAAAGAAAGAAAAATGGGTTAGGGTAAGGGTTAAGGTTAAGGGTTAGGGTTTAAGGGTTAGGGTTTAAGGTTTAGTGTTAGCGTTAACGTTAGGGTTAGGACTCCCGTTCCTAGCGATAGCCACGCCCTGAATTCAAACAGACACGCTCTAACTGGAAGACCGGCAGACGATAATATAAGACGAATAAATTCAAAGAAAAAATACATTTTTTTGTGAAAATAATTTTTTTTTTTTGAAGGTGGGGGGTAACATTTTGTCAATCTTTTATAAGATAAAATTAAGAATAAATGATGTTATTCCGTCATCGCCCGGTCACTTCCGCGACATGCCCGATCGTTGTCGACGCGAAGTCACGGAAATCAGGCGCGTCGTCTAGAACAGAACCGTAATTTGTATAAATTTCTCTTATGAGTAAATTCTTATTTCTGTGCAAAATGTTAGGGAAATGGTTGTATTTTTTTTTAATAAGGAAACTAAAGAATCAAGACATTTGTTAAGTCGATTTTTAAAATAACACTCATAGGAAAAATCGGATATACATATTTCAAGTTTTTAGAGCGTTTTTCCCCTATGGGTCACCTAGAGCTACTGGGTGCATAAATATTTTACAAGTAGACAATAACCTAGAGAATCGGACCACTTCCATTGATTTTCGCGGAGAATTTTTTACAAATGATACGAATTACATAAGAATAGGACATCTTTGAAGTTTTAAGGGGGTTATCCACTCATAGCCGCCTTTGGAGTGCACTCAGAGATTCGGAAACTTTTCCATTGTCTTCACAATTTTTTCATTGTTGATTTTTTAACATATAATTCGCTCCAGACACAACATGAAGCCTCCTTGATTTTAGGAGCTACAAAAACGTACTACTTCAGGGTTAAAAACCAGCCAAAGATAAGTTGTAGATGGATAGATCCCTACCCAGAAAACAGCACTACTTTCCCCCTTTGTCAGAAATATCGCTCATAGAATTTGAGGACTAAACGACAAAAGTAGGGACGCGATAGTTACAAGTCTCCCGAAAGTAAACCCAAGGTCCACTTTCTACTATCCTGTAATTTTAAATACGATTAAAATGTTTAAGTATACGCAGATTTCCTAACTTTTTATACTGTAAATAACACACACATTATACACAGTGATATATATATATATATATATATATATATATATATATATATATATATATATATATATATATATATATGCAGAAGAATGGAAAGGAATTAAAGAAGAAAAAGCCAAATCGAAATTCAATTCAATTGCTCAGAGCAAGGTATATTCCGCATATATATATATGAAATTCTTGGTCTGATGAGGTTGACTTTCTGTGAAAAGTGCAACCGAAACATGTATGCACATATGTAACCAATAATGTTTGTTTAAATAAAAAATTATACTTATATATATATATATATATATATATATATATATATATATATATATATATATATATATATATATATATGGGAAAATGAAAAAGGAAAACCAAAAAGGGATGTTTTTTATGTGTACATCAACGTTTCGTCTTTATTTATAAGACTTCATCGGGATGATAATATTAAGAATAATGTCATGCAAGTACATGCACATATGGGGTTTACATATTGGGAAGAAGGGAGGAAAATAGTAGCCACTACTGGAGAAAACAGTAGGGTTGACGTCTGTTCTTGGTGGAGTCAGTAGTGAGGAATGAAAAGTGAATGTTTATGAAACTGAGTGGGGAAGAATGGAAAGATGGGGGTGAGCTAGAATACTGTGGCTGGTTGTAAGAGAAAGAGGTGGGGATGAACGAGAATAATGTGGGTGGCAGTGAGTGAGGGAGTGGAGGGGTGGAATAGAAGGAGGAAGAAAGTATTTGAACAGGTGGCTGCGGTCAAGACTGAAAGGGAAAATAGGTTGGAATGTTTGAGTTCATGGTGAATGGGGATGTATGTGTGTGGGGGTGTATGCAGAGAAATGGAGGGTGAGTAGAGAAGGAGGGGGACCTGTGATTTTGGTGGATGGGTGAAAGTCACGGTCTTAGAGAGGATTTGAGAAAATGAGGTGATTTGACAGTGGGAGGTATGGAAGAGTGAGGGTACGAGAGAAGTGGTTGAGAGGGGGAATGGGTAAGGGGGAGAGGGGAGATTTGTTGTGATAGAGTGTGAAACATTTGAAATATTTTGAAAAGTAAGAAAGTTTCATCGGCTTGTTGTGTTAAACATGTGAAGGGAAAAAGAGGGAGTTAGAAAAAGTTAATTTTCGTGGAAAAAGAAGATGTGTGTGTGTGTAATTGGGAGAGTGTCATTAAGGTCAGAGATAAAAATAGATGTTATCTTACTCAGACCTTGTCACAAACGAAGAGGTTCGCGCGTTCATCAACGCAAATCTGAACAACTACGAAGATTTACTGACAACTGTAAGAAAAAGAAAGATTGGATGGTATTGTCACGTGACAAGGGTCAGTGGTCTCTCCAAAACCATCCTTCAGGGAGCAGTGCAAGGCAAGAGAAGGAGAGGTAGACAACACAAAAGATGGACGGACAACATCAAAGAGTGGACGGGCTACAACTTCGCTACAACCCAGTCCATTGCCCATGACCGTCAGAAGTGGAGACAGCTGGTGTGGAGTTCATTAGTGCAGCGCTCCTACGACCCAGGAGGGGTTTAAGGAACCAAGTCAAGTCAAGTCAAGTTATCTATGATCTGGCATGAGTCTTTGTTCAGTAAGGATGATTTTGCTTATTAAGGGTGATAGGTTAAAGAAGCCATAGATATATAAACATATATATATATATATATATATATATATATATATATATATATATAGAGAGAGAGAGAGAGAGAGAGAGAGAGAGAGAGATAATAGCAGGCAGACTGACAGACGGAGAGGTGTTACGTACTAAATATACCGAAATTCTTCACTGATATTTAATGATATAAAAAAAGGAGAAATGTTTTTGGTTTAGTTTGTAAAATTAGGGGGTGGAATCGAAACCGCACACTTGATGTTTCCATTCTGTCCACATTGAGCAATTTAGACATTGTTTAACTCGTTTTTTAAAATAACACTCATAAGTAGATTCGTATTTTACGTGCAGCTTGTTGAATAAGGCTCGTAACTTTCAGTAATAATGTATCAAGAGATATATACCCAGTGATAGTTTACATATGTATAAATTAATCTATTTTCGGTACACTCTAGTCTGTATTTCTATAAGCATGCAGTCACACACATACCCGGTCTTTTATTATATAGAAGATATAGAACACATACCTATAGCTTTGTATATAGAGAACCATAAAGAGAGAGAGAGAGAGAGAGGGAGAGAGAGAGATAGTGGACAGATAGACAGACAGACACAGACGTTACGTATTAAATACACCAACATTCTTCATTTACATTTTATCATATTAAAAAAAGAAAAAAAAATATTCTTTGATTTTATATAATTTTTTTTCTTTTTAGATCGAAGGGTGGGGGTAGAATCGAAACCGCAGAGTGCATGTTCTCAGTCTGATACTTTACAAATAAACAATTAAGACATTTGTTAAATCGTCTTTTCACATAAAACTCATTAGAAAAATAAGATATACCTATTTGAAGTTTTAAAGGTTTTCTGCCTAGATGACTTACTAAGGGGTGAGACCCGTAGGTATTCGGCACATAGATGGGAACGTAGATATTCGATACCGATTGTAGATTTTATGGAGAGAACCTAACCGTTCATCTAATAGGGAACACACAAACATCACACATACAGACACACAGTCATTGAATTTTATATATAAACTAGCAAAAATATGCGACTGGAGTGGGCATCTATTTGCTAGGCTGACAAGATATTAAGATGAACGGACTACATATATAGACCCTCGAAGGAGGAGATAATAAGTGCGAGGATGATATCACAAACCTATACTAAACTAGTTCTCAAAGTTTGAAATAATGTCTGGTGTGATGGAATCATGACAACCGAACATATACTGCAATTGCCCCGCCAAAATAGTGGGGGGTACTACCTTAACGGGTTTCCTGGTGAAAGGAGAAGGTAATACCTGAGAGTATGGTATCCTGGTAACAGATAATATACTACATTAACGCACCACCTAGCCACTTAAAAGAAGAAGATAGTCCCTGAGAAGATGATCTGATGATAACAAAATAGATACTACATTTACCCTTGTCAAAGGTGGATGAAGTGCCTGGGAGGATTTACCCACCCACCTGAAAAAAAGAAGAGTCAATTCCTGAGGGAACGGTCTTACGGCAACATAACCGATACTAGACTACCCATCCTAATTAAGCACTCGAGTATGACCATGAAATCCCGACAGCTACCTATCTGGAAAACGCAGTTGTCAAACCTGACATTGTCATATGGAACAAGAAAGAGAGAGAAAGAGTGGCAATTTTGGTTGAGATCAGTGCACATAATGATGATGGGGGCCTAAACAGAGCTGAAAGGGAGAAACTAACGAAATATCAAGGTCTAATGTATGATATGAAAAGAAACTGGAACCTCAAAGAGATCTCCAACATTCCACTTATCACAGGAGCCACTGGACTCATGAAGAAGAACTTGAAAAAGTATTTGGCATGTATACCTGTTGAGCCAATTGCAAGAGAAATCCAAACAACTGTACTCAAGGGAACAGCCAGAATCACGAAAAGAACTCTCGGTTGGAGTATGTAAATAGCGGGTGATTGTATGCCATTTGGAAGAATGCCCCGTCCCCAGCAAATGAAAGAAAATGAAAAGAAAAAGAAAACAAAATGAAAATATAATAGAATAATAGATAAAATAAATTGTGTTTTCATTCATTTAGAAATACCTTGTCATAAAAAAACATTACATTTTATAGTTCTTAGGCCTTTTGACTAAGATCAAAGTGTGGTATTTGATTTCATAATATATATATATATATATATATATATATATATATATATATATATATATATATATAATGTATTTTTATGTAATTATTTGTATTGGTGATTGTAGCTTTCGTTGTTATTTTGCTTACTATTATTTCGATTGTCTCACTTTCCGAAGTGATTAAGATGCAGAAAATTGCATTATTAGTCGCCCTTAACTTCATAGGACGTATGTTTTCCGTTAATATATATTTTTATTTATTTCATACGTACATAAAACTTAGACAGAGAGTGAAACTTCGATATTGATGTCTGTAGTCCAGCGTTCTACCACTGGACCAAAACGCTCCGTCTAGAAATATGTACGATTTTTTTTTATTTCAGACGTTATTTTATATGAATATTAATGTAAACACTGGCGGACGATAATCTTTTGATAAAGGATGGACACTGATATATTTAATATTTTCCATTCCAGGGTTCACAACCATGAAAAACTATATTTGTATCGACAAATTGTTGGTGTGAATTGAAAGAATGTTGTTTTTACTTGATATATAGTAGGATTACAAGTAACCCTGTCTCTATAAAACTTTCCCCCTATCCCAATGGAATTATGAGCAAAATTCAAAATTATTTCTACAATTCAACCATATTTCGCACAAGTAGATTTCGCTTTTAGCTAGTCTTGTCAACTCTGTCTCAGTCATTATTAAATGATAAGCACATCTGGACACGATTTTCCAAATTTTCCATAATTCTACCCCCCGTCTGTTTGGCACTGTTTTGATTTGACTGTTATGGCTGTCTTCACTTCAAAAATTATGTGGATTGTTTTGATAGATATTATTTTAAAGATAAACCTACAGATAGAAATGTATGTGGTGATACGGTCTGGTGGATGCGAAGCCTATTCAAGATCACACCTATAAATATGCTCGCCACTGTGTCTCAACGCATGACTGAACGAAAATAAACCAGACTGTAAGACACGCATGACTGAAACGGGCATCAACCGAAGTTTGGATTGCAGAAGCTAAGAAATCCCAAATATATATTGAACGCCTAGGGTTACCATGGAAACAAATATGTCAACACCTGTAAAAATGCCATCAATCTAATAAACATAAAATATGTTTCTTTTTTTAGTGAAATGTTATTTGAGAGTTTAAATTACAGTGAGAAGCCTATAAACATATTTGTTCTTAATCTTTGTAAAGAAGCCCTACGAAAGCAATTTCAACCCGATGCACACATCCCCACTTAGGATGCCCCGATAAATCTGAAAGCAATATCAAGTTGCTGCCCACCTCGCCACTTACAATGCCCCGATAAATCTGAAAGCAATGTCAAGTTGCTGCACACCTCCCCACTCAGGATGCCCCAATAAATCTGAAAGCAATATCAAGTTACTGCCCACCTCCCCACTTAAGATGCCCTTGTAAATCTGAAAGCAATATCAAGTTGCTGCACACCTTCCTACTTAGGATGCCCCGATAAATCTAGAAGCAATATCAAGTTGCTGTCCCCCTCCCTACTTAGGGTACCCCTATAAATCTGAAAGCAATATCAAGTTGCTGCACACCTTCCTACTTAGGATGCACCTATAAATCTGAAAGCAATATCAAGTTGCTGCTCACCTTCCTACTTAGGATGCCGCTATAAATGTGAAAGCAATATCAAGTTGCTGCACACCTCCCTACTTAGGATGCAGCTATACATCTGAAAGCAATATCAAGTTGCTGCACACCTTCCTACTTAGGATGCAGCTATAAATCTGAAAGCAATATCAAGTTGCTGCACACCTCCCTACTTAGGATGCAGCTATAAATCTGAAAGCAATATCAAGTTGCTGCACACCTTCCTACTTAGGATGCAGCTATAAATCTTAAAGCAATATAAAGTTGCTGCACACCTCCCTACTTAGGATGCAGCTATACATCTGAAAGCAATATCAAGTTGCTGCACACCTTCCTACTTAGGATGCAGCTATAAATCTGAAAGCAATATCAAGTTGCTGCACACCTTCCTACTTAGGATGCAGCTATAAATCTGAAAGCAATATCAAGTTGCTGCACACCTTCCTACTTAGGATGCAGCTATAAATCTTAAAGCAATATAAAGTTGCTGCACACCTCCCTACTTAGGATGCAGCTATACATCTGAAAGCAATATCAAGTTGCTGCACACCTTCCTACTTAGGATGCAGCTATAAATCTGAAAGCAATATCAAGTTGCTGCACACCTTCCTACTTAGGATGCACCTATAAATCTGAAAGCAATATCAAGTTGCTGCTCACCTTCCTACTTAGGATGCCCCTATAAATGTGAAAGCAATATCAAGTTGCTGCACACCTCCCTACTTAGGATGCACCTATAAATCTGAAAGCAATATCAAGTTGCTGCACACCTCCCAACTTTCGCTGCCCATATAAATCTGAATCCAAATTGATAGTAGTCTCTTATGCATCAGTGGCAGTGAGCCTTGCTTAGGATGGATTGAAGTTATAAAAAAAAATGACTAAATATGAATGACGGCAAAATATGAGTAAACTTTTGTACAAAAAAAAATATGGAAAAACTGACAGAAGAAACAAGATCATCATATACGAACCAAAATGATATCTGGAAGATGAACTACGCCATTTTAAAAGATTATTAGATAAAAAGTAAAACAGAGAATAGTACAAAACAATTGTTACGAAAATGACCAATCACAACCGACTAAAACCGAAAGCCTTAACCCTACCACACTATTATCATGTACATTGTAATAGAGAAAAAAAACTGACTGTTAAAGAAAAAAAATTCCCATCTCCCGAAGAACTTCCCATTCTGTTTGTCTGCACACCTTTAAATGAACTCTTCGCCGTCATCCACGTAATAACGGTCATTTTCCTCTTTCTGCAGTCAACACACACTCGAAAATATAATCCACCCAGTCTTAGATATAACTTTAAAACAATAATAAATTATTAAATGTGATTATTTTAAAACTTTACTGCCGTTTCACAGTATGTCAGGTTGTCATAAATCGTTTACGTTTTTTCATATTTCTAATGCGAATTAAGACCGAGATTATAAGCGAATCCTCACGTACGACGTGAACATATTCGTATATATCCGATATCATTTTCTGTTTCTTGGAATTTTGACCAAGATCAAAGTGTAGTATCTGTTCTGATGGATACTACACTCTATAGACCGGTATCGTCTTGGCCTTCGGGTCGGGTCTTGATTCCGCCGGTCTGTGGGTTTGTCCTGAGCAGTTCTAGGAGGTCAACCCTACCAGGCTTTGCCTCCTGTCTTTGGGGTGGAGTAAGTTTATCGCTTACTGCCTGCGGCGCTCCTATCGGGGAATGCTAACGGGACTGCCCAGGCATTTTTGTAGGCCAGAGTTCTCACTTTCTCGGGCGCTAGCTTTTCAAATCCCACTTTGCCGACCTTGTGTCACATCTTACCTTGTGGGAGGAAGATAAATAAAAGAGAAATATTACTACTATTTCTTGGCCTTTTGGTTAAGATCAAAGTGTAGTATCTTTTCCGATGGATACTGCACCCCATAGACCGGTATCGTCTTGGCCTTCTGGCCTTGAAGATGCCGGTCTGTGGGTCTGTCCTTTGCAGTTCTAGGAGGTCCACCCTCCCAGACTTTACCTTCTCACTCATTGATATTAGGCTAGCTTATTGCTAATCGCCTGAGGCGCCCTTACCAGGGAATGCCGACGGGGCTGCCCAGGCAATTTTTAAAGGTCATAGTACTTTTCCTCTGGGGTGCTGACTAATCAAATCTTACTTTCAGACCTTGTGTCACATCTTACCTTGTGGGAAGTAGATAAATAAACACTATTTCTTGGCTTTTTGGTCAAGATCAACGTGTAGTATCTGTTCCGATGGATACTACACCCTATAGACCGGTCTGTACGTTTGTCCTGCACAGTTCTGGTAGGTGCACCTTTCAGTCTTTACCTTCTCACATTTTGAGATTGGTCAGTTTATTGTTATCGCCTGATGCGCTCCTCCCGGGGAATGCTGACATGCGTCGGCTTTAAATGTCACAAAGACCCCCCCCCACCTTCCACGGTGGGCTTTCATGCCTAAGGGTGGATGCATTCTGGGAATATAATTTTTATTCCCTGAATTAATGTTTCCCGGAATGTTCTGATTGATACTTTGTCTTGTGCAGTTCGAGGAGGTTCACCCTCCTAGACTTTGCCTTTTCACCGTTTGAGAAGGGGTTAGTTTATTGCTAATCGCTTGAGACTCCTCTACCGGGGAATGCCAACGGGGCTCCCCAGACAATATTTGTTTGGCAGAGTGCTCTTCATTCTCTTTTAATCTTTGAAAAGGCTGACTTAAGGAATGAAAGAGAACAAAAATAAATATTGTTATTCACTAAACGTCCTTGTTTTGAACAACTGAAAATTTTGATTTGCTTCCCTTTGCAGGTCTAATTATTTCCATTGACTTATCATATATATATATATATATATATATATATATATATATATATATATATATATATATATGTGTGTGTGTGTGTGTGCGTATGCGCGCGTGTGTGGGTGTAGTCAAAGAGGGTTGGGATAGGATGTGATACTACTGTTGCCTGGAGAGTCACCAAGTATTGTATTCTGGGGTGACTCGGTACTAAATGTAGTTCGAGGTCACGAGGATCGCATGCGTTCCGACTGGCTGCTCCATCAACCGTTCCACACCCACGCTGGGTTGAAGATCCGCGGAACTTTCGTCTTTATTCAGCTGCATCAGGAACTTAGCTGGGGTGGGGGGGGGGTTGTTGGCAACCAAAAAAAACAACAAAAACACGCCGAAAACAATAACAAATATTTATTGGAACACAGGTGTGTAACAATAATAAAAAGAAAAGTTATGTCGTTCTTGTTGGGGAGAAAAGACACGTTGAGGAATCTGACTGGTGCTAAGTCTTGGTTAGGGGACTTTTAAAGTTTTATGGGAGGTGCTGTCTCTTAGTTGAATTTCGAACAGAGTTCCCCCTTTTGTTTTGATCGGTCGCCAACACGGTCCTTCTCTCAGTCTGTCTGTCTCACTGAGTTGACCGACGGTCCTCTGAAAATATGATGCACTCAGTGATCTCAAAAGGCAGAGAGTTGCTGTTCTTAAAATAAGTCTGACACAAGGATTACGAATATAAAGAGGAGCACTTTGCTCCCCAAAAGCTCACGCATTTTGTCACGTGGGACAGGTAACGTAGAAACGTGGATGTGTGTGTAATTGACATTTTTCTTTTCAGATGTGATGATATACTGTTTCGCGTGGTTTGTCTGAAAAAGATAAAAACGATTTAGTTCAATAATTCTGATAGAAATAGATTGTCAAATGAATTGAAATACATAGCATGCATAATGTATTTTATTAACCGGGGTGTCAATAAAAAAAGAAATACAAAAAAGACAGACATAAAAATTCGTAGTGAAAAACAAAATGATAAGTTTTATTACATTAAATTTTCATACGTTTCCATAAATTATGGAATATGTAGATGGTCAGTAAACATTTGGTTCATACTATAATTTTTGTTACGTTTCGTAAAAGTAATGAATACCAGTTTCTGAAGGAATTAAAATGGTCATGGGAGATAACAGTAAAGTAAACGTTCCGAAACTTTACTCTATAGGCTGAACTGTGGTAATTATAGAATTCGTATCCGTCCATTTTGAAAAGAAGATAGTGCTATTACACAAAGTCAGAATAATTTGGTTGAGCTTAACTACTAAAAGAAAAACGTGTTTTTCAACACAGATATATTCGGCAGCGATGAACAATTATTGGTAATTATAGTCTACAACTATTTTAACGGTGTAAAAAAGCAGGGAAACTCTTTCATATAATTAGTAGTCTTTTTTATTAGTGACAATAGAAACATTCTTTCAACAAATGGTTAATTTACACAGACATGTGTTGATTGACTTATTAAAAATGACAAAAACATGATAAAGAGGTATGTTATGTGATCAACTGAGATTATAAAGAATGTGCATGTATTGAATGATGTGACGGCTAAATATTAAAATCAGAAAATATAATGCCGAATTTAAAAAATATATAGCATTTAAAAAATAATTATATAATTCACTAATAGCAAATGTAGAGGTAAGGGAGATGCGTCGTTCATATCTGCTGTTTAACGTTGTTATATATATATATATATATATATATATATATATATATATATATATATATATATATATATATATATATATATTGTTGCAACTCTATGTTTTTTTTCTGATTGAGAACGTTCTTGTATACTTATGAGTCAATGAAAAAAAGATCCGAGATTGACATACACATATAGGTTGTTTTTCTGTTAAACGAAACAGATCCGTAATTGTACGAATGTCTTTGTTTTAAAAATATGAATGCAAAGAGGAATACAATGCTGGTCTTAGAAATGTAGCAAAATTTCGATTATATATATATATATATATATATATATATATATATATATATATATGTATATATATGTATATATATATAAATATGTATATATATGCATATATATATATTTGTATATATATATATGTCTATATATATGTATATATATATGTATATATACATATATTTGTATATATATATATGTCTATATATACATATATATACATATATATGTCTATATATACATATGTATATGCCTATATATAATATATATATAATGTATAATATATATATGTAAAATATATACATATATGTGTAAAATATATGCATATATATATATATATATATATATATATGTAAAATATATTCATATATATATATGTAAAATATATACATATATATATATATAAAATATAGACATATATATATGTAAAATATAGCCTGACGATTCCCCCTGGGGATGAAACACGGGAGCCTCTGTGTAGCTATATTGCCATATATATTTTCATTGCTTACTACCTAGCTCTACTTACGTATCGAGCACTGTTGAAGTAAATACTGAACACTGATACATAAAAAATTATATCTCCTTATAATATTTTATGTGGATACATGAAGTACCAATACATATATATATATATATATATATATATATATATATATATATATATATATATATATATATATATAAATATATACATATATATATATAAAATATATATACATATATATATATACAGATATATATATATATATATATATAGTTATAATATATATATATATATACAGATATAGATATATATATTTATATATATATAGTTATAATATATATATATATACAGATATATATATATATATATATATATATAGTTATAATATATATATATATACAGATATATATATATATATATATATAGTTATAATTTATATGTATATATATATATATATATATATATATATATATATATGCGTACGTGTGGGGATGTGGGGGGTGTATGTGTTAGTGTGTGTGTGCCCGACAGAGTGGGGCTCATGTGTTAACTATAATTTAAGTTTTATATTACATCTGCTACTTCTGAAATATATAACTTAGATTAGGAAAGGCCTGACAAAAAGTAAGACAGTAGAATCTACTTAAGTTTTATAGAGTTGGTGGACTTTGTTAGATGCAACGAAGCCGGCTCTCACTTCCCTCATATGTTGTCAATAGTAGCAGGAGTTGTTCAGCTTATCTGTGGATCGGATGCTCAACCGGACGCAACGGGAAGAATTCATCCGTGACGGTGATAATCAAAGGCCCAGCTCAACCTGGGAGTTGCGAGCCGAAACACGTACAAGTAAGTTAGTTATAAAGTTAGATGTTAACATTACTTACTCGGTTACAAAAACAATCAATTATTTTCATAATTGAAACATAATAGGTCATAATTGGTACACTGTTTTATAGGTGTAAGGGTAACTGATTGTCTGTGTTAGCAAGCTTAATCAGTAATTATAATAGGTTTGTATTAATAAGCGTGTGTGTATAAAAGTTTTGTGATATATGTAGAGAATATGAAATAATAGGAAAGTTTTTCTCGGTGAAAATACATGTTGCCTGAGAGAGCTTGTTTTTATGACATGTGTGTTCTTTTGCTATGCTTTGCCTATTTGTTATTATATGGATATGTTCTATAATTTTCTTGGTAAAGTCTTGTTAGATTAGAAGTAGCTATATAAATCTGTGCAAGTACTTATTGATGTTATGCGGCATGTTTGAAATGCGTATCACATTTTAGTTTGCCAAAAAAGTGTTTACTATTGAGGAGAACCAATGGTGACCCATCATGCCCCCAAACTAAAAAAGAATTCCACTAATGTTCATACCGTTTGCTAGAACCTATAACATACTTTCACAATAGTTTAAGATTTCAGAAAATAACCCAGAAATTGACTTGTACAGTTACTTTACAAGAAACACCTGCTTCTAGTTGGTATGGTTTGGTAGTTTTGTTTTACGGCATATCAACCCTTTTCGGGCCATCTAATGCCGAATCCGGTCATTATAGTAAAAGATTTATGCTTCAAGTTTTAAAAATAAAATAAAAAAGGGGAGGGAGAAAAGGAGAGGGGCTGTTGTTTTTGTTTTTGGTTTTGTAGAACATAATTAAGTTTTACAAAAAAAAAAAAACAAAAAAAAACGTCAATGTAGGTGAATTTCGTCTCAGGGAGCCACAGGGCAGCCTGATCTGGTATCACCAGCCTGCTTCTAGTAAGTATTTATATATAATTTTCTGTTTTGTTTCAAAATCCTTACAAATCGATTCAGTGTGCCCAACCCGTAAGTGAACAACATTTATCCATTGTAATTACACGAAATCATTAAAGTTACAATTTTTTAGGATAAAGTCTTTCCTTTATTCTTTTACTATATAAATATATGTTTTCCATCCGCGTATGTTTTAAAAGTGATTAAAAAAATAGTTCACCCCAAACAAGACAAGTTGCCACTGTAGACATAAGGGGCTACTAAGAATTAAAGTGAAAGTTAAGGGGATCATCCTAAATTGGAGACTGTGCAGCGAGATGCTTGTTCACATTAGTTTTAAATTTCTGCATGTCGGTACAGTCGGGGATACAGGGAGCAAGGAAGGAGTTCTTAAGGCCAGCAGCTCGAGGAAATAAGCTATTTAGGTAAAAAGCCTTCCGGCATCTGGGTTCCTTCACAGGTAATATATGGTATTTAGTTGATTGTCCGTAGTAAATCAGTTAATATGGTATTTTTATATAAAAGTAATTTTACATAGACTACAATATCCACAAGCACATTTAAAAACTTTAGAATTCTGGAGTTTCCCATGTTGTATAATTTAGTTTTAGACGGCATTTTTCTTTTTACTTGTGTATATAAAAATGGAAGTACGATGAATTAGAATTATGTACACATTATATCATATTTATCTGTGTTGCTTTTTTATTGGGAGATGTTTTAACTTTATTTATTTAATTTATATTAACTAAATTTATTAAAATATTTAGCATCTGCGCGTCCGTTTTGTTTAAGAAAAGCATGAAAAAGTTACTATTTTATCTGATAGGGACGTCTATTGCCGAAAGAATTTAGATAAAAAAATAAAAAGTAGTTTTATTGTATAGCTTCTAACGGCTTTATTTATTTAAGAATTCAAATTACAAAATATCAACAATGCTTTATAAAATAGAGACACTTCTCATGTCTTCTTTATTAGTGGTGCCACTTCTTAAATGGATACTTTATCGGTACTGTTTGAGAAATACCGCGGGTCGACTACAAGATAATAATTACTATAGTAAAAAAAGTACATATTTTCTCTGATGAGGATTTGTGTCGCCGAAAAATTTAAGATAAAAAACAGAATCCCCCTGTATTCGGATAAAACACATCTTACATTAATTATTATTTTTATTTATTCTTTATCTTTTTTTCTTTAACATTTCTATTTTACTTACTATCTTTCTATTATATGTAACTATTAGCAGATTTAAACGGCCTTGTCCGATTGTCAACTATGTTCAACTGAATAATAACTAATTGTATAGACCGCTGACACCACACAACGCATATTTTCTAAGAATCACTAAAAAATATATTTTTCAAATAGTAGTTGATTTCCAATTAAATATTAACCTATTTTCGACATAAATAATGAATATCATTTAAAATTGAGAAACCATTTCTTTTAGTTCTGTTAGACCTTTTTTAACTGCACCATTTTTATACTTAAGATAAAATAGTCGTTACGTTACCCACGAATACATTATAATACATATAAATCCCATCATGTTATAAAAGGGGAGAGGGAAGATAAGAAACTTAATGTTCCTACAGGATGCTGTCAAGACCCAACACTTGTCCTCTTTTTAATCAATGATTTCCTAAATAGCACTCTAAAATAATATAACTCGTTTAGAGATGAAGTAGGTTGTGCATACTTGGGATATATAGTATATCACAAACCCAAGGAAACTCTGCTAAGACGATATATTTTCTGTTGCTGGCATATTATTTATTGCCCCTGCTCTCTCTTTCTTTCTCTCTATCTTTCTCTCTCTCTCTCTCCCTCTTTCTCCTTCTCTCCCTCTTTCTCTGTTAGTGCTTTCTCTCATTCTGGTCTATTATACTTCCCAACTATTTAATTAGTCGCATAAAAAAGACCTGTGACATTTCGCAGCTGATACAAGCGACTATAAACGATTCCCAAACATAACTTGAGCATAAAAGAATACCGTACGTGAATAAAAATGGGACGTTTTTGTTCTTTCATGTAAATGTATTGAAAATATATTATTTTGTAAATTTATTTAGGTCAAACATTCCTATGACTTCGCGAAAAAAAATGTATACTTCAATACACTGCCGTAAAGATGAGAAAGACGAATAGGAACGTGTAATACTAGAAGGGTTGGGAGAGAGAAAACGAATATGCAGGTCAATGAGAATCTGTATAAGCCTTAATAGTTCATGCGAAAACCTGTCATTTCTCAGCCCAAGCGTAACAGTCACAAATGTGTACATTCATTTGTGTTTTTGATAACACGAATTCAGTATTTTCCAGATTCTGTTCTAACTACTCGAATCTGATTACTCATATTTCGATTACAATAAGGAAAACCGTCAGTATAACACAGCCACATCATGGAAAACTTATAACAGACGCAACTATAGACCCACCCATCGACAGAGTTCATTAAATGGCGTCGGTTTAAGATCGTTTATAAAGAAAATTCTCGCTATTTGCAGCTTTTTTATCGCAATTCTTTTCCTAAAATGTGAATGTACTAAAGTAATTTTAAAAAATCGACTAACAATTTGTGTACGTCAGTTTTATATTAGTAGAATGTTACGCTAGCACTAAATCTATGAAAAACGGATATGTAATTGAAAAACTTGTAGGTAAATTAATTTCTTGTGATAGAAGTTTATAGATGAAATTTGTGTCATTAATTCGATACCTGACACTGAATAAGTTTATTATTGACAAACCATGTATTGATATTTGTCGACCATCTTATGGAAAATCCTTTTTTCTAGATTGAAAAAATCATTAATTAATAATTAAATAATATTTATGTTTATTTTTATTTTTGAGAAGCATACATCTCTTCGTAAATGAATTTTATTAACTATTTTCAAAGGGATGAGAAGCAAGATTATATTACTTAAACTGAAAGATATGTGTTTGAAAAAAAAAGAGTTTTAGGAAAAACGTGTTTATTTTTGTTTACGTTTTTTCTTTAAGGAAATTAATAATATTGTACGTATTATTTCACAAAAAATGATATCACAATTATAGAGAAAAGATTAGAACGAAAATCTAGAAAAAGGAAATCCAACAAAATACAAATTTACTTATCAACCAGATGTTAGGTTTAATTATAATGACAAGAAAAAAGAAAATGTTTTCAATTAAATAACAACACTTTTTAAATTTATGTTATTCGAAATAATTTCTTTTGTACAATTTTTCAACAAAAACAAATAACCTTGTGTTAAATTTATAAAAATATGTGTTGTATTTAAGCAAATAAATAAGTCAGAGTGTAGTAACTGTTCTGATACTACATTTTAGTTGTTCTTTTCTCAATCAGTGAATGAACAATCTTTTAGACTTAAGCATTTTTTAAATGTTTGTTCCC
>OY744521.1:16256800-16266800 GCA_963556195.1 Sepiola atlantica | reverse complement strand
TACTTCCAACAAAAGCATTGTCGAAAAACATCATGGATGCACCCCCGATCAAAAGATTGGCATCTCATTGACTACATAATTACCAGAAAGCGCGACCTCAAAGATTTTAAGATAACACGCTCTTTCCACAGTAGCTGTTTTTTTTATCAAATCATGCGCTTATAGTCGGCAAGACCATCTTCCATTTAGACAAGAGGAGAGTGAAAAAGTTTTCTGTTCCAAAACGCCTAAATGTGCTGCCTCTAAAACAGGCAGATACACAAAATGAGCTGAAGGAAAAAGTTACGACCGCTATAGCTTCTGTAGAGGTAAATAGTGACGTTTCAAGAGCTTGGGATTCATTACGCAAAGCTGTTTATGACTCGTCTGCTGAGGTTTTGGGCTTCTCTTTGCGGAAACATCAAGACTGGTTTGATGAAAACAACACTGAAGTGCATAAGATTATCGACCAAATGCATGTTTGCCACAAAACATCGCTCGAGGACAAAAATTCCACAGTGAAAAAGAAGGTGTATAGAGCTCACAAAGCACAAGTTCAGAAGGCACTTAGGGCATTGAAAGAGGCTTGGTGGTCATCCAAGGCTGCGGAACTTCAGGATGCAGCCGACAGGAAGGAGTCTAAGTCATTTTACTCTGGCTTGAAAAAGGTGTTTGGTCCTCAAATGAATGGTTCTGCCCCAGTTTTTGCTGACGATGGAGAAACACTGCTAACTGACAACTTTGCTATCCTTAAGCGCTGGAAGCAGCACTTTGAAACTGTCCTTAACTCTGCATCGGTGACTGACGAAAACATCATTTCCTCTCTTCCGCAGCATCCCGAAATTCCGGAACAGTTCAGGAAGTATCTCAAGCTAAAAATCAGCTATTGTCAGGGGCACCGGGCAGAGTAGATAAAGATTAACAACGTCTCTTCTGTGAACAAGAGGCTGTAAGACATCCTCCACGAAATGTTAAAGTCTGTTTATTTTTACTCTGTTGATGTAGAAAAAAGGCTGCGTAGCCCTTCTCTTGTTGTGGCCGCACTACTCATGCTCATGCCGTCTCTGGCTCTTATCTAGGTAAAAGACTGCGTCAGGAGTGATATACATTCTGGAGCGGTAGAATGGTTCAACTATTTTTCTATTGACCCTAGACGAACATTATAGATAAGCCTTGCAATTCAGTGAGTGAAAGTCACTTCTAGTGGTTAACAAATTAGGGCGCTTCTTCAAAAAGAAAGCTATTAATTTTAACTGGGAAAAGTGACAAGCGGGCGTTCATTGGTGGTAGGAGGAAGCTTGGTGTTTACTGTATTAAAAGTAACCAGACAATTATTTGTCCCATTTCATTACGTGCTCAAGGTCTAGAGAGTGAAAATCAGAAAAAACGTGTACCTTAATGCACTTCAGAGTGCGGCCGTAGAGGGTTGTGTCATCTGCATTGATTTCATTGAATAGTCTTATAATTTAGTTTGGGGACTATTGATTTCATTGAATAGTCTTATAATTTAATTTGGGGACTATTGATTAATATCAAAATAAATGTTTGGGTATAAAATGCATCCTCGAGGCTAACCAGGGTTGAATACTATATGCTTCAAACTTATTATGTTCCCATCTCTTTGATAATATAATAAAATCTATTTTGTGCTTGAAAGGTATCCCCATCAAGGCTCAGCTTTGTTATCCCCCCTCTTCAAATTTATAATATAATGAAATGTTAAGGTATTATTATGTATTCCCGGGACCCGCCTATTTATATGGAAAGAATAAAAATGGCGCAATTAAAAAAACGCAATTTTTTTTAGTATTTCTACATCAAATACGTTAGCATTTAATGGAAAATTGCTACTTTTTAAATATATTTTTTCGGTCATTCTTGGGTGTGAGTGTCAGCGGTTTATAAAATTCGTTATTATTCAGTTAAACATAGTTTACAATGGGACAAGGCCGTTTCGATCTCCTAATAGTGAAATATAATAGAAATACAGTAAAAAAAAATCAGAAAGAGAAGGGCGTGAAAGAAAGAAATAGATAAAGCAAAAATGAAAATAATACTTAATGTAAGACGTGGTTCATCAAAATGCAGCTGTTTTGAACGTCATTTTTGAATATTTTCGCGCAACAATGATGGCGTGTTCGGAGGTTTGCATATATTCATGCAGGCTTCCAGAATTTATTAAATAAAAGAAGTTGATTGTTTGAACACTTGTTACTGATTTAGTAAAACCAAATAAATATAAAATTAAATATTTTATCATTACCTATCTGAGGTGATACTGCAACAGGGTATAAATGCTTTTGGGTGGATATATTTACTAGTTTCTTAGAAAAAAGGTTACCACATGTTTCTTTGTGCCATCATATATGCCTTTAATTCAGACAACACCTCCACCCTACGTTTAACAACAATGGACAATAACTCAATATAGCTATACATATTGAGTGTGAATCCATTTCCGAAGATGTAGACCAGAATTACCTTATTTACACTGAAAACACGCCAAAAGTAAATCACATAAACCCTGGTCTTCATGACACACAGCACTGTTTGCGGACTGCAGAATAGCTAACTTCTGCTCCAGTTTATTGGAAGATCCAAAAAATCCTCAGCTCAACTAGGTATATCTATTTGCTGAGTTACGTGGATTTTTTTGTCTTGGTAGTATGTAATTGGTCCTTGCAGGAAGTGCTTTCTTCATAGTCGCTACTCTGACATCTATCTACTTCGCCAATATCCGCATTTCCTTTTCTTGATTTTTACACACCTTTTATTAAAGCTTCTCGACGAGTGCTGTTGTGAGGCCACAGTCAGAATACAAACAATGATTCTTCCTGTAAGCCACTGCTTCCACATATCGTCCAATTCTTTCAGCTCATATTTCACGGCCTTCAAGGTATTCAAGGAGGACCCGGCTGCAGCTAAGATCATGATGCAGATTACGCTTTTCAAAAACTCTGGTGCTTTTTAATTATTTTCCAGAAAATGTTATTCGGAAGATAAACATCTATTCTGACGATACCACTCTCATGTCTGGTGTTGCTTCTCGCGCATCTCCATTTTATCAGTCGGAATATGCAGCTTATCTGGAAGTTGACTAGGGTTCGTTTGTTGATTGGAGTATGAAATAACTTGTTTCTTTTAATCTAGGGAAGACTCAGCTTGTGTCTTTCAATCGTAGACGTGTCTCCATTTTTTCTGATATTTTTATGGATGGCTCATTTCCTGAGGAAAAATCCACTCTGGCCTTTTTTTCTTATCAACTCTCTCTTTGAGTTTATACATTAGATCCATTTATCTTTCTGTTTTTCCAAACATCTCATCACGACTGAGGCTATTCTCCATATATACAAATCTATAATCAGACGTTGTGTGTGCCATTGTTATCATATGTGAGCTGGTAAATCGCTGTCCGATTTGATGGTTCTAAATACAATTCAGAAGCTTATCTGTAATTTGGTCTTCTCTTTACCATATCACCCACAGACGTACTGTTGTTAGAATCACTCTATTTATAAATACTATTATGGAATCGTTTTTTTTAAGAATTGTCTGATCTCTTACCTGCTTCTTTTGTTCCAGTTTGTTGGACTCGCTGGTTTAGAGGTATTCATCAATTCGCTATTTTGATACCTCGTTATGTTATAATAAAACTACTTATTCCAGTAGTTTATTTGCAAGATGTGTTTTAATGCATGCATTTCACAACAGAAAAGACTGCCCCGCCTCGCAAGCAAGATGTAGAAAGTGTTCAAAAATAGAACACTATGCAACTGTCTGCAAAAGTAACACGAACATTAGGAGAATTCAGAAATAACCCCACTTCCTAGAAGCTGTTGTATGTAATACAGGGTGGGCAAAAATAAGGGTCCTATTTTTAAAAATTCATAACTTTTTTATTTATTGATTTTTTTTATTTTTTTTTTTAGAATAAGTAAAGGACCCCTTCCGAAGCAAGCATGAGCCGTATTAGCCCTAAGGAACGTACCCTCATTTAGAAAACATTATTTTTGCTTAAAAAACTCAAAACAGTGTAAAAAACAATACTTTAGTTTTTGTAAGTTTTAAGAAGTGTTTTTCGGCTAAAATTTGTTTTGTTTATTTCAAAAAATCTCGGAAGGGTCAGTCTACACACACATAAAGTTTGGTGAGTTTAACTTTTATTTTGTGGAAGTTATTCAAATTCAAGTTATTCAAATTTAAAGATAGGACCCTTATTTTGGCCCACCCTGTACATTTAGTGAAGAAGAATGCAAGCTATGGTAGAAGTTACCACTGAAGTCAGCAGCAAAGTGATTAAATTTAGATTAGATACCGGTGCAGATGTGACTGTTCTGCCAGACCGATTCTTTATGAAGAATTATCATGTTGTAAAACCGACAAGCAAAAGCTTATATGGACCCAATCGACACAAAATATAAGTATTAGGAAGAGTGGACGACACACTTAGTTATAGAAAAAAATTGCAACAGCAATTATACGTTGTGAAATATTTCCCCGAACTATTATTAAGTGGACCAGCCATCAACGCTCTAAAAATATTGAGTAAAATCAATATGGTGAAAAGCGACGGTCACCAATTTAAAAAAGATTTCCACAGTTTGTTCACAGGCGTAGAAAAGCTAGAACATATTTATGAGATTCATTTGGACAAGACGGCTCAAACTTTTTGCAATCGCTGCTCCTAGACGCCTACTACTTCTCATGAAGAAAAAAAGTCTGGGAAGAGTCGAAGCGTTTGGAAAAAGAAGAAATTATCCGTCCAGTGAAATCCCCAACAGACTGGTGTGCTCCCATCGTAGCAGTTCCGAAAAAGGATGGAAGAGTCAGAGTTTCAGTCGACTTCTCAAATCTAAATGAACGTGTAAAAAGGGAAAATGTTCAACTTCCCTCCACGGACCAACTACTTGATGGAACCACAGTGTTCACAAAACTTAATTGTAACAGTCGTTTTCGCCAAATAGTTTTGCATAAGAATTCACAAGAACAAACCACTTTCATAACTCCTTTTGGACGACTTTACTATTTGCGTCTACAATTTGGAATAAGCTCTGGACCGGAAATTTTTCACAGGGAAATGTCGCACATAGTGTCCGGAATACCAGTGATCATTTGCGATATAGATGATGTTCTAATCGGTTGAAAAACTATACAAGTGCCCGACCACAGAGTACATCAAAGAATGAAAGGCGTAACACTGAATGGAAAATGTTTATTCTCTGCTAGAGAAGTTAGATTTCTTGGACATCTTATATCCAGAGAAAGAAATTCGAGTTTATCCCGAAAACGTGAAGGCTATTAAAGAATTGACCAGACTACAAAATGTGTCTGAGCTAAAGCGTTTACTTGGCATGGCAAATCACGTGGGCAAATTCCCTGATAATTTAGCAGAAATTACAAAACCACTCCGGGATCTTATTAAAAAAGAAATAACATGGGTGTGGGACCAGCCGCAGGAAACAGCGTTTCAGACTGTGAAGATGAAACTAAGCTCTGCACCAGTACTAATGCATTATAATGCTGACAAGCCAACAAAAGTCTAAGCAGATGCATCATCTTATGGCTTCTGTGAAGTACTACTTCAGAACGAAGGAGATGACTGAAGGACTTCATTTTATGCATCGAGATCTCTCACTGAAACAGAGCAAGGATATACACAGATCGAGGAGGAAGCATTATCAATTACATAGTGTTGTGATAAGTTTGCGTATTTCTTGATAGGACTTACACAATTTTTGATAGAAACAGATCACAAGCTTCTACTTCCACTGATGAAGACCAAACGCCTTGATGTACTGACTGCGGCTAATGAGATTCACTTACGAGTTTACACACACCACAGGGAAATACCTCATTAACGCAGACACCTTATCCCGGGCTCTGTGTAGCCTACCAAACGAGAATGAGTTCTATCAGGAGACAGAGACAGACATGTTCGTCCGTTCAATCATAGAGAAAATGTCTGTGAGTGATAGACGACTGGAGGAAATAAGGCAGAAGCAAAGCTCTGATAAAATCTACAGTCAAATTATCAACTTTTACCAGATGGACCACTGGCCTGAAGCAGCATACACCACCCTGAACTGAGACCCTACTTGTTCGTACGGCAATACCTTACAGTTGATAAGGGACTCTTATTGTATCAAAGCCGACTGATCATCCTAGCAGACATAGAAAAAGACATCTTGGATCGTCTACACTAAGGACCCCAAGGTATAGTCAAGTGCAGAGCACTAGCACGAGAAAATGTTTGGTGGCCAGGCCTTTCCAAGCAAATTGCTTAGAGGATAAAAGAGTGCAGTATCTGTGAGAAGGAAATGAAATATCTCCCAGAGCATCTACAACCTAGCAAGTTAATTGACTACCCATGGCGGAAGGTAGGAATGGACGTGTTTCAACTGAAGAAACACCGATATTTGATAGCCTTTGACTATTACTCCAGGTGGGTAGAAATATCTCATATACATACAACAATGTATGGCCGTATTCTGAATAATTGCAAGTAAATATTTGCTTGATACAAAATTCTCGAGAGCGTTGTTTACGATAATAATCCCCAGTTTATATCCAAAGAGTTCTTGGATTTCTCAGAGAATTTTGGATGTGTTCACCTCACAAGTAGCCCTAATTATTCACAAAGAAAACAGCGAGGCATAACGTGCGATTCGGACGATTAAGAACTGTTAAAAAATCAGGTAATCCATACATCACATTACTTAATTATCGCAGTACTCCACTCCAACATGGACAGAGTCCCGCATAACTATTTTTACTTATTATTAATGAACGGAAAACTCAGGACTCGCATCCCAGCACTGTCTCAACAGAGTGTAACCGGCCAACAAAATGTTGAGAAACTAAAAAATGCAGCCTCTAAACTATAAATGAAACACACAGTTAATTTTGACATGAAGCTATAGAACGTGCATCAGTAACTGAAGGGCAGTCAGTTTAGTAAAATACACCTAAAACTAGCCCAGCTAAAGTGGTGAAGACTTTATCCCAAAGGTCAGTACTGATCAAGCCATCTTCGCAAAAGAAGTGAGCATATCAAGTTTCCTCATGTAGCTACACCCACTGAATTGTAGACATTACCAAACATACCCAGAGATATACCTGAGTATAGCGACTATGACAGTTCAGCAGAGACCCAGTTCACGGTGCACCGAGATGTTCCACCTGCCAACTCTTGAAGTACCAGACCAGCAGTTTACACCAGGAGTAGTTGGAAAGTTCGACCACCAAAGAAACTCTTTTTATGAACTGAAAAGGAGATGTGGTGTAATCCAAATTACCTTCCTTTCCATTCGTTCATAGCGAAGGAACTCTCCTATGTGTTAAGATCACAATATATAAATAGATAAAAAATATTGTTAGCTTAGGAGGTAGACACATTAGTTCTCACTCGATATTTAGTCAGAATAATACGCCACCCAAATATAACCCACTCACTGACAAATAAACTACAGCACACACTATCACCCCTAAATATGAATGCATCAGTGAAACAATTATCAACATTTTATTTATTCTAAATAATACTTAGTTACAATTAAGACCTATACACACATACACTCTGCACCTATTGATTATTTTGAAAAGTGAAGTTACAGCGACTTTTGAACTCAATTCCTCGATTTGTATGTATTTCGTTAGCCGCTCATGATGTGAATTTGACACTATAGAAGTGTTTAACAATAATAAAAGGTCAGCCTATCTCGATGAAACGATGATACGTCTCTTGGGTATGTAACGTATAGTTTTTTTAATAAAGTATAGGTTTATATATATATATATATATATATATATATATATACACATACATATATATATATATATATATATATATATATATATATATGCCATGATGAATGCCAGTATACTGAAATCATATGCCCTTAATAGGTTTAAGATGAACATTCATATACACTAAATGTACAAAAGCAAGGAAATTCCAAAATGTGTACACTTTTATTGTGATTAATTAAGGGTATGGCTACATACCAACCAAACCATTTCATTATCACATAACTACAGTATAAATCTCTATGCATCAGTGGATGAAGTGTGTGAGGTGCGCTGAAGAAAAATTCCTACCAGTAAAATACATAGCCCTGTTGTGCTCTAATACCCTTAATGACAGTAACAGTGTAAACATTTGGGAATTTCCTTGCTTTTGTACATTTAGTGTATATGAATGTTTATCTTAACTCTATTAAGGGCATATGATTTCATTATATTGGCATTTATCATGGAATGTCACTATTTCGTAAAGGCTATGCCTAAATGCAATGGCCATTTTACAGGTTGTTTTAAATTTTCTGGAAAACTAAGGTATATGGTAAACTGAAATTAAAATGCCATCAACTAGACCCTATAACATCTATATCTGCCAAGAATCAGCTGAATCCATCAAATAGTTGATGAGATACAGGGTGGCACATATGTACGTACATATGTACGTACACACGGATAACACAAAATCATGCCTGACCTTTCTGGATCTTTGGGTTGCCTTGACTAATGATGCTGAAATTCTATACACTCATAGAAACTATCAAAAGAAAATTCATGCAAAGTTTTAACTAATTTGGTTTATTAGTTTTTGAGTTATGATTGATCAAAATGAGATTTCTAGCATAGGCCGTTGTTGTAGTTTATTAAGGGATAGAGCGCCCTCGCGCCCCCCTTCGTATATACATGAATACATACAAACGTTTTTTTTTAAATTCACAACTCCCATATTACAATCAAAACGGGTTAATGTTATTTAAATCAATACTACATAATAAAAGATTGAACTATTCTGTATATAGTAGAGATTGAATGATCTAAAGATAATAATAGTCTTAAATGTATCGAATGGACTGTTAGAAAACTGTATTGGTTCTTTTGAGTTCAAACATGCTTTTAGAATTTTTTATAATTCAAACATATGTTCAGAATGTATTCGAATTCAAACATATGTTCAGAATGTATTCGAATTCAATCATATGTTCAGAATGTATTCGAATTCAATCATATGTTCAGAATGTATTCGAATTCAAACATATGTTCAGAATGTATTCGAATTCAATCATATGTTCAGAATGTATTCGAATTCAAACATATGTTCAGAATGTATTCGAATTCAAACATATGTTCAGAATGTATTCGAATTCAATCATATGTTCAGAATGTATTCGAATTCAAACATATGTTCAGAATGTATTCGAATTCAAACATATGTTCAGAATGTATTCGAATTCAAACATATGTTCAGAATGTATTCGAATTCAATCATATGTGCAGAATGTATTCGAATTCAATCATATGTTCAGAATGTATTCGAATTCAAACATATGTTCAGAATGTATTCGAATTCAAACATATGTTCAGAATGTATTCGAATTCAAATATATGTTCAGGATCAATAAAGATGAATAAATAAATAAATGACTAAATAGTAAATTTTGTGAGTGTAATAAAAGTGAAGAACTATTTGGAAATAAATATATAAATGTATAAACTGTTCGCTTTTTTTAAATTGTATTTCTCATACTAAAATAAATAATTTTGAAGTGTTAATAGTGAAACATATATTTAATGTTTTAATCGTTGTTTTATTTCTAGCACAATACATAGTTGAAGTGTTTTTAATATTATTACATACAGAAACATTTTGGCCCAAAAATACACATTGATCATTCTTATTAAAGAAAAAGAAACAAGTTTTAGCGAAATGTCTAGTCGATTATATTTTATTGCGAACAAATTGTTTTAAAAAATAGTGTCGACAAGTGGACATAAAGGTTCAATTTCATTTACGTTCACAATTAAATTAAAACTGTGCCCCATGACAAACAAAACTTTTTATGTCATACATACTTTTTATTGTGTAAAAAAGTATTTCAAACTTTAGCGAACACAGTTAAGTATTTGTTTTTTATTTAATATTTTCCTATCAGGACATGTTTATCATGCATCTTGTATTTTAGTCTAAACCAGTTTTGTTTTGTTTTGTTTTATCTTCAAATCACTA
>OY744521.1:16249300-16254300 GCA_963556195.1 Sepiola atlantica | reverse complement strand
GTAGTAGTAGTAGTAGTAGTAGTAGTAGTAGTAGTAGTAGTAGTAGTAGTAGTAGTAATAATAATAATAATAATAATAATAATAATAATAATAATAATAATAATAATAATAATAATAATAATAATAATAATAATAATAATAATAATAATAATAATAATAATAATAATAATAATAATAATAATAATAATAATAATAATAATAATAATAATAATAATAATAATAATAATAATAATAATAATAATAATAATAATAATAATAATAATAATAATAATAATAATAATAATAATAATAATAATAATAATAATAATAATAATAATAATAATAATAATAATAATAATAATAATAATAATAATAATAATAATAATAATAATAATAATAATAATAATAATAATAATAATAATAATAATAATAATAATAATAATAATAATAATAATAATAATAATAATAATAATAATAATAATAATAATAATAATAATAATAATAATAATAATAATAATAATAATAATAATAATAATAATAATAATAATAATAATAATAATAATAATAATAATAATAATAATAATAATAATAATAATAATAATAATAATAATAATAATAATAATAATAATAATAATAATAATAATAATAATAATAATAATAATAATAATAATAATAATAATAATAATAATAATAATAATAATAATAATAATAATAATAATAATAATAATAATAATAATAATAATAATAATAATAATAATAATAATAATAATAATAATAATAATAATAATAATAATAATAATAATAATAATAATAATAATAATAATAATAATAATAATAATAATAATAATAATAATAATAATAATAATAATAATAATAATAATAATAATAATAATAATAATAATAATAATAATAATAATAATAATAATAATAATAATAATAATAATAATAATAATAATAATAATAATAATAATAATAATAATAATAATAATAATAATAATAATAATAATAATAATAATAATAATAATAATAATAATAATAATAATAATAATAATAATAATAATAATAATAATAATAATAATAATAATAATAATAATAATAATAATAATAATAATAATAATAATAATAATAATAATAATAATAATAATAATAATAATAATAATAATAATAATAATAATAATAATAATAATAATAATAATAATAATAATAATAATAATAATAATAATAATAATAATAATAATAATAATAATAATAATAATAATAATAATAATAATAATAATAATAATAATAATAATAATAATAATAATAATAATAATAATAATAATAATAATAATAATAATAATAATAATAATAATAATAATAATAATAATAATAATAATAATAATAATAATAATAATAATAATAATAATAATAATAATAATAATAATAATAATAATAATAATAATAATAATAATAATAATAATAATAATAATAATAATAATAATAATAATAATAATAATAATAATAATAATAATAATAATAATAATAATAATAATAATAATAATAATAATAATAATAATAATAATAATAATAATAATAATAATAATAATAATAATAATAATAATAATAATAATAATAATAATAATAATAATAATAATAATAATAATAATAATAATAATAATAATAATAATAATAATAATAATAATAATAATAATAATAATAATAATAATAATAATAATAATAATAATAATAATAATAATAATAATAATAATAATAATAATAATAATAATAATAATAATAATAATAATAATAATAATAATAATAATAATAATAATAATAATAATAATAATAATAATAATAATAATAATAATAATAATAATAATAATAATAATAATAATAATAATAATAATAATAATAATAATAATAATAATAATAATAATAATAATAATAATAATAATAATAATAATAATAATAATAATAATAATAATAATAATAATAATAATAATAATAATAATAATAATAATAATAATAATAATAATAATAATAATAATAATAATAATAATAATAATAATAATAATAATAATAATAATAATAATAATAATAATAATAATAATAATAATAATAATAATAATAATAATAATAATAATAATAATAATAATAATAATAATAATAATAATAATAATAATAATAATAATAATAATAATAATAATAATAATAATAATAATAATAATAATAATAATAATAATAATAATAATAATAATAATAATAATAATAATAATAATAATAATAATAATAATAATAATAATAATAATAATAATAATAATAATAATAATAATGACGATAGTAATTCTCCGCGTGGATTTCTATATAACACCAAGTACTTTGGTGACTTGTGCACGTCGATTACAATTACAACAGAAATATATTGAAGAAAAAAAACAACGTTCAATGAAGATGGTCATTCTACGCGTGGATTTCTATATAATACTAAGTAAATTGGCCACTTGTGAACATCGATTACAATAAAAACAAAAATATATTTTAAAACAGAGTTCAGTGAAGATGACCATTCTCCGCGTACGTTTCTATATAACACCAAGTAATTTGTCAGATTCTACGTGAAAAGGAACGAAGGAAGGATAGTACTGGTAAGTATAGAAGACTTCGTTACATACACAAAATGAATTGCAAAAATACATAATCCAGAACACAGAAAGACTGATCAACGCAGCAAGAGACACTGTCGAAATGAACAATTCAGGAAGCAGCGAAACCAGACAAAAAAGACAAGAAAAGTAGGAAAGAAACAACATCATTGCCGATTCATAAGAATGACAAGAGAAGAAACCCACGAAATACCTTCACATGGCTTAGAAAATGGCACTTGCACAGAGAAACGTAGTCGCTCTTGACAACTTCACATAACAATGCGATTAGAAGTAACTAAATCAAAGCTAAAATAGATCAAACCCAGTAAGGCATTAAAGGTAGACCGGGTGACAATATGATGAAACGGTTAATCATATAAATGACTGCAGCAAACTACCCCCAAAAGAATACAAGAACAAACGCGACTGCGTGGGGAAGAAGTACACTGGGAACTATGCAAACGATTACATTTTTAACACGTAGACAAATGATACACACAAACCGTAGACAATACTGGAAAAAAAGGAAATCATTAAATCCTCTGGGACACCGAGGTACATTAGACGTCATAATAGAAACACAAAAAGAATACAACTGTTGTAGATTTTGCCGTCCCAGCAGACCACAGGGTAAAGATGAAAGAGACGGAAAAATGAAGCAAATACACAGAACTCATCAGGGAACTGAAATGAATATTGAGTATGAAGAAAGTCAATATAATAACAATAATCGTAGGAGCACTAGGAACATCCATGAACATTTTGGAAAAAAGACTAAGTGTCATTGGAATCAAAGGTAAGAATGATGAAAACAGGTGAAATCTTCAAGAAAATCCTTGAATGCGGAAACAATCTAACATAAACTACGAACACTAAATAGCCACATGGATGTTCGAAATAAAATAGATGGAACAGCACGTGAAACCGAGGAAACTGAAACTGCATGATATCTTATGAAATCCCCCCCCCCCAAAAAAAATAGCATCACTCTCTGCTGATACCACAGAAAATAGTCGTAAAGGGACTAAGTGAGATGGAAGGACTGAAGAAGAAGAGCACTTACCTGACCTCCACTGGAAGAGTGCGGAGAATACTGCGAACTTAGGGAGGCTTATTACCACCCATATCCCCAAAAAATACCAATGGTCGTCGGCAGCGGGTAATTAATGATCAACGGCTGTTGCGATAACGAAAAGTCATTTGCAGTGGTTATCAAAAGAGGTGGAGAGTACTGGAAATCAAACTCAAGGGATTACTACCGATTCTTACCAGTTAGCAAACACGGATGATGACCTGTTTGAGAACTCCTAGTGAGTACATGATAATTAATACATATACTAAACTCACTTTTAAACTTAGTATTCGACCTCATTTATTTTAATTGTGTTCGTATTTTTTTTTGGGGGGGGGGGGAACTTGTTCTATACCAGCCATGTGTCCTTAGTATACACGCGTGAATGGAGATGATGTATGCGACAAAGCCGACGCGCTGGATATAATATTTCGCTGGTCGTTTCATTGCCTAGGATGGCGCGCCCACATTCGAGCCATAACAACCTCTGTTTAACCCATCAAAATAACACGAGCAAATTCACTCTCTGTTCCTTACTAACCCACGCAAGTAAATAAGATTGTATCATCTGTACGACGTTATACGTGTCCAGCTAGTATCATCACAACGTTTAGTTTCATTGTATCACTACATTCTAGCGCGGAATATCAATTTGAAGGTGAGTCGAATTCCTATCTACGTTTCTCGCATCTTTTTCTACCTTGTCCTGAACATCCGCAGAATTTTCCGGCTTCTTTTTCCCAATCACACTTACACTAGCTCTATCTAAAATTTCGTTGATATACGATTCTTAAAACGAGTTCAAAAAGTAATTCGATATCTACTTATTATAACTAAATAATTTACTTATTATAACTAATTTTTTTTTTTATTTAATACTGGGGGTGTTATTACTCCATCAATTTACTTGCTCGAGCTAACCGGCGTTGCTATGGGGACTGTATACATTTTTTTCTTACTTGATGAAATTGTTTACCTAATTATTATTATTATTTTTTTTTAATATTTTAAGTAAAATTTATTTTTTCCAAGTATCATTTTGTCATTAAGATACTAATTAATACAAATTGTTATAAAATCATAACTAATTGTTGTTGTTAAATTTGGTGAGATTTCACATTCATTATTAGAGTATCTGTTAGTTATTAAATTATTAATTACATTATACTAATTAATACAACTTGTTATAAAATCATAACTAATTGTTGTTATTAAATTTGGTGAGATTTCACATTCATTATTAGAGTATCCGTTAGTTATTAAATTATTAATTGCGCACATTTTTTAAAAACTATAATTAATTTTGTTATTGTAATGTTTTTTAA